>ONZH01007667.1:0-88028 GCA_900303285.1 Rhinella marina | reverse complement strand
TACCACGTGACCCAGTAAGTTGCGAGATGAAGCTAGGGAGCGAAACTCTGCGGCGTTCCACTGCTCCCTCATCAACATGTACTGTGTCACCCTGCCCAGGACCACGGCCTCTGCCCCTACACTACTTGAACGTCGATGCCCACACCCTCGACCCTTAGCCCTTGGGTTCAACATTTTGTATGTTCACTGCACTATATGATATATAACTGAGAGAAGAAACATAGTCTTTAGATGGCGGCTATTGTACCGCAGACCACTCAATTTTTCACTGCAATGTATGATAACTGAGAGAAAAAACGTATATTTTCTACACTCCGGCTAGTGTTCAGCACACGACAGAATTTTTCACTGCACTGTATAATATATAACTGAGAGGAAAAACGTATATTTTCTACACTCCGGCTAGTGTGCAGCACACAACAGAATTTTTGCACTGCACTGTATAATATATAACTGAGAGGAAAAACGTATATTTTCTACACTCCGGCTAGTGTGCAGCACACGACAGAATTTTGCACTGCACTGTATAATATATAACTGAGAGGAAAAACGTATATTTTCTACACTCCGGCTAGTGTGCAGCACACGACAGAATTTTTCACTGCACTGTAGGATATATAACTGAGAGGAAAAACGTATATTTTCTACACTCCGGCTAGTGTGCAGCACACGACAGAATTTTGCACTGCACTGTATAATATATAACTGAGAGGAAAAACGTATATTTTCTACACTCCGGCTAGTGTGCAGCACACGACAGAATTTTGCACTGCACTGTATAATATATAACAGAGGAAAAATGTATATTTTCTACACTCCGGCTAATGTGCAGCACACGACAGAATTTTGCACTGCACTGTATAATATATAACTGAGAGGAAAAACGTATATTTTCTACACTCCGGCTAGTGTGCAGCACACGACAGAATTTTGCACTGCACTGTAGTATATATGACTGAGAGGAAAAACGTATATTTTCTACACTCCGGCTAGTGTGCAGCACATGACAGAATTTTGCACTGCACTGTAGTATATATGACTGAGGAAAAACGTATATTTTCAACACTCCGGCTAGTGTGCAGCACACGACAGAATTTTGCACTGCACTGTATAATATATAACTGAGAGGAAAAACGTATATTTTCTACACTCCGGCTAGTGTGCAGCACACAACAGAATTTTGCACTGCACTGTATAATATATAACTGTGAGGAAAAACGTATATTTTCTACACTCCGGCTAGTGTGCAGCACATGACAGAATTTTGCACTGCACTGTAGTATATATAACTGAGAGACAAAACGTATATTTTCTATACTCCGGCTAGTGTGCAGCACACGACAGAATTTTTCACTGCACTGTATAATATATAACTGAGAGAGAAAATGTATATTTTCTACACTCCGGCTAGTGTGCAGCACACAACAGAATTTTGCACTGCACTGTATAATATATAACTGAGAGGAAAAACGTCTATTTTCTACACTCCGGCTAGTGTGCAGCACACAACACAATTTCACAATGCACTGTAGTATATATGACTAAGAGGAAAAACGTAGTCTTTAGACAGCGGCTATTGCACCGCAAACCACTCAATTTTTCACTGCACTGTAGGATATATAACTGAGAGGAAAAACTTATATTTTCTACACTCCAGCTAGTGTGCAGCACACGACAGAATTTTGCACTGCACTGTAGTATATATGACTGAGAGGAAAAACGTATATTTTCTACACTCAGGCTAGTGTGTAGCACACAACAGAATTTTGCACTGCACTGTATAATATACAACTGAGAGGAAAAACGTATATTTTCTACACTCCGGCTAGTGTGCAGCACACAACAGACTTTTGCACTGCACTGTAGTATATATGACTGAGAGGAAAAACTTATATTTTCTACACTCCGGCTAGTGTGCAGCACACGACATATATTATACAGTGCAGTGAAAAATTCTAACAGAGACAAAACGTATATTTTCTATATACACAATTTCACACTGCACGGTAGTATGTATGACTAAGAGGAAAAACGTAGTCTTTAGACGGCGGCTATTGCACCGCAAACCACTCAATTTTTCACTGCACTGTAGGATATATAACTGAGAGGAAAAACTTATATTTTCTACACTCCGGCTAGTGTTCAGCACACGACAGAATTTTGCTCTGCACTGTAGTGTATATGACTGAGAGGAAAAACGTGTATTTTCTACACTCCGGCTAGTGTGCAGCACACGACAGAATTTTGCACTGCACTGTATAATATATAACAGAGGAAAAACGTATATTTTCTACACTCCGTCTAGTGTGCAGCACACGATACAATTTCACACTGCACTGTAGTATATATGACTGAGAGGAAAAACATAGTCTTTAGATGGCGGCTATTGCACCGCAAACCACTCAATTTTTCACTGCACTGTAGGATATAGAAAAAAAAGTATTCCCTAGACTGACGCTACTACATAATTGTTCACTGGACTGTAGTGTATAGAAATGAGAGAAAAAACGTATTCCCTAGACTAACGCTACTGTACAGTACACTACATAATTGTTTACTGGACTGTAGTGTATAGAAATGAGAGAAAAAACGTATTCCCTAGACTGACGCTACTGTACAGTACACTACATAATTGTTCACTGGACTGTAGTGTATTGAAATGACAGAAAAACATATTCCCTAGACTGCACTACAGATCTCAGCAAGCCAAAGTACAGCAGCAGCAAAAATGAGTACTTTGGGCAATTTATTTTGGGTCTGTGTGGACCACGTGCTGTCCCTTCTGCCACCAGTCACTGTGTACAGTGTGCAGCCAAGATGGCGGTAGCTGCACTACAAGTCCCAGCCAGCAGCCAAGAGGAGACCAAAAAAAAAAAAGGTGCTTGTAGCCCTTAGAAGGGCTGTTGGGTTCTTTGTGGGTGATTCCTGCCTAATCAACATCTAAATTCAGGCCCTAACACTCTCCCTGACAGACAGCAGCTCTATCCCTAATCTCATGCAGGCGGCATCTGACGCGAGCAGCGCGGGACCAGATTCTTATATTCCCAGGTCATCTGATCTGGCCAGTCAATCCCTGCTATCGACTTGTAGGGGCCCCACGTGATGCTAGGAGGTACCAAAGACTCTCCTGCATGTTGATTGGCTGAGAAAAGGCGCCTAACATGCCGGAAGAGGAAGATGTCATTTCTTCGAGGATTGCGATATGCTCGTCCGAGTAGCGAGCATATGCGAATACCCTAATGCTCGAATGAGCATCAAGCTCGGATGAGCATGTTCGCTCATCTCTAATCAGTATGCTCGGCACATCACCGCGTGTGCTTGAGTGCGATGCTCGAGTCTCCTCCCCGCACGTTTGTTCGCTGCTAAGCAGCGAATAAACGTGCGGGGGAGTACTGGTATTCATTGTAATGCTGTAGCCATGTTCATTTGTACGCTAATGCTACGCGTTATATGATAATGCGTACAATTTTTTATGCTAATGCTACGCATTGTACGCTAATGCATACAAATTTATATGCCAATGCTACGCATTGTACGCTAATGCGTACAAATTTGTATGCTAATGCTATGCATTGTATGCTAATGCATACGCATGTGTATGCTAATGCTACACATTGTGTGCTAATGCGTACGAATTCAGTTAATTAGCGTACTTTTACGAGCGAAAGGAGTGAAAGAGGAGAAGTCGTGATTCTGACCTTTTCCTATGAACCTCCTATCAATCCTCCCCATGCTGTTCCGTAACCATTTCTGTGGTGTTTCCACCATTTTCTCACGTTTTCCTATCAACCAGACACCCTCCCCTCTGCAGAGCAGGGGGTGCCTGGTCTTCTCCCATTGACTTCCATTATACTCGGGTGCTCAGCCGAGCACTCGAGCACCACCTAGTGTTCGGCCAGAGCACCCGAGCACCCGAACATCGGGGTGCTCGATCATCACTAATGACTATGTGTGGCCCCCTTACTGAGAAAAATGCATTTTTATTTCTATGCAAATAATTAGGGATGAGCGAACCGAACCGCAACAAACCAGATTCGTTACGAACTTTGCCAAAAGTTTGGTTCGTCACCAAACCGAACTTTGAGAAAGTTCGTAACGAATCTGGTTAAAATAACAACGGCGACGCAAAACTCACAAAAAAACACAAAAGCATACATCCATTGGGTTGGGAGCTGCACTCGGTTAGGACATCAAACTGGTGTAACAAAGATATATATATATATGTCTCGCCAACAGGCATAGGCCCAGATTCAACAGGTTTGACACCAGAGTAGTTGCGTCAATTTGTAAAGCGAGTGCCAGTGAGGTGTCCATTTCATGAAAATTGGACACGTATTTTTGGATAATGGAACTGGCGTAAAGCCTTCTTGAATCTGTGCCTTTTTAAATGTCCTTTCTTCACCTCATGGATTCTGTGGGTGAGGTTGTCTGTTGACTTAACCGTATCCATATCCTACTAGACTAGCTGTAATGTTAGAGGGTTTTTTTAACGTTGACTGTCCTGTGCTGAACTCTACATCAACATTTTGTCATGTATAAAAACTGATTTTTACAAGCGTGCATATTCTTAGCTTCCAACTTCAGTTCTCTGTACTAGGCCCTTCTGGGTCCAAAAGAATACTGCTCCTACTAATGCCCCCACCGTCAATTGTCTATTTGGAAACATACTGGGTGCAATCAAGAGCTGCTGAAGCTGCCTCCTCAACTTGTCTCTTCTCAACAATACTGGCCTGGGTGCAATCAAGTGCTGCCTCCTCCTCCGCCTCAACTTGTCTCTTCTCAACAATACTGGCCTGGGTGCAATCAAGTGCTGCCTCCTCCTCCTCCTCAACTTGTCTCTTCTCAACAATACTGTCCTGGGTGCAATCAAGTGCTGCCTCCTCCTCCTCCATCAATTGTCTGTTCTCAACCATACTGGCCTGGGTGCAATCAAGTGCTGCTGCCTCCTCCTCCCCTGTCAATTGTCTGTTCTCAACCATACTGGGTCCAATACAGTACTATTACTGCTGCTGGTTCCACTGTCAAATGTCTGTTTTCCACCCTACTGGGTTCAAGGCAATGCTGCCGGTGTTGCCAACTTGCACTTTGTTTCCTATGTCCCATGTAATCACTTACACCTTGGCTAATGTGTACCTGTTCTGGGGTGCACAAGATCTAATTAAATGGTACACCTGTCTGTCTTCTGACCTGTGATGTCACTGAGACCACATCGACTTCAACGCAGCCTATTCTTGGGCTGGTGCCACGATCTACTGTGTGTTTTTGGTGCTCTGGCATGACATGGACTGCTCCAGCGGACATCTTCAATGCTGTCAAATGTTGTCGACCTGGCTGAGGTTTCACTATTTTTGCACTTTGATTTTTTCCACTTTTTTCATTGTAATAGCAACTGCAACTACATGAAACTATACCATATCAGACTCCCACTATTGTAGCTGCAATTATTCAGCCATTATAGCAAGGTTCGTTTTAGGTTCGGTTCGTACGAATCCGAACTTCACGAAAGTTCGCCGAATCGAACCGAACCGAACTTTTCAAAAGTTTGCTCATCCCTACAAATAATGTAACTGGAGCACCAAGGGGCTATCCAGAGCCCTCGGAGCGCTAGTTTGTCACACACCTTCTAAGCTTCATGACATTTGTTTCTATGACCAAGTAGCTGCATGTAAGTTTTATATTGCAGCATAATTAACCCTTTCATGACCGGACCTATAAAAGGCCTGAATGTCCAGGCAACTTTTTGTGTTTTGGGCACATGGTGGCTTAGTGACCCTAATTTTTTTTTTCGTTTGAATACAAAAATCATTTTTGCTATTTTTTTTACTTGACACTTAGGACTTATTATTAGAATGGTTTTTTTAAAGATATTTTATATTTTTTTAGGTTTAATTTAGACAAAAAATGCTAATTCTTATTAAAAAAAAGGATTTTTTTTTAATTATAGATTTTTTTTTTAAATATTAAAACTGACGCACAAATTAATTATTGCAATGGGTTCCCTATTTGATGACGATCATTTTGATATATAGCATGTATAGATTTTATTTGACGGGGCGACTATGGTGACTGTTTCTATTGGCGACTGCGTGTTTAATTTTTTTTTTTACACTTTTTTTGTTTGTTTTTTATTTATTTTTTTACTTATATATTAATTTATTTTTGACAACTAATATGTCCCCCAGGAGGTCATTAAAAGACCTCTGGAGGACTGACTTTTTTTTTTTTCTTTTTTTTACACTTTTTTTTCCCACTGTTTCCACTGTAACTGGGGCATCCACAGGAGCCCCAGTTACAGGGGAAAACAGCCCCCTGGGGGCTCATTACACACAGGCAGAGCTGATCAGGGTCTCCTTAGACCCTGCAGCACTGCTCTGGCCCCGAGACACGTGACCGCCGGGTCTAACACAGGAAGCGGCGCTGCCGCTTCTTTCCTGCTGCGCCGTTGAGGAGGTAAGTCTCTCCTCCGGCTTAGGAGAAGAAAGAAGCGGTAATAAACCGCTCCTGTCTTCTCCTCAGGGTCCCCGCTCTGTCTGTGAGCCGGGACCCGACCTGCTCCTGCTAGATTGCAGGAGCAGGAGCTTTAATCCCAGCGCTGATCAGCGCTGGGATTAAAGGGCCGCCTGCACGTCTATATACGTGCTATCTGCACGGGGCATGTGCAGATAGGACGTATATAGCCGTATGGCGGTCGTGAAGGGGTTAAGCATTATGCATAATTGTATTAAGCATAATGCTAAAATGGAGTGGTGTAAAGCATGCAGCCACTGGACTGTGGAGCAGTAGTAATATGTTCTGTGATGTGATGAACCATGCTTGTCTATCTGGCCTTCAGATGAATAGTATGGGTTTGGCGAATGCCAGGAGAAAATTGCATTGTGCGAACTGTAAAGTCTGGTGGAGGAAGGATGCGGCTTGTTTTTCAGAGGTTGGCCTAGCAACCTTAGTTTCAGTAAAGGGAAATCTTAATGCTTCAGCATACCAAGGCATTTTGGGCAACTCTTTGTAGGAAAAGTGTGGTAAAGACCCTTTTCTGTTCATGCATGACTGGGCCCCAGTGCACAAAGCAAGGTCCATAAAGGAGTGGTTAGGTGACTTTGGTGTTGAAGTACTTCACTGACCGGTACAGAGCCCTGACCTCGACCCTATTGAAAACCTTTGGGATGAACTAGAACTGACATCGTTAGCCAGCCCCTATTGTCCAACATCAGTGTCTGACCTCACAAAAGCTCATTTTGGTGCACCCTGTTGAAAATATTGTAGACAGCCTTCCTAGGAGAGTGGAAGCTATTTTAACTGCAAAAGGGTGCATTAACCCTCAAAAACTGAAGACTGCTGCATTTATGGAGTTTGTGGATGGAGGGGACTCCCTCTTTGACCCCATTGAGTCCCCATGCTGTGGTGACGGGAACCCGATGGATGCTATGAAAGGTCAATGCCTTACACAGGTATCAGAGCCTGCCAGCTACGGAAGCCTTTGAGATCTAGCCCCTGACTGGCAATGCATTATGATACAGGATGTATTGTAATGCATTGTAGAGGGGATCAGAGCCCCAAAAGTTGAAATCCCATAGTGGGACAAAAATAAAAAAATAAAAATAAAAAATACAAAAAACAAAAATAAAAAACAAGTGAAAAAAGTATTTTACATAATAAAAAAGTTTCAAACAACTATACAAACTTGGTATATCTGTAATTATATTGACCAGCAGAATAAATACATATAATGTGTAATTTTTCCCGCACAGTGTATGCCACAATACCAAAGCCCAAAAAGCAATAGCAGAAATGCTGCATTTCTTTATTCTGCTTCCCAAAAAGCAAAATAAAATGTGATCAAAAAGTTGTATGTACCACAAAATAGAACATCTGTAGAATAGCTGTACTGGTACCCCAGAGACCCCAATCCATCAAAATTTGCACTGCAAGAGCCATATGGTGCTCCTTCCCTCCTGACTCTTATGGTGTACCCCTATGGCAGTTTATGACCACAAAATTTGAGGCTAAAGCAATATTTTACTGGAAGAAATTACATTTTTCATTTTCACAGCTAAGGCTTCATTCACACGTCCGTATTTTTCTTTTCCAGATTATCGTTCCATTTTTTTGCGGATCCGTGTTTCCGCAAAAACCTTCCGTTTTTACCAATTTAACATCCGCATCCGTTCTGTTTTTCCGCCAAAAAAACTGAAGGAGGAATATATGTTGGTAGGGTATTTCTTTCTATTTCCTGGAAACGGATGACATATTGATGCATTCCGCATATCATCCGCATTTTTTGCGGACCCATTGACTAGAATGGGACCACGGACCGTAAATGCGGGCAAAAGTAGGACAAGCTCTATGTTATATGCAGATCCGCATAACGGAACGGAACAATGGATGCGGACAGCACACGGAGTGCTGTCCGCATTTTTTGCTGAGCCATTGAAGTGAATGGATCAGCATTCTGGATTCCGCATTTGCTGAACGGATGCGGATTAAAACATACAGACGTGTGATGGACCCTTAATTCTGTAAAATTCCTGTGAGGTCAAAGTGCTCAGTACACCCCTTACTAATTTCCTGAAAGGGTATAGTTTCCAAAACGGGGTCACTTTTTGGGGATTTCCACTGTAGGGGTACCTCAGTGTCTCTTCAAATACAACATGGTGCCCAAAAACCATTTAAACAAAATCTTCCCTCCAAAACCCATATGGTGCTCCTTCCCTTCTGACGACTGACTTGTGTCCGTAGGGCAGTTTACGAACACATCTTGTGTATTTCTATAAACTACAGAATCAGGGTTAAAACATTGAGGTTTGTTTTGCTGTTAACCCTGCTGTGTTGCAGGAAAAAATGGATTAACACATTTTGAAATGTCACTTCCAATTCCTGTAGAACAGCTGAAGGGTTAACAAAGTTTGTAACATCAATTTTGAATAATTTGAGGGGTATAGTTTCTAAAATGAGTTGTTTCTATTATGTAAGTCCCTAAAAATAGCTTTATGACTGAAATAGTGCTTAAAAAATGGTTTGGGAAATTTTTTTGAAAATTTTAAAAATTGCTTCTAAAATTCTAAGCCGTCTAACAACCGAAAAAAAGCCAAATATGCCAATATAAAGCAGAAATAAGGGGAATGTTGATTGATAACTATTTTATGAGTTATTAGTACCTGTCTTAAAAGTAGTAAAATTTAAATTTTGAAAAAAAAATTCTACATTTTCTGTAAATTTGGAATTTTTTTTAGAAATAAAGGAAGAAATATTGATCCAAATTTATTGCTAACACGAATCACAATTTGTCACGAGAAAAAACATTCTCATAATTGGTTAGATAAGTAAAACCATTCCAAAGTTATTACCACATAAAGTGATACATGTCACATTAGCAAAAGGGTAGAAGGGGTTAAACACTGCTTCTTTACAATGCTATACATACATATTACCTTTTACTTTACGCAAAGACAAAAATATTCTTTTATCTTTGATTACGTTTACTGATACTGACTTAACTTTAACCTAGATTTCTTAAAGTGTTCTATTTTTACACGTGGAATTCTGTAAATTGGAATTTCTATTTCCATCCCTATTTCCAGACATTTGCACGGCCAACTTGGATGAGGTTTTCAGGATGGTGTTTCTCTATTTAACTGAATATTTGACAAGTATGTGATGCCGTTTGAAGACTCAACCCGCTTCAAATGGCCTGGCAGATTTCATAAATAGGTGTCCATTCCAGGCTACCCATTCATAAATCAGCTGGTTCTCTTCTGTGCCATACATTCACTAAGTTATTGCCTTTATCTTTCTGGTGATATTAAATCAAAGCAAGCCATTCAGATGACTTAGTCTAAAATCTTGACAGCTAGCAAGTCCTAAAGAAAATTGTTGACTTGTTACTGTTCAATGTGAATATTGCACCAATATGTGGAGTCAATTCCTTCATTTAGTTTAGGTCCTATAAATGAAAAATGTAGAGATCAAAAAATTTGAACATTCGTACTATTGAATTTAAAGGAGAATAATGAATTATGTAAACTTAAAGGGAACCTGTCAGCTCTGAAACACCCTCCAAACTAGAGTAAGCGGTATATAGTGTGAGTGACATCGAGTCCAGTTATGTAAGTTTTATCTTCATACTCACTTCCATTCTGACGCTGTGCTCCCACAAACCTGCAGTAAAATGCACTCACTGGACTCACTGTTAGTGCTCACTCACATAATGGAGAGGACTCAAAGTAGAGTCCTCTAGGTGCATTTTACTGCCGATTTGTGGGAGCACAGCATCAGAATGGAAGTGAGTATGAAGATGAAACTTACATATTTGGATTCAGCACCTCTTACACTATACATCTCTTACTCTAGTTCAGGGGGTGTTTCAGAGCTCACAGGTTCCCTTTAAGTCTTAAAGCTCATTCCCATCTATGTGTTCACTCACTCTGCGGCACACTACAAATGTGTGGTATCTATTCGGCAAAGCTGCGTACAAATCATACGTTATTATGTGGTGTTTTGGGAACATTCACACACAAATAACAAATGTACAGTTGTTAAAGGTATGCAACTTATGTGAACACATACGCATAAGCATATAAATTGCGTACAAATCCTCAGCGTACTATTATCTAGCGATTGCGGAATACGCAGGCATGCACGACGCTAGGACGTGGCGTGCACTCCTTAGAGGCAGAGCGAAGTTTTGCAAATAGCATCCAGGCGATCCTCAGCATTTAGCTCTGGAGAGCTTAAATACATGATCCGGCTGATGGACCGGCAGGATTACGATGGCACCCACCGACACGCAAACCAGCAGAAGGAGATAGTGCAGCAGGTGATCCGAGGCTTGCGTCCAACTATTACGAATTCTACCAGTAGAAGCTGTGGCTACATGTCCTTTGGCACTGCTGGCGTGTACCACCTTCTCCTTTTTTTTGGAGCTCGAGTTCTTGCTGGAAGTGGAACCCTTTTGCTTTTCCGTGCCAGACATTTTAACTTGACTGTGGCCCTGCAGGTCTTTGTCTCTCTCCCTGTCTCTCTCCCTGCCTGATTAATATTACTAGCCCTGCACTTGCCCTACACTGGCCCTGCAGTATCCCTGATATGTGCAATATGGATTTTCAGAACAATTACACCCCAATTTTAACAAAACAGATCTCAGTCACTCTTCAAACTTTACACACAGTGCTTCTGCTCGTCTTAGCAGTCGCAGCACAACTGATGCGTCACTGGCTTACCGAGCCTGTGAGCCAATCAGAGCAAGCCCTTCCCATTAGGTCATGTGACCTCTTTGTTCCCGGGCTTTTTGTCGCACGAATAATGAACTAACAGTAAAAATTCGCTAATTAACTGAATTCGTACGCATCAGCATATAAAGTAACTTATACATAGCATTAGCGTACAATTTATCGGACAAGTACGTAGCGAATGCGTAGAAAGCTTGAAGAACATTTTCGAATCTAACGGAGCGAATCTCAAAAAATCCGGATTCGCTTTGCAGCGGAAAATTTCCAAGATTCGTATCGAATCTACGAAGCAGCGAATAGATTCGCTTATCTCTAGTTACTATCATAGTTCGACATTTTTTTTATTAAGTATCCATGGAGTTACTGCAATTTATTCTGATGCATAACATCTTCGTCTTTGACGGACAAATCTTCCACCTGCTCAGGGGATTTGCAATGGGGAGCCCCTGTGCCCCCACTTTTGCTAACATCTACCTGGGCTGGTGGGATAGGGAGATGGTATTTAATGAATCCCTGGAGCGTTTTACATCATCTATTCCCCTTTGGCTTCGTTACATCGACGATGTAATACTTTTGTGGAAAGGGGATGTAAGAAATATGATTATCGACAATATTAATATTAAATAAGATGATAATAATATTGAGCAATAAAAATATTCCTACGTAAGTTCTAGGGGACAGTCAGCAAAGAAAGCACACCAACAAAAGTGTATATTGAAAAAAAGAGAAAAATAGATTATTTACAGAATCAATTGTGCGGAATTACTATTGATAACATACAAATAAACCAATTACCATAGCATAAAGGAAAACCACGTTAAGCAATAAACAAATATTTAACATGATAACACACCTATATATATATAGGACAGAATCACAATTCAAGCACAAACTGTTTCACAAATTCCTGGCAAAAAAGAAACCCTGGACATAAATCATAAAACAACCTGTTGACCAAAACAATATTACACAGCCTAATAAATCATAACAACCATACAGTAATGTAGAATCATTGAAATATAACTACCAAATCCACTTCCTGTCCTTCTGGCTGACCTCCCTCTGTCAAATTTTGCCCATGTTTTATACTCATTTTAGGATGTTGAGACTCAGCCCCTCCCATCAGCCTACTTCAAAGGCTGGTTTTGATCTCTATGTGTTTTTTCCCAAGATGCTCCAGGAGAATAAAAGGTGTCATATCTTCACGCAACTTGCATATTATGACAACTGTATTCTCCCGTCATTTGCACATTGTGAGGAGATCACACTGACTAGAGACATCACGTCTGGTTGTGATACCATCTAGTATTCGTATTTGGACAGGGGAGTCCATCTGCCCTCAGGATGCCTTAGAAATGTAAATTTTTGTAGACATCCTGATTAGGAATACAAAGGGTTCTCTAAAACAATTGACCCCAAGAATAATTAGCAAACTAAGCTAAGGCTACTTTCACACTAGCGTTTTAAAATTCCGGTATTGAGTTCCGTCATAGGGGCTCAATACCGGAATAAAACGCTTCAGTTTTGTCCCCATTCATTGTCAATGGGGACAAAACTGAACTGAAGACAACGGAATGCTCCTGAAAGCATTCCGTTCCGTCTTCAGACCGGAGAACAAACCGCAGCATGCTGCGGTTTGCTCTCCGGTCCAGGCATCCGCACCAAGACGGATCCGGAATGACCCCCAATGCAAGTCAATGGGGGTGGATCCGTCTGGTGTGACCATAATGGTAACCGGATCCGCCCTCCATTGACTTTCAATGGAGTCCATTACGGATCCGGGTACACATAGACACATACAGACATAAACATACACACACATAAAGACATACAAACACACATACATACTTACATGCTCCCCGGCAGGTCTTCGGAGCGTCAGGACGGCTCACACAGGTCACGATTCCCCACAGCGCCCTCTGCTGGGCGCCTGGTGGAATCGTCAGATGACGATTCCACCAGGCGCCCAGCAGAGGGCGCTGTGGGGAATCGTGACCTGTGTGAGCCGTCCTGACGCTCCGAAGACCTGCCGGGGAGCATGTAAGTATGTATGTGTGTTTGTATGTCTATATGTGTGTGTATGTTTATGTGTATGTATATGTATGTACTGTGTGACATGTGTGGGGCCGGAGCGCGGTTCCGGCTCCACACATGTCACTGCGGCAGGCCTGATCCGGCAGCACCCTTCACCTGCCGGATCAGGCCTGCCGCCAGTGTGAAAGTAGCCTAATTCCAGTAGTTTGTCTATGCCCTGAATGTGAATCAACTTGGTCTGTTTTTCACTTCAGAAATTCACGACAAACAAATTGCCTTTTTGGATCTGATGGTGACCATCAGTGACACGGGTCGCATTTCCACACAAGTATTCAGAAAACCTAGGGCCACCAATAATCTATTGGCCTGGGACAGTGGTCACCCTATAGCCCTTAAAAAGGGCATCCCCAAATGCCAATATCTACGGGTCCGTAGGAATTATTCTGAAATGACCAGCTTTAGATCTGCGGCACAAGACCTACGGCGTAGGTTCACTCATTGTGGTTATCTGCAGCACATTTTAAAACAGGTGACGGTTGTTTGAACAGGCCCTAAGGGTCAAATTTATTCACACCAAATAGAATCTGAATGACTTGACCAAATATTAACTCAAATTTACCATCAACATGAAGTACAAGTCATAAGAAAACAATCTCAGAATGGCTTGGATAAGTAAAAGTGCTCAAAGTTATTACCACATAAACTGAAACTTGACTCAAGTAATTTGAATTCATTGAATTAATTAAAATTGAAAATTAATGACCAAGGGCTTGGTCATTAAGGCCAAAATTGTCTGAAGAGGCAAAGGGTTATTGCTAGAGATGAGCGAACGTGCTCGAAACGAGCACTGTACCGCTTGGCTCCCCTGCGCTCACATGGGCGCAGGCAGCCGCTTCCGTCCTCCTCAGGAGGACGGAAGCTGCTGCCTGCGCCCATGCGAGCGCAGGGGAGCCGAGCGGTACAGTGCTCATTTCAAGCACATTCGCTCATCTCTAGTTAATGCTCTTTTCTTTAGGATGAATGCAACTAAAGCATTTTCCACTGAGGAGAAATCTGAACTATAAAACCTCATGAGCATAGATAAGAGTATATAAATCAGGAACCACAGATATACTGTATTTACAGCATTGTAGGATGGCGTAGGCTGATACTTAAGGTTCTCTTGTTTCAAGAGGCCTAAAATATGTGCATTTGCATGCAGATTTTTTCCGCTGAACAAAGAAGAAGAGGAGAGCTCAGCTATGTCTGTATACACAAGAATGCTTATTTGTATGCGTTCCTTTAAGACGAGTAGTCCATTAAATATCTCATTATTTGGAGCATGGATTATAAATATAGATATGAAAGTGCTCCGTACTGTTCTAATGGAGAAGACTTCAGTACATTAAAGTGCTCAGTGGACTTTTGACCTCGCCTGGATAAACTGTTGAAGCCTATGCGGACAAATCTTAATAGAAAATATAGTCGGAAAAGAGAGTTAAGAGCTAATTTTCAGCGAACCCCAACTTCAAATAAATCATGTACTGGTTTGTCAGTTGTAAAATATTAGGAAGTATGTCAGCGGCCGTGGTGAAGACATAATTAATGCTTACGGTTTCCTCACAGAACAGATTTTTATATGTCAGCAGTCGTTTTTTGCCTAATCGCACTATCCTTGTCAGCACTTCCCTTCCTCAAGCAGCGTGTTACTCCCTTCTGGAATGTCACACTTCTTCACTCACTTGCTCCACTCCACTTTTGATGATAATGAATGTGATATGGGCACTAATAAGTGTAACCTCCCATTAAAGGAAGGAATAGTAACACTGCACTGCAGCATTTATAGTAGCTGGTCTGAAAGGTTAAATGTCATTTAATACGTAATGTTTAATGATTACAATTAGAGATGAGCGAACTTTTGCAAAAATCGATTTGGCTGCTTCAACAAATTTTTCATAAAAATTTGCTTCGGAACAAATTACCTCATCATGAAGTATATTTTTTGTAAGTAGCAGGTGCAATGACAGGGAGCTGTGATAGCGCTGCTCCCCATCATTGTACACCTCAGATGCCGCGTTCATACCAGAGAGTAATAATACAGTGTAAAATTAACATTGAAAAAAAAAAAACCTGCTTGAAGTCGCGAAATCGTGCGCAGCCCGAGATGACATCATCACGCCGGCCGGTGTGGTGACGTCATATGTCACCATGCACGGGATTTCGGCCGAGATCTTCAATCAAGATGGCGGCGGGCGGCCTGTCGAGAGTAAATGAAGGAGGTAAGTATGATTTTGTTTTTGTTTTTTACATTATTTCAGGTTAAATTGATTCACTACCACGAAGCACAAGGAAATTCTTCTTAGAGGCGAATCAAATTTATCCTGAAATTCAGATCGAATTCAACTTCGTCGGATTCGATTCGCTCATCTCTAATTACAATAGTTCATACCCATAATAAATATAATTTTTGGACCTGTAACCTCTCCTGACATGTCTGTTTTAGGCCCCCTACACATATGTCCAGCTATCTGGCTGAGTCAGAACTAGTCCCATAGCTTTCTATGGGATCATGCACATCCGGCGTAATGAGAGATGTGAAATAGTGTCAGACAGAAAAACGTTCAGTATTTCTGTTCAGCGCTATGGGTACAGACACATGGAGTGACCGTGCTACAGTCGGGTTGCAGCCATGCTGCGGTCAAGAACCGCACAGTCAATTAGCCCTCAGCTTCCTTTTATTTAATTAACGAAGACTGCACTGCATGGTCGGTCTTCATTGTTAATGGCCGCACGGCACCTTCAATACGCGTGGCCATTATCAATGAAGACCGACTATGTAGTGTGGTCTGCATGGAGATGCTGATTTCATTTTCCAGCTGGACTTGGCACTGGCACACTGCCAAAAGTATCAATACCTGGTTTAATAACTAATAACCCTGCTGCTCATGAGACTCCCCCCCCCCCTTCATTGACAGGGCCTGTCATCTTGCCTGGTCCTTTCAATCTCATACCTGCGCCATTGTTCCAAGTATTGGTGCAAGTGCAGAGCCTCTACTGCTACTGCCTGAGCAGCAACAGATACCGACTGTGCATGCGCTGCTCATGTCTGGGTATACTCATAAGTGTAGTGCTGCATGCACAGTCGGTATCCATGCTCCTCAGGCAGGTAGCAGCAGCAAAGCCGCTACTCACAGCGATGGTGCAGGAGTGAGACTGACAGGAACAGGTGAGATGTCTGGTCCTGTCAACCCCTCACCACTCAGGAAGTCTGATTTTTGAATATGAATCAGAATGCTCATCTCTAGTTATTATAGACAGCACCACAGCAAATAAACTGGTTTGAAAACACACTGCCTGGTATGTTACATTAAAATACTACACCTTAAAGGGGTTACCCCATGATTAATGTAAAAAATATAAATCCGACATTATAACAAAGCTAGAACCAGCCGTGCACCTCACTAGTATCCAGAGATCTCCACATTCATTGCTCTGCTAGACTTATACCAAATTGGCAGTGCAAAGGGAGTGTCCTTACTGCTGCAACACAGGAGGCGTGTCTTTTCTGCTGAAGCTCTTCTCCTATCTCCTATATTCTCCTAAGTACAAAACTGAGCATGTGCGGCCATCCCAGTGAGCAGGACAAAGAAAAAAAACAAACAGCAGGTGGCACTATACAGATACATATTAATGAATAACTCAATGGTTATACAAAATTTTTCATCACGTGCAATTACAAACGTATTCAGATGCAGGAGCTGGTTTGAAAACTGTAGAATATTTTTTTGCGGGAGAACTCTTTTAACAATCATTAACACACATGTAAATATACTCTCAGCAGTCCTTAAATATTGCTGTTCCTGGTCAATGTCCAAGCAGTAGTGACCCAGGCTCTGCTTTCAATCTATAATCCAGATGAACTTTTGCCATCCAGGTCTTTCAGGATATACTATTGTAGAAACAACCTGAAGAGACAGCGATTCAGCAAAAACATCAGTGAAATAAACCTTTCACCTTTAATCATGGCAAGCCGCAGTCCTCATGGACATGGCAGAGCTTTATGCACAAAGCCTGAACAGAGGCACATGGATCCCTCGTGGTAATGTACTGTGAAGTCGTAAGCGCTCCATGTGATGATGTCCGGTGCTGTATTACAAAGATTGGGGGAGATTTATCAAAACTGGTATAAAGGAAAACTGTCTTAGTTGCACATATCAACCAATCAGATTCCACCTTTCATTCTCCAGAGCTCCTTTGGAAAATGAAAGGATCAATCTGATTGATGATGTCTCCATAATATAGACCTTATGCACACATGTATTTCATGTACAGAACTCTATGGCAGTACAATATGGGCTTGTAATACTCTTTATAGACGACTACATATAAGCACATAAATTCAAATGAAACTATACAATCTGTGTTATCTAAGAAATGAGTCTCTGCATTCACAACCTAAAACTATCACTTTTGTAATCTGTAGTAAGAAAATGCTTTGAACTTGTCATTGTTTGGCGATAGCCAAAGCATTTTCCTCCTACTATCTGAGCAATGTAGAACTGACAATATGGAGACTTCCAAAGAATTCTAAGAATTCAAATTATGAGGAAACATGAGCAATAAGCTGACATTAACATGTTAAAGAATGACACCATCCGTAGAAATGAATCTATGTATACTATTTTATTTCTCAAGCAGTATAGTTACACTAGACATTTCACAGTGACCTCTTTTAAGTGGGCCTCTACTATAATATTAGGGACTGTATATTAATCGACACAATAGACAGTAATCAATGCCATCGCAAGGGGTTGTCCCATTAATAATATTCTACAGTTTTCAAACCTGCACCTGGTTCTAAATTGCATCAAATTAAATATGTATTATATCTACTGAGTTATTCATTGAAATCTGTGTAGCGCCACCTGCTGTTTGCTCATTTTGTAATTTCTCTGTCCTGCTCACTGAGGATGCACATGCTCATTTCCAACCTTCAACTGCCACCAACTGCAGCAAACGGGACATGACCTCTGAGAAAGGACACGTCCCCTAAGCTGACAGCTTGAAATAAATCTAGCAGAACAATTACAGCAATGAATGGGAAGATCTCTGGATCCATGTGAGTTATAGGGCTGGCTCTAGCTTCTTAGAAAGAGGTAGTCATGTATACTAGATTATATCATGGGATAACTCCTTTAAAGGGCTTCGACCCCAGATGTATTAACCCAGGGTCTGAATGTTTTAGCCATAGCTATACAACTGTATCACCGTGCTTAGGATGGCAATAAAGTTGGATAACTGCAGCAGAACCCTTGTAAAGGCCAAATGCCACTAGGCCTGAGGCCTATGGAAAAGTAAGATGGCACAGGAGGTAAGGATGCAATCACCCCCTGGTGTCCAGGAGCCAGCAACTCAGGCCCCAGGCAATAAGAGGCCTGTAGCCTGCATCATGGATGGTGACAGGGAATAAGGTGGATATTGTGTTTTGTTTTCCTAACTGACATCGGTGGAAGATGGTACTTGGGGCACTATGTGGGGGGCACATTATAACTGCAAGGGGGCACTATAAGTGCTGTGGGGGTACCTACTGGGGCACTATGTAGGGGGGCACATTATAACTGCATTATAAGTGCTGAGGACATTATATCTACTGGGGTACTATGTGGAGAGGTAACATACATAGTAACATAGTAACATAGTTTATAAGGCCGAAAAAAAGACATCTGTCCATCCAGTTCGGCCTGTTTTCCTACAAGTTGATCCAGAGGAAGGCAAAAAACCCTGTGAGGTAGAAGCCAATTTTCCCCACTTTAGGGGAAAAAATCCTTCCCGACTCCAATCATGCAATCAGAATTACTCCCTGGATCAATGACCCCTCTCTAGTAACTATAACCTGTAATATTATTACCCTCCAGAAATACATCCAGGCCTCTCTTGAACTCTTTTAGTGAACTTACCATCACCACCTCCTCAGGCAGAGAGTTCCATAGTCTCACTGCTCTTACCGTAAAGAATCCTCCTTTGTGTACAAACCTTCTTTCCTCCAGACGCAGAGGATGTCCCCTCGTCACAGTCACAGTCCTGGAGATAAATAGATCATGGGAGAGATCTCTGTACTGACCTCTGATATATTTATACATAGTTATTAGATCTCCCCTCAGTCGTCTTTTTTCTAAAGTGAATAAGCCTAATTTTGATAATCTTTCTGGGTACTGTAGTCCACCCATTCCAGTTATGACTTTAGTTGCCCTCCTCTGAACCCTCTCCAGCTCTGCTATGTCTGCCTTGTTCACAGGAGCCCAGAACTGTACACAGTACTCCATGTGTGGTCTGACTAGTGATTTGTAAAGTGGCAGGACTATGTTCTCATCACGGGCATCTATGCCTCTTTTGATGCAACCCATTATCTTATTGGCCTTGGCAGCAGCTGTCCGACACTGGTTTCTACAACTTAGTTTGCTGTTCACTAAAATTTCTAGGTCATTTTCCATGTCAGAGTTACCCAATATTTTACCATTTAGTATGTACTGGTGACTTGCATTATTCTTTCCCATATGCATAACCTTACATTTGTCAGTGTTAAACCTCATCTGCCACTTCTCTGCCCAAGCCTCCAGTCTATCCAGATCCATCTGTAGCAGTGTACTGTCCTCTCCTGTGTTAATTACTTTACACAGTTTAGTGTCATCTGCAAAAATTGATATTTTACTGTGCAAGCCTTCTACAAGATCATTAATAAATATGTTGAGGAGAATAGGGCCCAATACTGACCCCTGTGGTACCCCACTAGTTACAGTGACCCAATCTGAATATGTACCGTTAATAACCACCCTCTGTTTTCTATCAGTGAGCCAGTTACTTACCCACATACAGACATTTTCTCCCAGGCCAAGCATTCTCATTTTATATACTAACCTTTTATGTGGTACCGTGTCAAATGCTTTGGAGAAGTCCAGATATACGACATCCATTGATTCGCCGCGGTCCAGTCTAGAACTTACCTCCTCATAGAAACTGATTAAATTGGTTTGACATGACCGATCCCTCATGAAGCCATGCTGATATGGAGTTATTTGCTTATTTTCATTGAGGTACTCCAAGATAGCATCTCTTTGAAAACCCTCAAACACTTTACCCACGACAGATGTTAAACTTACCGGCCTATAGTTCCCGGGCTCTGTTTTTGGAACCTTTTTGAATATTGGCACCACATTTGCCATGCGCCAATCCTGTGGAACACTCCCTGTCAGTATAGAGTCCTTAAATATCAGAAATAAGGGTCTGGCGATGACATTACTTAATTCTCTTAGGATACGGGGGTGTATGCCATCCGGTCCTGGCGATTTGTCTATTTTAATCTTTTTAAGACGCAGCTCTACTTCTTCCTGGGTCAGACAGGGCACATTTAATGGGGAATTTACTTTTATATTCTGCATTTCATCTGACAGTTTATTTTCCTTAGTGAATACAGTGGAGAAAAAGATATTTAGTAGCTTTGCTTTCTACTCATCGCTCTCTGCAACTCCCCCCTCATTACTCTTAAAGGGGGGGGGGTGCATCATAACTGCAAGGGGGCTCTATAAGTGCTAGGGGCATTATTATACTGGTGGCACAATAGGTGCTAGAAAAATACAGTGGGGTACCATACGTACTGGAGGCATTACAGAGGTGCACTATAATACTTTTGTCATGTTAGTGTATCTCAATAAATTAGAATATAATTGAAAAGTTGATTTATTTAAGTAATTCGATTCAAAAAGTGAAACTCATATATTATATAGATTCATTAAACACAGAGTGATCTATTTCAAGTGTTTATTTTTTTTAATGTTGATGATTATGGCTTACAGCTAATGAAAACCCAAAAGTCAGTATCTCAAAAAATTAGAATATTGTGAAAAACCTCAATATTGTAGACCCATGGTTTCCTACTGTAATCAGCTAAACAACAAAAAAAACATCTACAAAGGTTTCCTAAGCCCTTTGTACCCAAGTCTGGTTCAGTAGGCTGCACAATTAGGGGGAAGACTGTTGACTTGACAGTTATCCAGAAGACAGTCAGTGATACATTCCACAGGATGGTTAAGCAAAACAATTTGTCAAGCCTCTCATGACCCAGAGATGTTAGAAAAATCTTACTTGGGCTGAGGAGAAAAAGGACTGGACTGTTGCTCAGTGGTTCAATGTCCTGTTTTCAGATTAAATAGATGTTGGGAATAAAGTTCCTGGAACCTGGAGGAAGAGTGGAGAGGCACACAGTCCAAGTAGCTTGAAGTTCTGTATGAAGTTTCCACAGTCAGTGACGGTTTGGGGTGTCAAGTCATTTTCTGGTGTTGATCCACTGTGTTATACCAAGTCCAGTCAGTGCAGCCATCTACCAGGAAATTTTAGAGCCCTTCATGCTTCCCTCTGCTGATTTCATTTTCCAGCAGGACTTTTACCTGCCCACACTTTCAAAAGTACCAATACCTGGTTTTATAACCACGGTATCACTTGATTGGCCAGCAAACTCACCTGACCTATACAGTATCTATGGGGTATTGTCAAGAGGAAAAGGAGAGACACCAACAATGTAGATGAGCCACTATCAAAGCAACCTGGGCTTCCATAACACCTCAGCAGTGCCATTGCCTGATCACCTCCATGCCATGACATATTGATTCAGTAATTGATACCATCCACCAACAATCTAATGTTTATGAGGCCTTTCAAACCCCTGCGCAACAACAAGTCACAGTGCAGCGTAGGGTTGGCAGAGGACCAGAGAACAGTGATTGCAGGAAGAGCTTGCTAGATCTTGCAAGTGGCAATGCCGTCTAGAGCAGGAGAGGTAAGTTCTTTTATTTATTTTATGACTGATGGGGGTCTGATCTCAAGTCTAATGAGTAATGGGGTATGATCTGAGGTCTGATGCGGATTGGGGGTCTGATGAGTACTGGGGGTCTGATTTGGGGTCTGATCTGAGGTCTGATGAGACATGTGGGGTCTGATTTTGTGGCCTGATTTGAGGTATGAGCTCAGTGTGATCATTCACAGAGTGCTGTCTTCATATTGCAATACTGCACCATATGGACACTTGGAGCACTGCTGGTGAGGCATGCAACTTTTATAATCTTTGAAGCTAGTACTGCTACATTTTCTATTTTTTTTCCCATTATACAGTACATCTCCACTGCCAAGACCTCAGTGTTGCACAGCATACTAACCCCAACATGCGACAGATGAGTACAAAGTACAACAAAGTAGTGAAAGTCACACTAACCTATAAATGTTAGCCATATTTCCCTCATGAGTGTCTGCCACATTGCCCCTGTAAGTGTAAATCATATTGTGAATAGTAAAGTTCCCCCTATAATACACCCCACAGTATACAGACGGCTCCTCCACTCACAGAATATACTGTACACAGATCCTATGCCCATAGTATATACACAGCTCCTACATGTACAGTATATACATAGCTCCTCCACTCACAGTATATACACAGCTCCTACACTCATAGTATATACACAGCTCCTACACTTACAGTATATACACAGCTCCTACACTTATATACACAGCTCCTCCACTCACAGTATATACACAGCTCCTCCACTCACAGTATATACACAGCTCCTCCACTCACAGTATATACACAGCTCCTTCACTCACAGTATATACACAGCTCCTACATTGACAGTATATACACAGCTCCTACATTCACAGTATATACACAGCTCCTACATTCAGTATATACATAGCTCCTACACTCACAGTATATACATAGCTCTTACACTCACAGTATATACACAGCTACTACACTTAGTATATACACAGCTCCTACACTCACAGTATATACATAGCTCTTACACTCACAGTATATACACAGCTACTACACTTAGTATATACACAGCTCCTACACTCACAGTATATACACAGATACTACACTAAGTATAAACACAGCTACTTTATTCACGGTATATACACAGTTCCTTTACTCACGGTATATACACAGCTCCTTTACTCACAGTATATACACAGGTCCCCACTCACAGTATATACATAGCTCCTACGCTGACAGTATATACACAGCTCCTTTACTCACGCTATATACACAGTTCCTTTACTCACGGTATATACACAGCTCCTCCATTCAGTATATACACAGCTCCTCCACTCAGTATATACACAGCTCCTTTACTCACAGTATATACAAAGCTCCCCACTCTCAGTATATACACAGCTCCTACACTCACAGTATATACACAGCTCCTTTACTCAAAATATACACACAGCTGCTTGTTGAGTATATACTGTGTAAGGCTCTATTCACACATCCGTATTTTTCTTTTCCAGATTTTCGGTCCGTTTTTTGTGGATCCGTGTTTCCACAAAAACCTTCCATTTTTACCAATTGTACATCTGCATCCTTTCCACTTTTCCGCAAAAAAAAAGGAAGGAGGAATATATGTTGGTAGGGTATTTCTTTCTATTTCCTGGAAACGGATCCGCAATTGCGGATGATATGCGGATGACATATTGATGCATTCCGCATATCATCCGCATTTTTTTTCCGGACCCATTGACTATAATAGGACCACGGACCGCATATGCGGAGAAAAGTAGGACAAGCGCTACCTTATTTGCGGATCCGCATAACGGAACTGAACAACGGATGCGGACAGTATACGGAGTGCTGTCCGCATTTTTTCAGGACCCATTGAAATGAATGGAACCGCATCATAGAGAGTGGTTATTAATGGTACACACTCAGATTGGGTCACTGTCACTAGTGGGGTACCACAGGGGTCAGTATTGGGCCCTATTCTCTTCAATATATTTATTAATGATCTTGTAGAAGGCTTGCACAGTAAAATATACATTTTTGCAGACGACACTAAACTGTGTAAAGTAATTAACACAGAAGAGGACAGTGCACTGCTACAGATGGATCTGGATAGACTGGAGGCTTGGGCAGAGAAGTGGCAGATGAGGTTTAACACTGATAAATGTAAGGTTATGCATATGGGAAGGAATAATGCAAGTCACCAGTACATACTAAACGGTAAAACACTGGGTAACACTGACATGGAAAAGGACCTAGGAATTTTAGTAAACAGCAAACTAAGCTGCAGAAACCAGTGTCAGACAGCTGCTGCCAAGGCCAATAAGATACTGGGTTGCATCAAAAGGGCATAGATGCCCTTGATGAGAACATAGTCCTGCCACTTTACAAATCACTAGTCAGACCACACATGGAGTACTGTGTACAGTTCTGGGCTCCTGTGAACAAGGCAGACATAGCAGAGCTGGAAAGGGTTCAGAGAAGGGCAACTAAAGTAATAACTGGAATGGGTGGACTACAGTACCCAGAAAGATTATCAAAATTAGGGTTATTCACTTTAGAAAAAAGACGACTGAGGAGAGATCTAATAACTATGTATAAATATATCAGAGGTCAGTACAGAGATCTCTCCCATGATCGATTTATCCCAAGAACTGTGACTGCGACGAGGGGCCATCCTCTGCGTCTGGAGGAAAGAAGGTTTGTACACAAACATAGAAGAGGATTCTTTATGGTAAGAGCAGTGAGACTATGGAACTCTCTGCCTGAGGAGGTGGTGATGGTAAGTTCACTAAAAGAGTTCAAGAGGGGCCTGGATGTATTTCTGGAGGGTAACAATATTAAAGCTTATAGTTACTAGAGATGGGTCGTTGATCTAAGGTGTTATCCTGATTGGAGTCGGGAAGGAATTTTTTCCCCTAAAGTGGGGAAAATTGGCTTCTACCTCACAGGGGTTTTTTGCCTTCCTCTGGATCAACTTGTAGGATAACAGGCCGAACTGGATGGACAGATGTCTTTTTTTCGGCCTTATAAACTATGTTACTATATGTTACTATGTTACATGGATGACTTATGTGAAACTTCTTTTCATAGCCAGTAGTTCTCCCTGTCCATGGGCGGGTACTGGTTGTTGCTGCGCTGACAATTGCTGCTGCAGGGTTGGCACTGGCTTGTGCTAGGCTAGTAAAGACCACTGACACAAGGCCTTTCATACTTCAGCACTGGCGATTGGACAGGAGCAGCTCTGGAATCCGCTTTTCCTGTCTAGTATGGG
Source organism: Rhinella marina (assembly GCA_900303285.1). Taxonomy (NCBI): domain Eukaryota; kingdom Metazoa; phylum Chordata; class Amphibia; order Anura; family Bufonidae; genus Rhinella; species Rhinella marina. The sequence continues at coordinate 62,695 of ONZH01007667.1, read as the reverse complement.
ATCCTTGGCTGCTAGGCCTGACTAAGGGGCAGGGTTAAGCACAAGCCCTGCTTCACACTCTCATACAGAGCCTCCAGCGTGGAGGCACTTGAAGGTGCCTGCTACAGGTCTGGGGCAATATGCTTGAAATTTTATATATGCCTAGTGACGCCACTGCCTGTCACATAGGTCCACGTAAAAAGTACCTTAAAGGGAACCTGTCATGTTAAACCTGGTGTTTGATCTGCAGGAAGCATGTTATAGAGCAGGAGAAGCTGAGCAGATTGATATATAGTTTTATGGGAAAAGATTGAGTATAACTTGTAATTTATTCATTTAAACGCCTGTTCATTCTGGGCTTTGAAGTCCAGGAGGAGGTCCTATCAGTGACTGACAGCCTCCCCTCTATGACTGTGTATACACAGACAGCTGTCAGTCCCTGGTGGAACCTCCTCTTTGACTTCAAAGCCCAGAATGAACAGGAATCTAAATAAGTTGTAAGTTTTACTGAAACTCTTCCTATAAAATTATACTTCCATCTTCTCAGCTCCTCCTCATCTGTAACATGCTCCCTGCAGAATACTTTACATTTTTATGGTGAGAGGTTCCCTTTAAAAGGAACATCCAACAAAAAGTATTCTAACATCCAATGAATGATGTTGTTGCAAGTATAATTTACACTTGATTGTGTCCATAGAATTTCAGAACATTTCATGCTGTCAGTAGGTACAGTAAGCAGCTGTACTGAATTGTTACTCATGAATCTCAGCATAATTATGGTTTTCCAATTCCAAACAGTGTCCTAGCTTCTAATAAGTTGAATAGTGTGTCATCACAAGAGAATTTATAGTTTTTGTCTCAAGCTTCAGCCTCTTGATTTTTAATACAACTGTGTCTAAAAAGATACTCTGCAGTACAGTATACCTTTCTTTTTTTTTCTTTTTTTACAATTGATGAGTATACAGTTGTATACTTCTGGGTGGGACTTTTCAAACAAACCTATAAAAATCTAAAGCTTGAACGTGGTGTGAACCTAGCGTTAAGATGCCCATACACCTTCAACAACTGTCAGCCAACACTTATCTCTCCAGACTTTCCCATACACATCCACGATCAGCTGAGTGTCTATGTGTTTTCAGTGGAAAAAGAGGAGAACACCTCTAAGAGTCAACACATCCGTCGGGAGAGAGTCAGAAGCTATCCATACACATTATATTGGCAGTTGGCTGGTCTTGCAGACAATGGCAGGTTCAGTGTGTATGGGGACCTTTAGTCTAATTCTTTAGAAGCAGAACATGATGATTACTAGAACTATCTCTATTTGTAATTAAAATTCAGCAATAAATAGAGTGAATGCACAGACCCAACCCAGGAGTGTAGCTAAAGACTTATAGGCCCTGGCGCAAGAGTTCAGCTTGGCCCCCCTTACCTCAGTGCTTTGTGGCCAGGGACAGGGAAGCACATAGCCTTCGTACTGCCCCAGGCAAAAATTTGAAACAGCAATCCCCAGTGCTAAATTCTTGACCTAACCCCTTCCCTCCAGCCAGAGGGAACTTGACCAGCGTGTACTTTCTATAATACCGGTGTCTTCTTATGCGGCACAAGGGTCTTTGGGTCCCCTCAGGCTTCTGGGCCCGGTAGCGACTGCTGCCTCTGCACTCCCTATAGCTATGTCCATGCACAGACCTCCATGTATACTGATATATTTGAAATTGTTTTTTTCTTGCTGATACATGAACCTCACTGTGTTTTAAGCGTTACAGCCATGTAAATATGTAGATGTACATATTAAAGGTCTTCTGGTTGTTTCTGGTGTGACAACTTAAAGGGGTTATCCAAGATTATAAAAATATCCCCCATATGCCTGGCCCTTCACAATGAATATACCTACCTGACTCCCTGTGCCGCTCCTGGTGCCTGCACTGCCGCTTCTTCCCGTGCGCGGATGAAAACATCAGGTGTTGGAGGAGCATCCAATGGCAGGCAGGGATGGGGATGAGCCTCCCTAGTGTCACCCGTGATGCTAGGGAGGCTTGTCCCCATCCCCGCCTGCCATTGGCTGCTTAACCTCTTCCCCCCACCCCCGACACCGGATGTTTTCATCTGCGCACGGGGAGAAGCTGCAGCGGCGATGCAGGGCCCAGGAGTGGCGCGGGAATCCAGGTATGTATATTCATACCCGGCATATGGGGGACATTTTTTTAGTCTTGGATAACCCTTTTCACTCCATTGGAGTCAATGGGGCAGAGCTGCACACAGCCTGTGGACCGGCTGGCTGACGTTTTTGGAAGAAAGCAGCCATGTTTTTCTAATACTTGACAAACTAAAATAAATTACTCTTACAATTAATAATCTTGCATTTTTTTTTGTTCCCAGCAAAGAATTTTGATGTACATGTTTACCGCACAGTCTCCTTAGAGCGTTGAAAGAATTACATTGCTATCAAATCCCCAGGCTTTCCTAGGAGGCAACACCTCTCCTGCTACTGACATCAGGAATGTTTTCATCTTTCAGCCCTTTAAATACTCTTGTCATCCATTCCCGGCAAGGGGGAAGCCTGGATTTGTCATAACAAGCCAGATATCAGTATGTGATGGATTCCATTTGCCTCCCCCCTACAAAATAAATGGCTCGTAAACTTGTCCTCTGAAATGTAATAGTGTTCAGAATCGTCATGTATATTCTTCAGACAGGAGATAAATTCATTCTGCTACTACAAAGTGATCTTTCACTTAAGGAAAGACCCACGTTAACTGCCCAAGCTCAAGTCTATCTATTTGCTGGCTTGAAATATTTCCTGAAGGAAGTGTTCATTCATTCACTGACCTAAAGGGTTAAGAAAACAGAAAGGAATCGTTTTGCAGAGCTGTTGTTATGGGAGTTACAATGGAAACCATAACTGGAAGGTTTAAAAAAGTTGCTTCTCTGCAAACTCACAGGAGGGTAGTCTGAGAGTCTCAACACATTTTAATCCGCAATTAACTGCTATGTGGTAGGGCTTAGAAGATTTGATCAGATTAGATGCTAGTCTGTAGTCGTGGGTAAGACGATCACAATACCGTATGGATTTAACGACAAGCAAATGTAGTCGCATGACCAATGGAACGTCTGAAGTGCAAAGCACAGTCAACTTTATTTTATATCAAGCAGAAGTTATATAGGAAAATGAAAAAGAACTTTAATAGCTACACTAAGCCAAAAGTTCAGAATCAATGTAGAGTATTTGGGAAAATTATAGGGCAACAATAACTTAAAAAAGGGAAGAAAAAAATTCTTGGAAATATATGTTAGTGAGGTCTTTTCTTGTGTGAACCTTTTTAATATTCTGCTCTGCTGCTTCTGAGTAATGTTTGAACATTATATCTTATGACTACAAAAGAAGAAAAATAAAGATGTTATTAAAACTGGAATGGAAAATTATATAACAGTATCTCACAAAAGTGAGTACACCCCTCACATTTTTGTAAATACAGTATTTTATTATTTGTTTTCATGGGACAACGCTGAAGATATGACACTTTGATACAATGTAAGGTAGTAAGTGGGCAGCTTGTATAACTGTAAATTTGGTGTGCCCTCAAAATAACTCAACATACAACAATTAATGTCTAAATCACTGGCAACAAACGTGAGTACTTTTAATACTTTTTAATAATTTTTAACAGTGGGATGGACTAACCTGTCCTGTAACAGCAGACGAAGGTTGACGTAAATACTAATTCAATGCATACCACAATTAGGGGTAGACATAATAAAGGAATACTTTATAACGCATAGGATATTTTATGATGAGTAACTAAGATCTGTTTTGTTTGGTACCAGTTGGACATATACAGCAGGACAGATTACAGTGTTTTAGTATATCCATTATTTCTATAAGCATAGGCTACTCAAAGGATATACTGTATTTTTCGCTTTATAAGACGCACACCCCCCCCCCCCAAAAGTAGGGGGGAAATTGCAGTGTGTCTAATAAAGCGAATACTAGTGAACATTTCCATTATGGAAGCGCTCACTAGTATGTATTATGTGCCGGGAGCAGGGAAACATACTCAACCTCCTGCGCTGCAGCTCCACTCCAGGTCCAGAGCTCCCTTGTCTTCTCCTGTTGGTGCTGCAGTGTCCTAACCCCGTACAGCGTCAGGACGTAGGGCGCGCACTGTGACCTGACACTGCACACAGCAGGAGAAGACAGAGGAGCGCTGGACCTGGAACAGAGCCGCAGCGCGGGAGAGGTAAGAGGTATCTTATTCTTATGGGGCTGATCTGAGTTCTGATGGGGGCTGAGTGGGCTGATATGGGGGCTGAGTGGGCTGATATGGGGGCTGAGTGGGCTGATTTAAGGTCTGATGGGGGCTGAGTGCGCTGATCTGAGGTCTGATGGGGGCTGAGTGGGCTGATATGGGAGCTGAGTGGGCTGATTTGAGGTCTGATGGGGGCTGATCTGAGGTCTGATGGGGGCTGAGTGGGCTGATATGGGGGCTGAGTGGGCTGATTTGAGGTCTGATGGGGGCTGATCTGAGGTCTGATGTGGTCTGACATGGAGGTCTGATGGGGGTCTGATGTGATGTCCTGAAATGTATGGGGGGTCTGATATGAGGATCTGATATGAGGTCTGATGAAAAATATTTTTTTCTTATATTCCTACACTAAAATCTGGGTGCATCTTATCATCGAGTGCGTCTTAGCAAAGTGAAAAATACAGTATAATTTTATCATGTTTATACTGTATTATGAAGTGTAAAGAATTATTCTACATGAGATTGCGCAAATACAATACAGCACTAGAGTACATACACAGCTACCTAACACAACCTATCATCACCACCCCCACCACTCTACTGGAAATCACCCATGGCCCAAATACCACGCCCACTTTTTGACAAATGAGAGCATTTAAACGTAATCTCTAAGGCTTTTGACTCCTATTAATATTACAAGGCAGAGTCCAGGAATTAAAAAAAAAATAAAATAATCACCTGGGAATGACGCTCTGCTTCCAGCACCAAGCTCCTTTCTTCTTCGCTTCAGGTCCTTGGTGGAATGGAAGTGTGATTTGCTGTCTACGTGCACGTCATTTCTGCCAGCCAATCAATGGCCTCAGCAGTAGCAGCGATCATGTGCTGATCCTGTAAATGTCATAATTGAGGTCATTGATTGGCTGGCAATAGTGACATGTGTGTAGACAGCATGTCACACTTCCGGTTTAGTGAGAACTGGAAGCAAAGGAGAGGCTGGAACTGGAGAGGTGAGTCTTAATCTCTGCACCCTGTCTGGAAATATCAAAAGGAGTTCCTGGTTTTGAAGAACACCTTTAATATTTGTTGAAAAAAGAGTTGGAGCACTTAGTGGTGTAGTGGTGCGTTCTTTTCAATGCAATTACAGTATTTCATAACCCAGTAAAATGTTTGTATGTTGTTTCAGATCTGAAGTGTTCCATCAGCCTTGGGCTGTTTCAGAGGATGTAAGCAATTATTGTTAATACTGGGTATCCAAGAGAAATGTCTATGCCTGTCCATACGCAAAGGGAAAGAGACTTCATTATGTTGGTGTCCTAAATTCCTGCTGCTGGTTGGGGTGCATCCTGTGCTGCTTAATTACAATATCAATCACCATAATTGTCAGGGTTAGACATCACTTTTTAAGGGATTTTTAACTATTCCTTCATGCATAGCATTTCCAGTTCCTTGGTACTTTTAGGATGTTGCTTGAAGGAAGCTCTTTCTTGCGTGGGCATCACAGTTTTTAAATTGGGTTGAAATATTGCAAAACTGTGGCCCAGATTTACTAAGCCTGTATATCGCATAAATTTAGGTTGTCTGGACCAAACTAGATTTATCACAGGGGCTCAGGTGGGATGATAAATGTGGTGCACTTTTCTATGACTCCATACCAACTATTGGTTGGCTTACTTTGAAACATAATTTTAAACCAAAACTGTCACACATTTTTGACACAAAAGTTACTTCTTAGGCTAGGCCCAGGGGTGTAATCGTAATTCAAAGCAAAATAAGATGGGGACTCCACCACCAAGCTTAACAAAATTAAAACAGTAGAATAAGTATCAAGTATTAAAGGTATGTAATTAATAGCACAATATATATATATTTATACAGGGTGGGCCATTTATATGGATACACCTAAATAAAATGGGAATGGTTGGTGATATTAACTTCCTGTTTGTGGCACATTAGTATATGGGAGGGGGGAAACTTTTCAAGATGGGTGGTGACCATGGTGGCCATTTTGAAGTTGGCCATTTTGGATCCAACTTTACTTTTTTCAATGGGAAGAGGGTCATGTGACACATCAAACTTATTGAGAATTTCACAAGAAAAACAATGGTGTTTGGTTTTAACGTAACTTTATTCTTTCATGAGTTATTTATAAGTTTCTGACCACTTATAAAATGTGTTCAAAGTGCTGCCCATTGTGTTGGATTGTCAATGCAACCCTCTTCTCCCACTCTTCACACACTGATAGCAACACCGCAGAAGAAATGCTAGCACAGGCTTCCAGTATCCATAGTTTCAGGTGCTGCACATCTCGTATCTTCACAGCATAGACAATTGCCTTCAGATGACCCCAAAGATAAAAGTCTAAGGGGGTCAGATCGGGAGACCTTGGGGGCCATTCAACTGCTACATGATGATGTGTTTCCCTCTTTATGCACTGAAGCTGGCACGTTCCTTGAGTTTTTAAAGCAAGATGGTGCACCACCACATTATAGGTGTCAGGTCCGAACATTCCTAGATGAACAGTTTCCTGGAAAGTGGATTGGTCGTCGTGGGCCAGTTGAATGGCCCCAAGGTCTCCCGATTATACTAATGTTCCACAAACAGGAAGTTAATATCACCAACCATTCCCATTTTATTTAGGTGTATTCATATAAATGGCCCACCCTGTGTATATATATATATATATATATATATATATATATATATATATATATATACACAATTACATAAAATGGACGGCACCTCCTGCAGGTGAGAGTCAGGTGCAAGCTACCTGCTGGCTAATTAAATACTAAACAGAAAATGGTAGCAGCACTAGATAGGCCATGACATATAAAATGAACATATGAAAAGGTAAAAAAGCATTACTGCTATGTAGACAAGTAGATAAAGTGGAAGCTCTTGGCGCATATAAATGATCATAAATATGTCGGGCCCATCCACCAACGATCAAGGTGGCTTCCAATCAGATGGGTCCTATACTAACACTGACCTGCATCCTACACAAACCAGCAGGCCTGTATCAAGGGAACACCATACCTGATCAGAAGCTGTCCGTTTTTGTAATTGTGTATATATAGAGGAGGACTGACTTCCTCTGGGAATTTAGCACTCCTGTTCACACTGGTGCAGCTTCTGATCAGGTATGGTGTTCCCTTGATACAGGCCTGCCGGTTTGTGTAGGATGCAGGTCAGTGTTAGTATAGGACCCATCTGATTGGAAGCCATCTTGACGGTTGGTGGATGGGCCCGACATATTTATGATCATTTATATGCGCCAAGAGCTTCCACTTTATCTACTTGTCTACATAGCAGTAATGCTTTTTTACCTTTTTATATGTTCATTTTATATGTCATGGCCTATCTAGTGCTGCTACCATTTTCTGTTTGGTATATATATATATATATATATATATATATATAATTTATTTATTTATTTCGCCTTTTAAGATGCACCTGCCCATAAGATGCACCTAGGTATTAGAGGAGGAGAATAAGAAAGAAATATTTTTCATTAGACCTCAGATCCTCAGATCAGACCAATCAGACCCCCAATGTTAATTAGACCTCAGCTCACAGCCCCAATCAAAATGCCAATGTCAATAAGACTCTCTATCAGACCCCCAATGTTAATAAGACCCCAATCAGATCTCCGATAAGAGCCCCAATATAAATAAGACCCCCCCATTCAGACCTCAGATGAGACCCCCATGCCTCAGATCAGACCACCATGCCTCAGATCAGACCCCATGCCTCAGTTCAGACCCCCATGCCTCAGTTCAGACCCCATGCCTCAGTTCAGACCCCCATGCCTCAGTTCAGACCCCCATGCCTCAGAGCAAATAAAATAAAAAGAATCATCTAACCTCTCCTGCTCTGGATGCCGCCTCTCCTAGGTTCCAGCTTTCTTCCTCTTCCTGCTGCACGCTGTGCTGTTACTCGATGCGCACAATGTGAGGTCACAGCAGAGCCGACGGCAGAGATCCAGGAAGTGGTGAGTACAGAGCCCGGGGAACGCTGCATTCAGCGATTCCTGGTCCTCTGGTACTAATGAGCGCTTCCATAATGGAAGTGCTCATTAGTATTGACCCCATAAGAAGCACTGACATTTTCCCCCCAATTTGGGGGGAAAATGGTGCGTCTTATAGGGCAAAATATAAAATTAGTACAACAAAATGCCACTGCATTGTTATTTCCCACAAAAAGGTACAATGTTTTTGCATCTGACTGGGCCCCCCTCAACCTCTGGGCATACCTCCCAACTTTGTAAAGAGACAAAGAGGGACATATTTAGCGGTGCAGCAAATTTTTTCAGCACTAGGCCACGCCCCCTAACTCCACCCACTATAAGCTAATCACCCAGTCCCCTTACCGTACGGGGATAATAAACACAGTGATGTCACAGTACAGGGATAATAACCACAGTGATATCACAGTACAGGGATAATAAATACAGTGATGTCACAGCACAGGGATATTAAACACAGTGATGTCACAGTACAGGGATAATAAACACAGTGCAGTCCCCTCACAGAAAGTTAAAAAAAAATAAAAACCTTATACTTACCTTTTTCTAGCAGCAGAATCACCAGCAGTTCTTCTTCTCTTGTCTAGAGGGGCGGAGCCAATGCTGACTGACGGCCGGCCCCGTCCCCTGCCCAGACAGGAGGCAGAAGGTACGGAGAGAACTGCAGGGGAAAAAGGGTGGCAAGGAGGGGGAGGATGAAAGAAGGATAAAAGAAGCAGGCAGCCGATTCTGGCTGTCTGCTTCTTCTTGCAACGGGCAACTGTCTCTGCATCCTATGAACGCAGAGACAGCTGCCAGAGACCAGGACATAGCTCCCCCGTATCGGGACATCGGAACAGCCACTGCAATCTGGGACTGTCCCGCTGGATCCAGGACGGTTGGGTGGTATGCTCTGGGCTCCATTGTGAATGCTATGGCTGCCATGGCTTTAATTACACCCACAGCCAAGCCCCTTTCCAGCAAAGCTCCACTCATTCCCTCTAGAGCTCACCCCCTCTTGAGCAAGTTTAGACAATAGTGTAGAAATCCTAGTTTCACCAAATTATGTCAATATTGCACCAATTTATAACACTTTTAGCCAGATTCTAAGCACAGACACTTTACTGGGCCTGTGTTTTTAATGTTTCTGCAAGTATTGAAAAGTTCAGAAGCTGCATTTGGTTGCCTTCTGGAACCCTTCCAGAAAACTTTTAATTAGTGATGAGCGAAGCGAGCTTTGGATGTTACATCCGAAGTTGCTTCATTCATAACTTCAGATCCGGGCAGCATAGCGGCTCAGTGGTGAGCACTGGTATGTACCTTGCAACGCTGGGGTCCTAGGTTTGAATGCAACCAAGGACAACATCTGCATGGAGTTTGTAAGTTCTCCCCGTGTTTGCGTGGGTTTTCTCTGGGTTCTCCTGTTTCCACCCACATTCCAAAGACATACTGATAGGGACCTTAGATTGTGAGCCCCATTGGGGACAGTGTGATGCTAATGTCTGTAAAGCTTTGCGGAATATGTCAGTGCTATATAAATGCATAAAATAAATAAATAATTAATACTGTACAGTACTGTACTTTGTGAATAACTAACTTCGGCTCATCAGAGCTCATACATTCTAATACTGTACGAAAACTGATCTCCATATAGTATTAATCCGTAGTTGTGAACGAAGCGACTTTGAATGTAACATCCGAAGCTCACTTTGCTAATCTCTACTTTTAATCATATATGGGGAGTCTGACAGTGGATTTTTAACGCAGTTCTCTGAGAATGATTTAAAATGGCCACAACTAACCTGTCCTAGGCTGTCCGCTTTGCAGAGCTGCCAAAGGGCGGTGAGGGGACAGAGCCTCACTACACATTACACTCTGGCATGTGCATATACTACACATTGGTGAGTTTTCCTATCAGGCAGCTCAGCCACAATGGCATAACGTAGGCAGGATGACATCATTTACCATCTATTGTAGAGCAGTTTAGTATTTAGTGAGGTCCCTTACTCCTCCACCCCTGCTCACATTCTAGGCCACCAAGGCTGCTCACATTTTAGGACAGGTTGCTGGGCAGCCATTTTAAATAATTCCTGGAGAAGCCTTTTTGAAAGCTCCAAGATTTAACTATATTATGCAGTTCACTACAGTGTTTCAGAGAAAACATAGTTTTGAAATAAGCCAGGAATGGGGAGAAGAGTCATGGCGGTGGCTCTGTGCCAAATTCTTCCCACCCAATTATTTTAGTAAGAGACGTGTTGCATCCACTGTACAAAGTATTTATGAGGCAAATGTGTCAAGAAGAACAATGTTTCAATGTTTTCCAGCTTGCCAAGGGGGCATGGGTTAGCAGATAGGAGTGTGTTTTAGACTGTGACAATATGAACCAAATTTATAAAATAAATTAGCACAAAATAAGCCAACCAATGATTGTGTAATATTAGTCACATATCTAGTAATGCACCAAATTTATTTCATAGTGTAAGCTATTGTAATAAATCTGCCACATCTTTAGACTGCTTGTCTATGTTCTCTTTGTTCACATTTAAACAGGTTTAGTAAATTCACCCAATTGTGTTTTCCCCTTCTATAACCTTCAATTTATATAAGTGGCAATATGTTCTGCAGACTGACACCAGTCCCTGTACCCAATCTCCTTTTCCTATATCAGGTATTCACACACATTTATATTTCTTCTCATTTCTGAGCTTTAAATTGCACGCATATGTACAATATACTGTATAGACATGCCTGCTAAATAACAAATCTGCTGACCCACAAGCTTTCAACCAATTCTTAATCAGTTTTCCAGCAGAGCCATGGATTGAGCCAGATGCCGGTAACATACTATATAATATTATACAATATATATACTTTATTTGTAACATAAACCTTTCACTACATTGTACGGAGCTATCTGTTACATACAGCAGGTTGTTTGCACTTTTTATAAGATGTAAAGCAATGAAACTGACACCTGGCGCTAATGGTGACCTCTCCCCCTATATCTATGGGCTGCAGTCTCAGTGGTGTTACTACACGAACACCACAATTACACAGGATCGTGCCATGTGTCACTTGTGCAGGAGGTGGGGGACTAGAGGCTTACCTAGCTCAGGGGCCCACCGGGGGATTCACCTGTTCCCCTGTGGGCCAGTCCGAGCCTGACCACAATAACCGGGTACACCTAGCGATCACACTAGAGCAAATGTTTGCAGCTCGCGCTCTCAGCGGAGCAGCTGGTGACGTCACCGTTTAGCTATGGATATACAGGAGAACCTAAATACCATCCAACATGTTTCGGACAATAGCGTTGTCCTTCCTCAGGGAACCACAATATACTGTCTGTAACCACATTTCTTGGTTACAGACAGTATATTAAATTCTGAATAAAATCACACAGCAAGATCGGACACCACCAGAGGCTTTGCACAAATAGCAGTAAAGGATAACTACCTCATTTGACAAGGACTCCTTACTGTATTTAAATCACATTCACAGTTCATATATAATAAATAATGAAATAGAACAATGACATAAAATACTGTGTTAGTGTGCCTGCACACAATGTGGATTAAACACAGTTTATCTGCACTGATTCTTGTGTGGAAAAAACACAACTAGTGTTTCTATTTTCTGGTATTGAGATTCATCATAGGGTCTCAATACCGGAAAAAAAAAGTTTTCATTGTCAATGGGGGCAAAATGTAACTGAACAGAACGGAGTGCTCCAAAATGCATTCCGTTCTGTTTTGTTACGTTCTCATACCAGAGACCAAACTGCGGAATACTGCAGTTTTCTTTCCGTCATGGGATGCAGAGCAAGACAGACCCGTCAAGACCCACAATGCAAGTCAAAGGGGATGGATCCGTTTAACTCTGACACAATAGAAAACAGATCCGTCCCCCATTGACTTTCAATGAAGTTCGTGACAGATCCATCTTGGCTATGTTAAAGAAATTACAACCGGATCTATTCATAACGGATGCAGATGGTTGTATTATCAGTAATGGAAGTGTTTTTGCTGACCCCTGCCGGATCCAGCAAAAACGCTAGTGTGAAAGTAGCCTAATAGAGTACCAGCAAAGTGTATGAGATGAGAAAAATCTCATGGATACTTTCCTTTACTTTTCCTAGGTGCAGAAATTGACCTGTGCAGATTTTGACATGTCAATCTCACCTTTTCAAATCCGCAATAAACAGCACAAAGACCTCAAGAAATAGTCTGGTTTTGGTGCAGATTTATTCTAGATTTTCTGCACACAAATCTGCATAGTGTGCATCCACCCTGAGACTCCCTAGATCAGTGATGGCTAACCTCCAGCACTCCAGCTGTGATGAGACTACGACTCACAGCATGCTCCATTAATTTCTATGGAGTTCTGAGAACAGCCAAGCAAGTGTAGATCCTGGGAGTTGTAGTTTTACCACAGCTGGAGTGTCGGAGGTTAGCCATCACAGGCCTAGATGGTGTCTGTCCCGACGCCCTTTTAGGCACAAACGTTCCTCTGCTGCTGCAGCCAATAGACAAATATGGACCATACATAGGGATGCATGATACCATATAGGAAACCAGATAAGGTATTTAGTTCACACATGATGCACTTGAGGAGGAGTTTGTTTTATTAGCTTCTGATGACTGAAACAGAAGTAGGCTTGTGAGCCAAAATGCATTCTAGGAGGTTTTGGAAATGGGCATGTGCTGTGATTGAACCATTTCATTTGCCATGATGTAGGGCAGTTAAATTACTCTAATTTACAGCACATGCCAGAGAAGAGTCTAGGTGTCCAGCTTATTCATAAGTTCTCCCCTCCCCCTGCCGACCTGTTGACAATTGACAATCAAGACAAAGGAGGAAACTGTCCATCATCAGCGGGTGGGCGAGAAGAAAGGGAGCTCTTAAATGAGCCAGACTCTTCACTGGCAGAGCTGGACTCTTCTTCAGTGTGAGCAGCCAGGATTAAACACTAGTGATGTCATTTATCAAACTGGTGTAGCATACGAAGTTGCTACATCCAAATTTGTTATAATGCTGTATGGAGATTTTTCTCAATACAGCATTAGAATGTACAGTAATAATTAATTACTGAAGTTATTCAACAAAGTCTCGCATGACTTTGTTAATAACGGCCTTCGCCTCATAGGAGGCAGTAAATTCTAATACTGTATGGAGACGAATCTCCATACAGTATTAGAATTTACTGCCTCCGATCAGGCGAAGTCAGTTATTCATGAAGTCATGACAGACTTTGTTGAATAACTTCAGTAAGAGAAGAGCGAAGTGAGCTTCAGTTGCTACATCCAAAGCCGCTTTGCTAAAAAATTTGTTATAATACTGTACGGAGACGAATCTCTGTACAGTATTATAACACATTTTTTTGCGAAGCGGCTTCAGAAGTTCATCTCTACTGGCTTAGTTGCCCATAGCAACCAATCAGATTCTACCTTTCATTTTTCACAGCTCCTTTGGAAAATGAAAGGAGAAATCTGATTGGTTGCTATGGGCAACTAAGCCAGTTCTACTTTAAACCAGTTTGATAAATGTCCCCATTGGATCTTGGCAGCAACCTAACTTTAACAAATGTGACTTGCTGTAGATTTCATCATGTCTGTCAGCAAACGGTGTTGGGATGGGGACAAACATCAATACCTAGAGTCTGTATTAGACATTTGCATTTTAAGGTCTGAGACGTCAGTGTGCTGTGAATCATTTAACCTCAGTAACACAGGTAGAATGAAGGAGAGCTGCTAAACCCAAGAGAGGTTGTATAATAGTACACTTCAGTCAAGGTTAAAAAAAAAAAAATACATGGAAAATTCTGTTACAGTAGAAGCCTATGCCGTTTTATTTACTTCAGAGTGATTCCGCCTTTCCCGAAAACAAGTTAAATGAGGGTGAAAAACACAGAGCAAGCCACACAGCTCCATGTGGCGCATCCAAGTCAGGTGGTTGTTTGGACGCAAGAACTACACAACTGCGGTATGCTCGCTGCGGATATTTGTTTGCATAAGCTCTAAGAGTTCAATGAGGTCATTTTCTCATCTTCCTTGTGTTTTTCTGTATGTTCCACAAACCTGTCAGCTTTAAACAACAGTCTCTTTCTTCACATTGGAAATAGAAACACGTCCTCTGCAGGAATTTTCCACTTAATAGCTCCTGCTCTCCTAGCTGGTGCCTCTGAGCACCACCACTGCAATGCTGTATTTCTTTCCACTGCAGTTTGACATTTAGCAGCCAAGCACAAGGATGTGTATTCAGTCACCCTCTGTCTTAAAGGCATACACATTCTAGCACCCTCACATAAGGCAATGAGAGTGGCGACGGCCAGCCATAGGCAGCTGCAGTGGAGTTGCTTGTCGTTTCACTGTTTGGGGCTGCATCATATATTTCTTCTGAGGACTGCATTAAGATCATGCACTAGGCTAACCTGCAGTCCTATAAAACCACAGGTAATAATTCACATAGTGATATTGCTACGGATGGTGCAAAATTGCAAGTTCAACCCTGCAGTCCTATGTAATACTGCCACTAATAAATCACATTGTAATATTGTTATGGATGGTGCAAAAGTACAAATTCAGCTCCGCTATACCTTTACCATGTAACCAGATATAATTGCTTCACTATCCTGTTTTCATGAATCTCCTTCTGTAAGATAGACAATGTCATATGTTTTGATGCACAGAATTTGCCTCTTTAATATTTGATATTGTTACGGATGGTGCAAAATTGCAAATTCAACTTTGCAGTCCTATGTAAAACCGCAAGTAATAAATCACATTGTAATATTGTTGCAAAGGTACAAATTCAACTCTGCTATACCTTTACCATGTAACCAGACATCACTGTTTTACTATTCTGTTTGGATAAATCTCCTTCGGTGATGTAGACAATGTCATGTGTTTTGATGCCCAGAATTTGTCTCTTCAATATTTGTCATTGTCATGCTTTTATTTTTGCACATTTTAGGACATTTGAGGTGTTATCAAAATGTCAAATTTCACCCAAACAAAAGGGGACACATTGTCTGAAGGCAGTGCATTTAGCAAACTGTTTCAGCTACCTCGCTGCTGTTCGGTTCTCCCTAAGCGCCCTAACTTGGGACTTTTCCACTGCGATGACAAAAATCTAACCTTGATAATATGAGGGCCTGCAATGTAACGCTTTATGTTTTCACGTGAAGAATCATTTTATAACAGAGAGACGGCCGTGCTTCTACCTCAGCGTGGTGTCAGAGTGCAAGGGGAACCTCTTTGGAAACCAAGGTTACCCCTGTCTGCACGTAGTGGTAGATTCTCAGACAGCTAGGTCCCAGTAGGTCAGACAGACACGTTGTATTGTGTATCAAATGAAAGTAGGATTGGAGAGAAAGGAGAGGAGGGAGGGAGTGTAGTAGACAGAGAGTGTGGGCTTCTCTATGAGATGGGGAAAAAAACGATTGATGATTTGCAGGACACCTAGGGAATTTCTTTCAGTTGCAATGCTTCTACTTTTAGCTCTGAACAAGGGCTGGTAGGGAAAAAAATAAGAAGGGCTGACAGATTGTGCTGATCAAAGGATCAGCGTATTGAATGCCTTGCTCCGCTCGCTATTTATTAGAATAAGAGGAGGGATCCTTTGCTATTCTAATAAGGAAAGAAGGATTAAAGATCAGAAAAGCTTTGGAATGTCTCAACTGCTATTGTGAAGCAGAATGTATTACTTTATTTTTTTGGGGGGGTGGATGCAATGCAGTCCATTCTTCTGCTTTCTAGCTATGGCTTTTGTGTCCGGTCTCTGGAGTTCAGATGATGAACTATGGCATTTTTTTTTATGTGACCGAATGCCCTCTTGGGAACCCCCGTTAACTGTCCTTTAGCCTGATGAACCTGACATATAAAGTTTAAGTATGCCGCTGGGATTTGATTATAATCGTTACCTCACGTGGATAAAAAGGAGCTGGTGTAAAAATGTATTATGTGTCCTTAGTGATCTCATGTCCTAAAAATGATCATCCCCAGCAGCGTAGAAGAGGCTTACGAGGTGAGGTCTACATCAGAAAGAAAGGACGTTGCTACAGTAGATACTGTGTCATGACTATGCACCACTGCAGTGCTACCTATTGGTCATTTTGATTATGTATGTATATATTAGGGCTGGTGCCAGCAAGGTCAGGCAGACAGGGGCGGACTGGGAACCAAAAGTGGCCCTGGAAAAAGGACAATATATGAAGGCAGGGACAACAGAAGTAGGCAGGGCCAGTAATACCATAGTGTAGAGCAATGTACCGCACCAGCTGAACCAAATACCACAGTGAAGCACAAAATACTGCCACCTGCGCCACAGAATTCTAGCGCTGTCCTGAGGATGTTGATACAGTTGAATTCAGGAGGAGAACTGCAGCCATTGGCCAAGTGGGTAAGAGAGAATTGGATCATTATCTAACCCTCTGGCGGCCGTGAGGAGTGCTTGAGTGGCCCTCCTAGGCATCGGCCCACTGGGAAATTTCCCTGTAGGGTCTACAGCCGACGGAGAAGAAAGGGCCCACTGCTGTTCTCCGTCCTACATTTACGTGTTCCTGTGTATTTTCTCTTACACAGGACAGTAGGAGAAAGTAAAGAAAGTAAAGAGGAAACTGCTGTTTTCATTTGTTCTGTGAAGTTTCTTCACTAAAAGACAGTGCCTGGGGTTGCCGCTATATATTTAACTTTTATTTAACTTAATATCATACAACAGGTTCGAAGTCTGGGTAGCATATAAGTAATACCGGTCCCTACTCCTAGGGCCATACTAGAGCAAATATCTACAGAGACGTGGGAAGAGACTGGAAAGAACTTCCCTCATTAATACACTAGAATCATGACTATCAGACCACTGTATTCTTACAGCACTGTTACTAGTTAAACAGCGTAACACACTTTTTGGTTAGCAGGTATACAGATCTGTAGCTGTATTATGCTGCCCCTACATACATCAGCTTCTTAAGCTAAAGGAACGGCTTTGCTCCTCTTCTTTAACCTAGACTCTGGCAGGTCGCACATTATGGACTTATTCTGTGGACAGGGCTGTATTGGCCACTAGGCACCTGAGAGCAAGTGCCCAAGGCAGCAGAATTCAGGGGGAAGCACGTTGAATTTAATTTTTTTTATTTATTTTGATTTTAAAAAAAAAATAGTTGCTGCCACCTAACCAATAACTTTATGTAGGTGAATGTTACATGTCCACATAAGCTATGTAAGTTTGTATGTATTCTGAGTACATACATATATGAAGGTACAGTAGGTGCATGGACTCATACCCAAATCAGTTGAAAGTGTCTTCCACATGGATGAGTGGGCCCAGAAAAGGCCACCAGGGCTGTGGAGTCGGTAAGCCAAAGCCCCGACTCCTCAATTTCCCTTGACTCCGACTCCCGACTCCCTCATACATGGAGCATGTTTAAGTGATAACTTTAAACAAATTTGCATAAAATCAATAGTACAGATAAGTCATGACAAAAACAGTTTGTAATCTATCAGGCTTCTCTGGGTACAGCTAAGGGCCTGATCAGAGGCGTAGCTAGAGGTTCAGCACATGGGGGAACGAAACATACTTGAGTGGGCCCCCCACTTATTGGCTTCCCAAACGCACGTTTCCAACTTCACAGGCACATACTACTAGTTGTGGTTATAATACTGTATTAGCAAGATGACTATATAAACTGCTAGATCATCTATGCTGTTAAGTACAGTACAATAGACTTTCTACATACCCTACTCTAAATACTCTACCACATAATGCAGTAAAATATAGGAGTAATAGGAGTAAAAAACAAGGGGACTCCTATGTTAAAGGAAATCTGTCCCCAGCGTTTACATCACTAAACTAACAGTCCCTTGCCCCCATCAGACCTCAGATCGGCTTAATGTGCCCCCCCATCAGACCTCAGATCAGCGTATTGTGCCCCCATCAGACCTCAGATCAGCAGAATGTGCCCCCATCAGACCTCAGATCAGCAGAATGTGCCCCCATCAGACCTCAGAACAGCAGAATGTGCCCCCATCAGACCTCAAATCATCAGAATGTACCTCCATCAGACCTCAGATCAGCGTATTGTGCCCCCATCAGACCTCAAATCATCAGAATGTACCTCCATCAGACCTCAGATCAGCGTATTGTGCCCCCATCAGACCTCAAATCATCAGAATGTACCTCCATCAGACCTCAGATCAGCGTATTGTGCCCCCATCAGACCTCAGATCAACAGAATGTGCCCCCATCAGACCTCAGATCAGCGTATTGTGCCCCCATCAGACCTCAGATAGGCTTAATGTGCCCCCCTCAGATCGGCTTAATGTGCCCCCATCAGACCTCAGATCAGCAGTATGTTCCCCCATCAGACCTCAGATCAGCAGAATGTACCCCCATCAGACCTCAGATCAGCAGAATGTAACCCCATCAGACCTCAGATCAGCAGAATCAGGGAGCTCTGATTGGTTGCTATGGGCAACAAAGAAACTTCTACACCTAGACAGTTTTCATACATAAGGCTCTAGGTGTTTTATATCAGCAGATAGAAGCCATGAGAGCAGCTAACCTCTCCACACATGAGCTCAGAGGAAACATAAAGCATACAGAGAGAACATGCACTGGACATAAAGGGCAGTACACAGTCATCTCAACTAAAAGCCTAAATCCTTAGATCAGGAATAGAACAGACATTTATAGGACATTTCATCATTTTCCCAAATTCTTATAAAAATATATTCAGCACTTATTGCACTGAACTAAATGTACTAATTCATTATATATTTTAGGAGTCGGAGTCGGTCCTTTTTATACCGACTCCGACTCCACCAAAATGGTGACTGGCTCCGACTTCAACTCCACGACTCCGACTCCACAGCCCTGAAGGCCACAACAACATTCCAGACCATAACGCTGCCACCAGCTTGTGTTCTTTCAGAAATAGTTGTAGGATTTTTGTTCTCTGATGTTTCTTGTCTGACATGCCAAAGTCCATCTGTTCAATGAAGTAGAAAATGTGATTTATTGAAGAAGGCAACCCTTTGCCAATCAGCGGAGATCCAATTCCAATACTGCCACAATAAGTGATGCCTTTTCTTTTGAGAAAGTGCCAAAAAAAATGTCGAATCGTCTATTTTGGTTGTTTTTCTGGTACGCTATTCACCATATGCGATAAATATTTTTATATTTTAATAGTGTGGACATTTTCAGATGGACCCATTTAATATTTTTATTTTTGTTTATTTTTTAGGGAAAAGGGGGTGATTTGAATTTTTAGATTTTTTTATATTTTTAAAATATCCTAGGTGTCTATAACATGTAATCATTGCAATCATTAGTTTGCACTTATGTTCTGTAATGGATTTCTATTCATTAGAGAATATATGATTCAGTATATTCCAATTCAGTGCTGCCATCTGCAGGTCAGCATTGGAATATACTAGTAATAAGCCTGGAAGTACAGGCTCAGGCCTATTACTACTATGGAACACCTTCCCTGGAAATCTTTTTGCATCGCCGCAACCGAAGAACCATAACGTTTATATTTTTCTTTCTATGGAGCTGTATGAGAGGAGAGAACTACAACTCCCAGCAATACCCGACTGTACTAGGGCATAAATTGAAATTACATGGAGAGGGATACAACAGGACAAAAAAACTACAACTCCCAGCATTACCAGACTGTACTAGGGCATACATTTAAATTGCATGGAGAGAGATATAATAGGAGAGAAGTACAACTCCCAGCTTTTCTAGGTTGTTATATGGGTTATCCAAGGATACCACTAACCTCTCCTCCAGCAGGCACCACACAGAAGCTCCTTTCCCTCACATCCCACAGGTATTTTACCGGTCCTCTGCACTGGTCACAGGATGATGACATCACCAAAGGTCCTTTAGACTTCTGCTGCTCTGCTATTTGTTGGCTTCCTTCACTGGTCACATGGTCGATGACATCACCAAAGGTCCTTTTCCATTTCTTACATTCTTAGGTAGCCATACAAGTTTAATTAGTGGGCGGGCCCTATCCTCCACTGTGGGCCCCCTTCCTCCAGAGGGCCCATAGCAGCTGCGTGGTCTGCCTCTATTGGAGGTACGCCACTGCATATATATGTAGCAGAGCTGTGTGTGATTGTGTGTGTGCACCAGAGTGGGACGTGTGCACGGAGCAGCAGAACCATGTAGGTGTGCATGCAGCAGAGCTGTGCGTATGTCAAGATCATGGAGAGAAAAAATAAATAAATAATCTAGCAGTAAAAGGATGGTAGGGGTGTCAGAGTTCGTACACTCAGTGTGAATTGGGCTGTGTTAACCAGCCGACGCCTAGTCTCTTGCTAACCCTATTCACACTTCTAACTCTGCTAGGCAGTCGACGCCTAGTCTCTTTGTACCTTGTTCACACTTCTACTCTTCTGCTAGGCAGTCGACGTCCAGCCTCATGTTTTGTCCTGTTCATGTTGGGTTAATTCTCAGGTGTCTGTATTCTTGTCCAAAAACAGACTTCACCATTGCATTTGTTATGTTTTTTAATATTAGAACCCTTCCAAAAACACTTGTCCGGGGCATATAGTATTAACCAACATGATTTTATGGGAAAAATACAATGGCTTGTTGGAACCAAGTGTCTAAAAATTATGCTTCAAGAGGGGTAGATCAATGTGCCTGTTAATAGACACACATATGTTAATGTCAGAAGAAAGAGTGGCTTGTTCTTTACAAGCATCCAAAAGTTCTTTCAGCTTTGCCCCCCACTGAGACAACTGGGTGTCCTGGCCGGTACTATCATCATGGTACTCTTGCTCCTCCACCTCCGACTCCTCCTCTTGCAGTGGCTGCTCCTCATCCTCCTCCTCCATGGCAGATTCCCATTTTGGGTCCCCAACAGCTATAGGACAGACAGCAAGATGTGTTAGCTGCTCTTCTTCTGCCATGGCCCCTTGTTACATGAGCATCAGGGTCTGTTCTAAGGTAAATACTGTATGAGGCGGATAACATCAATTCATGCTACAAGTGTCCTTGCTGAAAAATTTTGTGGCCTTTTCGAAGGGCTTCAGCACCTGACAGGTGTCTCAGATGAGCTGCCACAGCATGATCTCAAAGCAATGCATGCTCCCAGCTGCTGAGGCTGTCTGGTGCATGACAAAATCGTTCACCACTTTCTGCTGCTTATACAGTCGAGCATGTTCAAAGTTGAATTCCAACTAGTTGGAATGTCGTGGATTAAGTGGTGAAGCCGCAGGCTGTTCTGCCACTGCAAGTCCAGGAGACCATTCCTTGTCACATAAGAATGGCTGAAATGCAAGGACAGTCTCCTGGACATCGCCAGGACCTTGCGCAAGCCAGTTTACTTATTTAAAAAACATTGCATGATTAGGTTGATGATGTGTGCCATGCAGGGAGCATGTGTTATTTCCCACAGCTTCAGGGTGACCACGATGATGCGCCTGTTGTCTCTGACCACCTTGCCCAGTAGGAGTCAGTGACGTGACACCCAGAAGGATGTTTGCTGCTTGATGTACATTAGTAACTGCTCAGCTGTGTGGCTCCCCTCGCCCAGGCCGATCAGCTCCAACACTGCGTGGCAACGCTGGACTTGACACGTGAAAAGAAGGAGGGGGAGTTGGAGAGATGCTGTGCCCTCCCACTGTTGGGGAGAGAAGCATGTCCATGGAGGAGGAGGCAGAAGATGCGGATAAGTGCCTGGTATGGGAGCTAGGTTGACACAATCGTGAGGGGTCAAAAGCACCTGGCCTCGTTGCCAGGATGCTACTTCAAAAAAATATTGGCCCGGTAGGGCTGTGAAAGACATGTACTGTCACTGCCCATAAGAGCTGCTCCAGGTGTCGACTGTGGCGATAACCTTGCTGCACAGTAGGAATCGTAGGGAGTGGCCCACATTCTCCACATGAGAATACAATTTAGGGGTGGGTTTTTGGGACAAATAATTGCATCTACGTATCCTCCAGCAAAGCTGAGTGCATGCCATCAGCTCCCTTAAGACAGAAGACTTGACTAAATGGTACGGCAGCAACTGCACCGTCAGCAAGCTTGCACACCAGTATATTTCTGGGTGTGTACAGTTGTTTCCTGGCCACGCATTCCGTTATCAATGGCTGATGATAAAGCAGAGGAGTCTGAGTGGGAGAGGCAGAAAGGGATGATTATGACATGAAAGACACAGTACTGCCCGTGGATGTGGCCTGAAGAGGGACCGGACAAAGGAACGAACTCAGATTTCAGTAGCAGGCTGCCACCTTTGCCTTCCCTCATGATGGGGTGATGCCACTTCATGTGATTTAGTAGAGCTGTGGTGCCTATATTTGTGTTTGTCTGCCCATGTCTTATTTTGTCTTTGCACAGCTTGGACAGGGCAAAGCTTCTGTCTTCTGACAGTGTAAAAAAAACTGCCAGAAGGGAGATAATTGCTCAGAGCTAGAGGCAGCTGAGCTGGGCTTAGCCCTGGCATGTTTTTGGCCTAACCCACAGTGTTAGCGGCATCACCAGATCCCGAAGCAGAGATGGCCCTGGCTGTTCTTTGGGAGGTACGTCGCCTCTGCTCTTTATTGCTGCCACCACTACCCTCCTCATCTCGTGTTGCCTCCTCAGCACCCCGATATGGCTCCTAGGTCCTGTCCAGCACACAATTTTCATCAGATTCTTCACTCTCCCTGCAGCTTTTATCAGACTGTAAGATATCATGGTGGGTTCTTTTGCCCATGAAGTAAATTTTTTGTTAAATTGGTTATGTATTTTTATTTTGGAGGGAAAAGGGGTGATTTGAATTTTTATATTTTTAAAAAAAATTGTAAACTTTGTTTTCCATCTTTAAAATAGTTTCCCATGGGAACTATAACAAGCAATCATTAGATGAGTCCCGGGTGCCTTACAGGGGCTATGGAGCCCACAGCGCATGCGAGCAGGGGCCATATTTAAACTCTCAACCGCCAATGTATATAGTGGTAAACAGTTGTGAACAGGTTAAAAAGTATTCTATGTTCACTAAAATAATCTACATCCATGAAGGGCACAGTTCCCTTATGTCATTCTGCCTTAGCTGTAACAAAGTGACTTTTGCATTCATCCTTAATGCAATGCATATGTGTAAGGCTAATACATAGCCCAAGACATGATTTATATTCTAAATTTGAATGTGTGTTGGAAACAGTTTTAAACTGCTGGGCACATGAGTCATCTTGACTATATGTCAACTTTACAAGTGAAAATAAACTGGAATAATGTGTACTATATGTAGTGTAAGCATATATAACAAATGTAAAATGACATGGAAGCTTTGCCTCTGGCTGCCATGGTACTTCTAATGCATGTTGAAAAAAAAGCTGTACTATGGTTATCTTCCAGGCTTTAGAACATTTATGGTGTATATACTAAAGAAAAAAGATATCGGCAGCACCGCACAGTACAGCTGAGGTGCAAGCCCAGTGACCTGACAGCGATCCAATAACAAAAATCAAAAATCAGGCAGCACTCTCAAAAAAGTAAAAGGCAAATCAAAATTTATTTACCCATGTGGGACGTGCGACGTTTCGGCTCGACTGAGCCTTTCTCAAACAAGGCTTGAGAAAGGCTCAGTCGAGCTGCAAAACGTTGCACGTCCCACATGGATAAATAAATTTTGATCTGCCTTTTACTTTTTTGAGAGTGCTGCCTGATTTTAGATTTTGGTGTATATACTATACACAGTATATGTATATATATATATATATATATATATATATATATATATATATATATATATATATATACCAGCCAACACTATGCCATAGAGATTGAGCTTAAGAAATGAAGGTGCTACTTCAATAAAATGTACGACTATGATCCTCAGATCCAAAGATCCACTCCCTTGAGCTTTCAGCAAAAGCAGAGCAAAAAAATGGTAATAGGTATTGTATGACAAAGTGATTTTCATTTTTTAAACTTTAAAACTCCCGGAAAACCCCTTTAATACAAGGCACTCACTAATGTATTGTGATTGTCCATATTGCCTCCTTTGCTGGCTTGATTCATTTTTCCATTGCATTATACAATGCATGTTTACATGGTTATGACCACCCTGCAATGCAGAAATGGTGGACGTGCTTGCACACTATAGGAAAAACCCATTGCGGCCACTTCGTATTTGCACTGCATCGGTCGCCGTAACTCCTGGAAATGAGCAGTGTATAATAGGGTTGGGCGATATGAAAAATATTCCCACGATAACAATATTAAGAAATTTATCGCGATAACGATATATATCGCAATAAATACCCATTTAGAATAAAAAAACACTCAAAACATGTACTCATGTCTCCTTGTTGCCCCCATACATTATAATGTCTCCTTGTTGCCCCCATACATTATAATGTCTCCTTGATGCCCCCATACAGAAATATCTCTTAGTTGCCCCACTGAGAACGGGGTCATCGTTCCCCCAAATCTGATGGAGCAGCCGGTCGTGCATGCCCCCTGCTGCTCCATTCATTCTCTATGGGAGTCCTGGAGATAACAGCGATCAGTTATCTTCGGCTCTCCCATAGAAAATGGGACATGCTAGCGGAAAACCCTGATAAGTGGGTTGTTCAGAACACGCCCATCATAGGTGCACATTGTCAGAAGTGCACACTGGCAACATAAACGTGCCTTTCATCCAAATAAAGCATTGGGGGTCATTTAATAAATACCATTGCTTCCCATATGGGCCTTAATCCCTACACACTACAGCCATATTATCTTAGCCCCCAGAGCGTAGTGACTGTTATCCAGCACCGGTCTCCTGGCTCCGGGGGATAACAGCCGTTAGATGCCATTTCTTTGTGACCTAATGGATCTGAGATGACGTTATGCCCCCGTGACTAGGAATGTCACAATATCAAAATTTTGATTCAATTTCGGTCCCATAAAAAAGTATTGCGATAGTCGATACCACGGAAAAGAAAAATAAAACCCCCAAAAAGCTGCGTGCATTCTGCATTTTATGGAAGGTCCAGCCCATAATATAATAGTACTATCCAATTTTTAAGGTGACTACAAAAAATGGCAAACTGCATGTTTTTAACATTTTTTTTCTGTTAAAGCATTCCCAGCATAGGACATATTTTTTAATACATTAATAGCTTGTACTTTTTCGGACATGGCGATATGTAATGTTATTTTATTATTGTTTATATATTTTATATGTAAAATTGGGAAAGGGGTGATTTTTTTATTTTAGGCCCCATGCACACGACCGTATATTTGCGGGCCCGCATTACTGCAGACCCGCAAATATACAGGGGCCGCCCGGCGTGTGTTCCGTAGAGCTCGGAACACACGCCGTGCGGCCCCATTGAAATGCCTATACTTGTCCGTGCGCACAGACAAGTATAGGACATGCTTCAAAAGAGCCGCGGCACAGAGCTAGCTCCGTGCCGCGGCTCCTGGCCCATAGAAGTGAATGGGGCCGCATCTATGCCCGCATTTTTGCGGATAGATACAGCCCCATTCATACGGTCATGTGAATGGGGCCTTATTTTAATATTTTGGTGTTTTTTTAAACTTTTTATTTAATAACTATTAGCCCCCTTAGGGGCTAGATCTCTATTAGGGTGAATAGGACTTCACACTCTCCCTGCTGCCCTGGGCTTTGTACACAGGGCAGCAGGGAGCTTACCATGGCAGCCAGGACTTCAGTAGCGTCCTGGTTGCCATGGTAACCGATCGGAGCCGCAACTGCTGGGGCTCCGATCAGAAGCTACCACTGCACCACCAATGAAAGGGGGGAGGGGACCATGTGGCCACTGCCACCAATGTTTATTATACTGGGGTATTGAGGGGCGCACTGCGCCACCAATGTATTTAATTCTCTCTTAATTAAAGTATAGGCAATAACAGAAGGTGACGATCGCGCAAACCGCGGCAACCGGATCACAGTGGAGAGGGAGGGATCTTCTCCTTCTCCACTGTGTCGGCTGTGCCCCGGACGTTTTAGAGGCAGCAAGCACTCAAGTGCGACAGCTTCTATGACGTCATGAAAATACCGCGGTAATTAAGAAACTGCGATATCGCCATATTGCCATTTTTTGATACCGCAGTATATCGTGAACACCGGTAAATCGCCCAACCCTAGTGTATAATGTGGTGGAAAAATTAATACAGCCAGCAAAGGAAGCAATATGGACAATCACAATACATTAGTAAGTGTCTTATATTAACTTTCTCTACATGATAAATGCCATTTGCTGAAGTGAGAACCCCTTTAAATTTGTACCTGGTGAAAAGGCATATTTATTATTAGAGGGATACCCACTTAATAATATCTTGATAGCATATCCTTAGGCAGTTTCACATGCCAATGTCAATGATGTCATCCGTGATAGACAGTGTTTCATACTTGAAGATTTCCTTGAAGGGTCAATGTTTGGTCCATCCATCCACATAAATGCACTGCTAGCCTGAAAAAGAGACTTCCAGAGTGTCTCCTGCCAATGGTCAGTGAAAACCATTGACAGGACACTAATACCATCAGAAGAGCTGGCCTTAGGTTCAATGGCACCCTGCAGTTTCTTTTGGTGCTCTTCCTTCCCCCTTCATAAAAAAAAAAAACCTAGACATTTATATACTGTATATACAGCTCTGGAAAAAAATAAGAAACCACTGCAAACTTAATTTTTTCACAAATTGCAGATAATATCAGACCTCATAATGATTAGAAAGCAAGTGAATTTCCATTTTTAAACAACACAGTACTAATATTTCAACTTATGTGGAATCCAGAAATCCATATTTAGTTGAATAACCCTGATTTTTAATCACAGCTTCCATACGTCTTTAAAACATGCCGGCATGACCGCACGCATTACACTTAGCCTGATGAAGGGCAGTCTGTAAGCCCGAAACGTCGCTTATCTAATGTTCGGCTGAAAAATAAAAATTCACGCTGCAAACCGCAATCGGAGTGCTGTCTGTATTGATGTTTTACGGACTATCTACTGGCCCCTGGTGGAGACTGGGCCTCAGTAAGACGCGCACCCATCCTCGCCATCATCAGTGGTAGAGTGCTGTGACCCCCCGCCTGCACAATATAGATTGAAGCTTCCATACGTCTTGGCATGCTTTGTTTCACATTGCTGTTGAGAAACTTTATGCCACTCCTGGAGTAGAAATTCAAGCAGTTCGGCTTTGTTTGATTTCTTATGACTGAGCAAATTGAATCCCACGAAGTGGAATTTGATCCGAATTTCAGGATAAATTTGATTCGCCTAAAACCCAGATTTTCTCGTGCTTCGAGTCAGCTAACCTATTTAACCTGAAATAGTGTAAAAAACAAAAAAATCCATACTTACTTCCTTCATTTGCTCACAACAGGCCGCCAGTCGCCATCTTGATTGAAGATTTCGGCCGAAATGCCGTGCATGGTGACGTATGACATCACCATGCCACGCGAGATTTCGCGCCAGATCTTCAAGCAAGATGGCGGCCGCCAGCCCATCGCAAGCAAATAGAGGTGTTAAGTTTGATTTCATTTTTTGAATGTTAATTTTACACTTTTTTTACACTCAGATGTCGCAATCATGTATGAACACGGCATCTGAGGGGTACAATGACGGGGAGCGGCGCTATCGCAGCTCCCTGTCATTGCACCCACTACTTACAAAAAAATGCACTTCGTGGTGAATTAATTTGTCACAAAGCAAATTTTTGTTGGTAAAATTCGGCGAATCAGCCGAATCGAACTTTTGAAAAGTTTGCTCATCTCTACTTATGACCATCAGCCCTCTTCTTGATCACATTCCAGAGATTTTCAATGGGGTTCAGGTCTGGAGATTGGGCTGACCATGACCTTGATCTGGTGATCCTTTATGCACACCTTGATTGATCTGGCAGTGTAACATAGGGCACTGTCCCGCTGAAAAAACATTGTCAGAGTTAGGGAACAGAAGGAAGCTTTCTTCTAGGATAACTTTGTATAACTTGACTTCATTCATGTGTCCTTCACAAAGAAAAAGCTGCCTGATTCCAGCCTTGCTTAAATACCTCTACATCATCACGGATCTTGCACCAAATTTCATAGTGGGTGAAAGACACTGTGGCTTGTTGGACTATCCGGAGAAGATGACCTTATTATAGTCTTCTGAGGCCTTTTTGCAAACTTTAGATTTGCCTTTCTTTGCTTCTCATTGATGAAGGTCTTTTTTCTAGCTTTGCTCGACTTCAGCCTTGCCCCTAGAAGCCTGTTTCAAACTGTCCTCACCATGCATTTAACCTCAGCTCATGCTTGCCATTCTTTTTGTAGGTGACTTGATGTCAGCCTATAGTTGTTGAGATGCAAATGAAATGGTGGTCATCAGGGTCATCTGCAGATTTGTTGTCCCCACTGCCAATAAAGCTAGATTTCCTTTTTAACTCTTTTGGCATGGACTGTAGTTATTTTTTTATTACACTTACTTTTTGGGTACTACTAGCACTGCTTTTGTCATCCAGCTGGTTCCATAACAAGAGAATAATGATGACCACAAGAATGGTTTTTATACTATTGCTTGTTAAATAACATTTGATTTACGTGATCACCTAATCAGCACCTTAATAGGTAGAATGAGGTATACCTGTGATGAAAGTCAACAAACACCTGAATGGAATGGATGCCATATACTGTATGTGGAGATGCTGATTTAAGAAAACATTGTAGTGATCTCTTAAAGGGGTTGTCCGAGTTATGAAAAAAAAATATATAGCACTGTAAATCTGATGGGCAGCAATATATAACTAAGTTAAGAAAGTTTTAGGCAAAAACAATCTATATTTCCTCATTTATCTGGTTCTCTTCTGGTCCTTTGTTTACTTGCAGTAATAATAATCTCTGCGCCTCCCCCCCCCCCCCCGACTGCTAGAATACTCAGCAGCATGTTGTAGGACTACAAGTCCCAGCTGTACAACGACACTGCTGATACACACAGAAACTTCCCCACCTTTCTTGTGCAATACTTTGCAGAATTCCTCTGTGCCCAGCATTTGTCTCCTCACTGCCTGTAGCTACTGTTGTAAAGCCTTGAGCACTGTGTTCTGGCTGAATGGGTTAATGTTTTATCTGAAGGAATCCAGGGAGAGAGCAGGTAGCAGCCCGGCAGAGCAGGGGTGCATGGCCAGCACAGTGACGTCTCGTATACAGATTGTTATCTGATCTCTGAGGCTTGTGCACGAAACATCACAGAGCAGGGAGATAAGCTGACATCACAGGTCATGTGACCCTCAGTGAAATCTGAGAAACCAGCAGCTTTAGAAGCACAAAGTGTATGGGAATGTTGTTATATTTGACAAGTTAGAAACATACAAAGAACAAAAAAATAACTTGGACAACCCATTTAACCTTTTCCAGGGCTGTATCTGAAGATTTAATAAGTAGAAAATATTTTTTATAATCTTCTGTTGTCTAAACCTGAGGTGCTTCTAACTTAGGTGTGTTTTATTGTCTGAAAAATACTGGTTTAAAATATTACCCTTAAAACAGTAAGCCTTTGTGTTCTGTACTGAATTATTCCATTTGTATTTGTCATAGGTTGCTTAATAAGGTGCTGTATATGACATGTAGACTAAAAAAAATGCTGAGAACACAGGCATGAACTATGGTCGTGTCAACTACTCAGATTATAGCTAATTATACAGATTTCACGTTGCAGTCCCTTGAAGCATGAGTGATGATAGAGATCGTGTATGCTCCTTTTATGTAGCTGGAGACATACATCTTGGCTGGTTCTCCTGATTAGGGGACTTGCAGGGTAATATACAGTACTTTGGTCTTATATGCCAATGGTCTTAAATTATTTAGTAAACCACACAAATTATCTGACATTGACTATGCTATTTGAAAATCCTCTATATTCTTACATTGTCATTCTAACTCCTATGCTGCCATTGAATATATTTGCTGGCTCTACAATTCTATTTAAATGCATACTCTCGTTTTACAGTTTTAGGAAGTCTTAAAAGTAAAAATGACAGTCATTTTAATGGATTTAATGCCATAAACTCAGTATATGGTTTAAAATCAACTTCCTTAAAGGCAGCTGCCACCTCCAAAATTGGTGTCAAAGTAAAAATACTGCCATGCAGGGTAGAAGTCCCAAACATATGTATGTATGCGTGCATACCTTTCTTGTGAAAATCTGGTCTAATCATGAGAAATGCTTCTTTTTGTGCAACATTGCTCCACTGAAGTTATAGAGGCGGTAGCCATGACCAGGTGGAAACCAGGTGCACAGAATGAAGTGGCCTAAACATACTGAATCCTAACATGGTCTGGTGCACAATACGTGGATTCTTATGCAGTTTAGGAAGTGAGTTATTTTCTATTGTTTTCTATTAACCCCTCCTTTTTATGGCTTCTGATATGCCTTTTTACAGAGGTCATTAATGGACCTTAGGTTAGGCTACCTCATTTTTATGGTGGTCTAGTCTAAGCACTGCACAGGTCTCCCATGCAGGGAAGAGCAGGAGATCAGTTGTCTTATGACCTGTTCTACATGGCCTGTCTCTGCACATTTTCTCTCACAGAGAAGTACTGTTTATGTCTGGATTCTGTCAGGTTGGACTTTTCCTCTGCCTACCATCTCCAGGCCAACAAAAAGGTGGAACAAATTAATCAGGTCCTAGAGAATTATCGTTGACTTTTCTTTCTTCTAAATACAGTTGGGTGTCCTTGCTTCCTTGGGCTGTGGTTTTCTACAACAGCCATTCAAGTGAGTCCACAGGCAAGTCAGCATTTTTCATTGTATATGGTCAGTACTTACATATTCCTCTTCTCATTTATACCTCCCCTGAAGTACCAGATGCAGAGGCTACTTTCAGGAATCAGATGTTAAAACAAAACAAAAAATAATTTTATTGAAAACAATCATTAAAAATAGGAGGGAAAAATAGATACCCTAGTAGCAGGGTGTCTGAGGCAGATAAGGCCACTGAACCTGGGGAAAACGTGTGGATGATAACGTATTCAGAGACGCTGTAACCATATATGGCGCCTATGAATCCACACTAAACCCCAATATATAAATCAGTGGCAGAATCCAACAACCACATATGTGGCCAACAGCCTGTCTCTACAATATGTACCTCCACAGATTCAGGGAGGTGAGCATGCAAGCAGGGCAATGGCAGAGAAACCTCATATGCCAATGCTCGCCCCAATATACATGCAGACAGGCACCTATCCCCTACCCTAAGGGAATAAAAAACACCAGCTGTAGGCTGACTATATGATCCAATAGTGGCCTGTGGTGTCCACCAAACACCAGGATCACAAACACTTATTCCCATCCAGGTTTACTGAAGGGGAAGGGATAAGTAAAAAAGCACAGATAAATTAAAGTCCAAAAGTCATGCCCTAAACCCTATGAGCTCTACGCGTTTCACCCTTTTATTAGGCTCATCAGGAGCTAGGATTATACAGAACCACGACAGACAAACATAAAGTGCCGAACGCTTCAGATGGTGAAGCGTCAGCGTAGGCGCTAGTGTGGCCGTGAAGCGGCCGCTGCTTCCAGCCACATAAATGCACTAGACTCCACCTCCACAAGGCGTCGCCAAAGGGACAGCCAAACGAAGAGGCGCGGCTCAAGGATGATGCCCACCAGTGACCGGCCTCAGGTACCAGTAGGATAGCGCGGCGAGTTTAGCAAGGAAATACGGCAGTGTGAGGATAAAGAAAGGCATAGGGGCACCGCTGACATAATAGAGGGACAAATATAAGAGGCCATAATCTAGAGCATTGTATACCAATGCAAAACGATGTGGAGGATAACATGAGAGGGAGAGTAGCAGAGATTGTCAAATACGCCAAGACTCCCGAACATACATTAAAACGAAAGGTACATTGTACAACCCCATTGCAAAAGAATATAAAACACATGCCCACAGATCAAAAGGAAGTCCGTGGGCATCTGCTTGAAAGTGGGTACGTGACCAAGACATGGAGATAACATAAACAGTGTGACTCCCCTAAAATGAAAGGTCACCAGCACGAGTGATGTGTTAGTGATTAGGATAAAAGAGTATGGTGACAAAAAGTGTCCCAGAGGCCAGATAAGCAGGCAACACTTCTGCAAAAATACCCATAATATCATAGACAATAAAGCCCTGCCGCGTTGGTTACAAAGTACCACACCAAGGCAAAACTAAGGACAGTGCTATATATAAAACACAGGGGGTGTCAAGGTGTAGATCATCACTACTAAGTGGTGGAGTATGTGGTTAGGAAACTTATGGCCCCAAATAAACCTAAAAAAAATCCCAAATCCCAGCCCAAGAGACATATTGAGACCTGAAAAATTGAGTCAATGCAGGAAATGGTCTACAAAAAGCATAAGAAGGAGATATGCTCATTCAGACTTTCTGGACAGACTGTCCGAAGTCTGAATGTCCACTGAGCCTTCTTCTGAAGTAGTTTCTTGTCAAAGTTGCCACCCCTTGGTGACTTATGCACCACTTCAATGCCTTGGAACTTGATGGTATTTGATTGGTTCAGATGGCAGGAATTCACGTGACATGACACAGGAGTGTCTGCACACTTACTGATGTCGCTCAGGTGTCGCCTGAACTCCCTGAGGGTCTTACCGACATATTGTTTTCCGCAGGCACACGTGATGAGATAAACCAAACCTGTTGACCTGCAATTGATAAACGAACGAATCTGATAAGTCACCCGTGTAATGGTGCTAGTGAAAGTATTGCCACCTAAAATAGAGGTGTAAGCGACACATCCCCATAATGCCATGTCTAAGCCAGTTGGCAGAAGAAGCTGTCGGTGATTGGTACAAACTATGTACCAACCTATCTTTTAGGTTACGAGCCCTCCGATATGTAATGAGGGGACGCTCACCTACAAGATGCCCAACACCCGGGTCAGCGTGGAGTATACCCCAATATCTTGACAAAAGTTCCCGGGCCTCCATATGAATGTAATCATATGTAGCGATAATATGGATGGTATCATCAGCCTGCGGACGGACCTTGGGAACCAAGAGGTTGTCACGATTAGTTGTTACAGAGTGATGGTATGCTTTTGACAACACTCATTGGGGATATCCTCTATCTTGGAATCTCCTCTTAAGATCCGTCGCCGCCCTTTGGAAATCCGAGAAATTGGAGCAATTACTTTGCAACCGCATATATTGCCCCTTAGGGATTCCCGTTTCAGGGCGATGGGGTGACAGCTGTTCCATTGCAAAAGAATATTCGTGGCTGTCTCTTTGTGGAACAGACGTGTACCCAACATGCCATCCTGATCCTTGAAAATAGTGAGGTCAAGGAAAGTGATATTGGAAGGATGAATCTCCGCCGTGAAAAACAGCCCCAACTCATTGGAGTTGAGGAAGGTGACAAAGGCATTAAAATCCTCCCGGCTGCCAGACCACAGAATAAGGACATCATCAATATAGCATGCCCATAGGTGGATACAATTAAACCACCCATGGGCATCATCAGCAAAGACCACGTCGTGTTCCCACCAGCCCAGGTAGAGGTTGGTGTACGTGGGCACACAAGGGCTACCCATCACCACCCCCCTGAGCTGGTGGTAAACATGATGATCAAAAAGGAAGGTGTTATGCTCCAGAATAAATTGTAACAATTCACAGACAAACGTATTGTGTGGTCTCATGTGGGTGCCTCGCTGTTGTAAAAAGGAGGCTATAGCTCCACACCCCTTGTCATGGGGTATGGAGCTACAAAGTGCCTCCATGACGAGACTAGCAAGGAACGTGTGTTCATCCACATGCAGGCCATCAAGTTTTTTGATAATATCCATTGAATCCCTTGTGTATGAGGGGAGAGACTGGACAAACGGTCTCAACATAGTATCCACGTAAATACTGATGTTGTGGGTAAGACTGCCAGTTCCTGACACAATAGGTCTGTCTTTGATGGGATTTAGGCCTTTGTGGACCTTAGGCAGGGTATAAAAACAGGGCGTCTGGGGGTACGAGGGGAGCAAAAAGGAAAATTCTGTTTGGCTAATCAATTTGTTGTCCAAGGCCAAGCCCAGAATCTTTCAGCTTACTGTGAAATATGCCGGTGGGATTTAAGTCAAGAACTCGATAACAGATTGGGTCATCCAGAATACGACAGCACATATCCTTGAAACCCCCTGTGTTTTACATATACCACTGTCCTTAGTTTTGCCTTGATGTGATACTTTGTAACCAACGTGGCAGGGCTTTATTTTCTATGATATTATGGGTATTTTTGCAGAAGTGTTGGTGTGCCTGCTTATCTGGCCTCTGGGACACTTTTTGTGACCATACTCTTTTATCCTAATCACCAACACATCACTCGTGCTGGTGTCCTTTCATTTTAGGGGGTGTCACACTGTTTATGTGATCTCCATGTCTTGGTCACGTACCCACTTTCAAGCAGATTCCCACGGACTTCCCTTTGATCTGTGGGCATGTGTTTTGATATTCTTTCGTGGGCATGTGTTTGATATTCTTTCGTTTTAATGTATGTTCGGGAGTCTTGGAGTATTTGACAATCTCTGCCACTCTCCCTCTCATGTTAACCTCCACATCGTTTTGCATTGGTATACAATGCTCTAGATCAGAAATCTCAAATTCGTGGCCCTACAGCTGTTGAAAAACTACAACTTCCATCATGCCAGGAGAGCCTACAGCTATTGGGGCATGCTGGGAGTTGTAGTTGTGGAACACTCCCTCTATTATGTCAGCGGTACCCCTATGCCTTTCTTTTTCCTCATTTCCTTGCTATACTCGCCGCACTATCCACTGGTACCCGAGGCCCGTCATTGGTGGGCGGGGCATTCATCTTTGAGCCACGCCTCCTCGCTGCCCATTGGCCGTCCCTTTGGATTGGCACCGCCTTGTGGAGGTGGAGTCTAGTGCATTTATGTGGCTGGAAGCGGCAGCCGCTTCACAGCCACACTAGCACCAACGCTGACACTTTACTATCAGAAGCTTTCGGCACTTTATGTTTGTCTGTCCTGGTTCTGTATAATCCTAGCTCCTGATGAGCCTAATAAAAGGGTGAAACGCGTAGAGCTCATAGGGTTTAGGGCATGACTTTTGGACATTAATTTATCTGCGCTTTTTTACTTATCCCTTACACTTTAGTAAACCTGGATGGGAATAAGTGTTTGTGATCCTGGTGTTTGGTTGGACGCCACAGGCCACTATTGGATCATATAGTCAGCCTACAGCTGGTGTGTTATATTCCCTTAGGTAGGGGATAGGTGCCTGTCTGCATGTATATTGGGGCGAGCATTGGCGTATGAGGTTTCTCTGCCATTGCCCTGCTTGCATGCTCACCTCCCTGAATCTATGGAGGTACATATTGTACAGACAGGCTGTTGGCCACATATGTGGTTGTTGGATGCTGCCACTGATTTATATATTGGGGTTTAGTGTGGATTGATAGGCGCCATATATGGTTACAGCGCCTCTCAATACGTTATCATCCACGCGTTTTACTAAAACGATCATTAAAAATAGGAGGCAAAAATAGATACCCTAGTAACTAGGGTATCTATTTTTCCCTCCTATTTTTAATGATTGTTTTCAATAAAATTATTTTTTGTTTTGTTTTAACGTCTGATTAGGCAGTGGTTGATTCATATAATTGAAGACGTATATTACCATATTTTTTTGTCAGTGATTTTTACTTTCAGGGATCTCCTCAAGGCATTAGCTCCTATGAAGATGGGGTGTAAAATGGATTACTGTGGAAACGGCAGTCCTTTCCTGACACTATCGCTCGGGCACAGCTACTAGAGTGGTCCATTGCCTCCCTGGTGGCCTGTGCTTGCTGGCATTCCTCTGCTCCTTCTTGGTGCCAGGGCTGCCAGGGTAGCACTGATTGTACTCCTCTTGCAGGTTATAACCTGCTACTTGCTGGCCCTGCATCTGGGTGCCTGTAATCTTCTCCAGTCTGTCGATGGCCACCCTGGTATACTTAGGGCATCTTCTTCTGCAGTTCTAGTTGTCTAGTTTTCTGCAAAGGTGCACTAGTTGTGTAGTTTTGCTCTCCTACTGTATGTACCAATTTCTTCCTGACTCTAAATATGACCCTTTGCTGCCTGACCTGATCTGTCCTGATCTCAGTACTGACCCTGAGCTGCTTGCCCTGATCTTGTATACTGTTTATGTCAACATATTATTATGTCATGCTCGCAAAACCCTCAACAGACAGAAACACCTAACAACCACTGGGTGGCCACACATAGACATGTCTAGCATAAAAATCTCCAGTTATTTTTAGGGGCGCATTATAGCTTCATAAAGAATATGGCGATGAAGGATACTGGCAAGCAAATGGAAACAATTAACTTCAATCAATCACCAGAGATCAGCTAATTAATTCTAAATGAATCAAATTTGTTTTTCATTTCGCAAAAAAAGGATTCCAGATGATTCTTAATCGTTTTAAGACAGAGAAGAAAGCACCAAAAAGAGATAATTTGTGGACCATGTTTTAATTTAACCCCTTCCAGACCCTATAATTTTTCACCTTTCTGAGTGATGTGTCACTGTGTTAATAACTTTGGAATCCTTCTACTTATCTAAGACATGCTGATTGTTTTATTGTGACACACCATACTTCATGTTACTGGTAACCTTTAGTCTATAAATTTTACATAATCCAAGGATGTTAGAAGGCTTAGAATTTTAGAGCAATTTTTCACATTTTCAAAAAAAAAATCCAAAATTTACTTTTTAAAAGGACACAGTTAGGTTTGAAGTGACTTTGAGGGACTTACATAAAAGAACTATATATAAATGACCCCATTTTAGAAACCACACACCTCAAATTATTTTCATTTTAGACACTTTGCTAACCCTAGGTGTACCACAATATATAGCTAAATGAAAGTGAAATTTAAAAATGTCATTTTTTGTGCAGATTTTTTTCCATTTTAATCCATTTTGTTCCAATAACAAAGCAAGGATTAAGAGAAAAACATACCATATTTATTGCCCTGATTCTGCAGGTTACAGAAACACCGTATGTGGTCGTAAACTGCTGTATGGACACACAGCAGGGCTCAGAAGGGACAGAGCATTATGTGGTTTTTGGAGGGCAGATTTTGCTGGAATGGTTTTTGGGTGCCATGTAGTATTTGAAGAGGCCCTACGTTACCCCTACAGTAGAACCAACCCAAAGGTAACCCAATGTTCGAAGTTACACCCCTCAAGGAGTTTTTAGGGTTATAGTGAGTTCTTGACCCAAATGGCGTTTCATAGAATTTAGAGATATTTGGCTATGAAAATGAAAAATTTAATTTCTTCCAAATAAAATGTTGCTTTAGTCTGTTTTTTGACTTTCACAAGAGGTAACATGAGAAAAAGCATATCCCCAATTTGTTGAGCATTTTTTCCTGAATACAGGAACACCCCATATGTGGTCTTAAACTGCTGTATAGCCACATGGCAGGGTTCAGAAAATAAGGATCACAATATGGGTTTTTGGAGGGCCGATTTTGCTGGAATTGTTTTTGGGTACCATGTCACATTTGAAGAAATCCTGAGGTCCCCTACAGTAGAGATCCCCAAAAGGTGACCCAATTTTTTTTAAACTGCTCCCCTCAAGGAATTTTTGAGGGATATAGTGATCACTTTGACCCAACAAATAAATAAAATATAAAACCCAACAAATAAAAAAATTTTAAAAAATCATTTTTTGCAATAAAATTTAGATTTAGCCTCAAATTTTTCATTTTCACAGGGGGCAACCAAAGGAAAAAGCTCCCCACAATTTGTTAAGCATTTTTCTTGAATTCAGCAACACCCCATATGTGGTCATAAACTGCTGTATAGGCATATGAAATTGCTCAGAAAGGAAGGAGGTCCATTTGTCTTTTGGATGGCAGATTTTGCTGGAATGTTTTTTGGGCATCATGTCGCATTTGAAGACACCTTAAGGAACCTCTACATTGGAAACCCCCAAAAGTGACCCCTTTTTGGAAAACAAACCTCCAAAGAATTTATCAAGGGGTGTAGTGAGCACTTTTACTCCACAAGTGTTTTATAGAATTTAGAGACACTTGGCTGTGAAAATTAAAAATTCAATTTTTTCCAATAAAATGTTATTTTAGCCCCAGATGTTTCATTTCTACAAGGGGTAAAAAGAGAAAAATCACCACAAATTTTGTTACACATTTTTTCCTGAATATGGCAGCACCCATATATGGTTGTAAACTACTATATGGGCACACTATGGGGCTCAGAAGAGAATAGGTGTCATTTGCCTTATGAGGGCAGATTTCCTGGAATGATTTTTGGCTTCATGTCGCTTTAGAAGAGACCCTAAGGTAACCCTACAGTAGAAACCCCAAAAAGGTGACCCCATTTTGGAAGCTACACCCTTCAAGGGATTTATGGAAGGGTGTAGTGAGTGTTTTGACTGCACAGGTGTTTCATAGAATTTAGAAACACTTTGTCATTAAATACT
This sequence comes from Rhinella marina, assembly GCA_900303285.1. Lineage (NCBI taxonomy): Eukaryota > Metazoa > Chordata > Amphibia > Anura > Bufonidae > Rhinella > Rhinella marina. The sequence goes on along the minus strand of ONZH01007667.1, from coordinate 24,058 downwards.
TTTCCAATAACTGTTGCTTTAGCTCCACATTTTTCATTTTCACAAGGGGTACCAGGAGAACAAGTACCCTATAATTGGTTACACTTTTTTCCTGAATGGCAACACTCCATATGTGGTCATAAACTGCTGTATAGGCACATCATGGAGTTTAGAAGGGAAGAAACACCATTGGGTTTTTGGAGGGCAGATTTTGCTTTAATGGTTCTCAAGTGCCATGTCACATTTACAGAGCCCCTGAAATACCAGCACAGTGTAAGACCCCAAAATGTTACCCAATTTTGGAAGCTAATCTCTTCAAAGAATTTACCTAGAGGTATAGTGATTGGCTTAACCCCATAGGTGTTTCATAGAATTTTTTAAGATTGGGCCATAACATTACATTGTATTTAGTTTTAACCTCAAATTTTATATTTTCACAAGTGGTAAAAGAAGAAAAAGCATCCCAAATTTTGTTACTGTTAAGAACGCTGTCCATGGCCGCCGTTGCCTGATTTCCCTTGTGGGTACAGATGATGTATTACTCACCATGCTGCTTCATCTGCCTTGTGCTCCATCCACTGCCCCCTTAGGGCATGTGTGTTCTCACCTCTGGCCTTTTAAAGGGCCAGTTCACATGCTTCCAATCCTTCCCCAGCCACTGGCTACTGGTCCCTGTGTTTTTTCCTGTATGTGTTCCAACCCTGTACCCACCCTGACTGTGTGTTCTTGCACTTCCACTTTCTGTTTCAGTTCTGTTCATGTTCTGTTCAAGTTTAACCCTGTCCATCTGATTTTATCCTGTGTCTCCTATCAAGTCTTAGCAACTGTTCATATGGCTTCTGCAGTTTTCCTGAGGTTTTTCTGCGTTTTCTGTATCCTGAGGTCTTGGTGCTTGTACCGGAGTCACTGACCCTAGTAGGTCAGCTTCCAACCACAAAGTCACATTGAATGCTTGACGCAGTGGGTCCGCACTCACTAATCTGTAACAGTTATATAATTTTTCCCATGTATGGCAATATCCTCGATGTAGACAAAAACTGCAGTTTGGGCACACAACAGATTTCAGAGGAGAAAGAGAACCATGTGCTTTTGAGGCCTAGTTTGTAATTCATGCAGCACTAGCTGACAACTGCACTGGCTTTCAGGTAAAATAAAAAAAGAAGCTCCCAAGAAGTGACCCCATTTTGGAAACTACATCCATCACAGAATTTACCAAGGGTAGTAGTGAGCATTTATACCACATGTGTGTTGCAAAAACTAATGCACAGCAGATGGTGCAAAGGGAAATTGCAATTTTTCCACAGATATTATTTCGGTGCCCAGTATACCGTATTGTGCCTACTGTGTGCCAGTCTGGAAAGTAAGCCCTGATGTTATTATTATGCTGTGCTTCCTCGTTTTAGAAACACACTAAATGTGCCTGAATGTATGAGAGGGCTATTCTTCTGCCTGAATGTATGAGAGGGCTGAGGAGAATAAGAGCACATTCACATCACTTGTGCTGACAAGTGTAGAGGCTCTGAGGTGACATAAAATGTAACAAAAGGGTGAGGTACTTTTTGATCACTTTATATTATGATGTTTGGGGGTGAGGTGACAAAAAATGGCTGACACAGTTTTTATTTTACTTTTTTTATGACGTTAACCTGACGGTGATACCAAAGATGTGTATTACATTTTTTTTTTCAGTTTTACACAATAAAAGCATCTTTGAAAAAAAAATTTTTTTGCTTCGTAATATTTAGCGATGAGCGAAACGAATCAAAGTGGAATTCGATCTGAAATTCAGGATAACTTTGATTCACAGATTTCGCTGGCAGATTTCGCTCAAGATCTTCAAGAAGGATGGCGGCAGCCGGCCCGTTGCGAGCAAATGGAGGTGGTAAGCATGATTTTATTTTTTTTTTATGTTAATTTTACACTGTATAATTACTCTCAGATGCTGGGATCATGTATGAACTTGGCATCTGAGAGGTACAATGATGGGGACCGGTCTTACAAAAAAATGTAATTCGTAATGAAGTTAATTTTTTTTTTAAAAATCGGCGAAGCAGCCGAATTTTCCAAAACTTCGCTGATCTCTAGTCATTTTCTATGACAGATTTTTCAATTTTTCTGCTAATCGTCTTGTGTGAGAGCTTGTTTTTTGCAGGATAAGGTGACATTCTCGATGGTACTTTTTAGGGCTCATACAATTTTTTGATTATTTTATATTATGATGTTTGGGGGGGGGGGGCAGGTGACCCAAAAATGGCTGTTCTGATATTGGTAGATCATGTGTTGTTATGGACATGGAAATTAGTGAAGAACGAAATTGTGAAAAATTTGATTCGGCTGCTTCACTGAGTGTAACAAATAAAATTTGTGACAAATTATTTCATCATGAAGCAAATTCTTTTGTTTGCAGCCGGCGTAATGATGGGGAACGGTGATCACGCTGCCCCGTCATTTAACTCCTCAGATGCCACGTACATCTCTGATCGCAGCATCTGATGCTACAATTGAGGACTTTCAGAGGTTAATCAGATTTTAAAAAAACTACATACTCACCTTATCCATTTGCTCTTGTAGAGACTGTTGCGGGCATCTTGATTGAAGACACTGCAGATAACGTCACTGTGTCTGATAAGTGTGCTTGCCTGGTGACATCACAAGTCACCCCGGGCAAGAGTTTACACGGTATCTTCAATCAAGATTACCTGCGACGGCCTCTCCATGAGAAAATGGATGAGATGAGTATGTTCAAATGAGATGAGTATGTTCACAATTTTCCTGAAATTCTGATTGAAGACAATTTGTTTGGCTTTGATTTGCTCAATGGCAATATCTAATATATACCTTACAATACAGCATGTATATATAAAAAATATATAAATATATATTTTTTATATATACATGCTGTATTGTACTGCATTGAACCTTTCAGTTTCACACTGACAGTTGCCTATGAGACCCAGCTTGGGGCATGGGCCTCATAGGCTTCCATACATGGCAGAGCTGGAGGCATGTGTAAGGCTTCCACGTAACATGGCAAACATCAGCACCCAGTGCAAGGAACCAATGGCTTGAGAGAGGGAGCTGCCTCCCTCTGTAAATCCCTTAGATGCAGTGATCAGCTTTTACCGCAGCATCTAAGGGGTTAATCAGCTGACATGATAGTTTTTGGTTATGCTGGCTGATAAAGAATGGGCCTTGCTGTTAGTATCAGCCAAGCTTCTGTCCCTGATCAAGATAATACAGCTCCTGTGCCCTTCCCGATCAGTGTGCTGTACATGTATGTTGCAGGTCAGGTTTCTCAGCTACCTACCTTTTACCCATAGCCCTATTTGTGACTGTCATTTAGACATTAATAATGAGGTCTTGGCGTTAAAGAACTTGTAAGGGGTTACATACATTCCTAGGAGACCTCAGAGTGTCATACACAACTCAGGGCAATCTGAGCACTTTCAGTTCGGGACAAATTTATTTGTACCCAAATCAAATTTAACAATTGTTAGAATCAGACCAGAAACAAATTTAACAAAGTCCTAAAGCTCCATATAAAAGAAATTAAAAAAACAAAGTAAAAAAATATTCAAATATTTACAAAGAAAATAAATGTTATTACAACAGAAAAGGTAGCTAAATAACTTTGAAGGGGTTGTTCACCCCTGGGGATGTTTTCTACAGATCCCACAGGGAGGCCGGATCTGCTGTTGTGATCATACTTACCTATTTCTGGGTTCCATATCCATTGCTACTCTGCCTAGCATCAACATTTGTTTTGATGCAGGTCACATGACTTCTGCAGCCAGTCATTGGCTGGAGTGGTCATGTGACCCGATTTAAAAAGGATGTTGATGTGGAGAGACCAGAGATATGAGTTGCCTAAGGGGGAGCTATTGAGCCAGTACCAAATGATGGGGATCAGGTAAATATAATTACCACTGTGGGGCCATCCTCACTAGGAGGTCTGTAAAAAAAATGACCCCAGGGGTAAACAACCCCTTTAGTGCTTTATGAAACATCAAAGCAGAGGTAAACATCAGCCAGAAAATATCTGTTGGGAAAGGGATGGAAACTGCCTCCGCCAAAAATTGCAGAGAAGAGAGTAAGCAACAGCATCAAGGGACTCATGAACCATATAACTAAAATGCAAACCAAGACAACAGCCAGTTCATGTTAGTACTTATCCTCGTGGGATGTGATATTGCAACTATGGACAATAAGACAAAATTTACTGAAATGATTTGCTGTTGAGCTCTGTTTGTAAATTGCAAAAACGATTTACAATCTCTCTGGTATATCATACATCATACAGGGACAATTCTTGAGGTCAATGCTATTAATATATGCGGCATCATGAGTCCGGGTTCGGTGTTCGGGTGATTTTATTATTTTCCATTATAACATGGTTATATAGGAGAATAATAGCATTCTTAAGACAGAATGCAAAACAATATGGCCATTTACAAACAAACAACTCACTTCATCCACATGATCGCGCTGCAACAGCTTCTTCTATCTTCACTGAACAGGACCTGCCAAAGGACCTGCGATGTCCATGATGACGTCACAGCTCTCTCCCACGTTTTGATGTCATCACGCACATCGCAGGTCCTTTGGCAGGTCCTGTTCAGTGAAGATAGAAGAAGTTAGCCCAGAGAACCCCTTTAAGATTGGTAAATATCAGTGGTGTAGCTATAAGGGCAGCAGGGAAGCGACTCAGAAGGGGCCCAGGAGCAGCAGAGCCGCCACCAGTGAACCTGACATCAGTGAAATTGGTCCTCCTCCTCTCTGGTTATTTTTTATAATGGACAGTGGGGCCCAATCAGTCCTAGCTAGGCCTCTAGTATTTATAACAGTGATGCTTTATATTCTCCTCTCTACGTACAGATCCTTACCTTTGTTCTCAGTTAAAAATATCCAGAGATGTGTGACCAGCCTTTTTTTTTTTTTTTTTTTTTTTAAAGCATGATGTTACAGGGTCATGGCTCTAACAAGATGACCATCCTAAATGTGTCACAAAGTGGTTGGTTTTTGAATTGCATGTCCCGGGTCGTAATGATTCTATTGAATTTGTTTTGTGAGAAAAGATAAGGGTGGACGCATCTGAAGAATATTCCAAATAAAACAGTGAAACCCACGACTTTTCTATAATACCCTAGAGTGTGAACTCAACTTCATTTGTAAAGCAAATGAATTTAATAAGCCTTTAGCAGTCATTTTAGTTTAGACACTAAGTGTGATCTGCGCAGACTGTTTAAGGGCTGGTTACCGCTCTCACATGTTAAATGCTGTCTAACAGTTTGTAGGGTAGACCTACTCCAGGGATTTGTATGAAAGATAGATTAGTGCATCTAATTAATCTTTCATTTCTTTGCATTAAGTTTGCAGTTTGTAGCAAGTCTTGTACTTCTAAGCATCTGTGTGACCTTCATCAAAGTTTAAATGCTTTCACACTTGAATATTTTACTTGTTACCATTTTTTGTAGGTTTTATTGTCTACGAAGGTCTTGGCTATCTGAAAAGTGTGGAGCTGACATACCAGAAATCATCATCACAGGTCGTTTTTAATCTTTCATGAGATTCCATCACACTTCAGCATACTTTCTTGGCATGGTAAACATTTCCATTCAGAACAACATCATTCACTAAGAACAGATGGATTACTTAGGACTATTTAGAGTGAACGCTTACTCACATTTGAGGCAGCTGTTTCATACCTCATGCCTCAGTGATGTTGTATTTTCTAATCAACTGATTGGCTGAATATGTTCCTGAGGAACATTGGTTGATTATTGTATCCGTATGACACATGGATGCTTTAACTTTAACAAAATCAGTTGCCTACGCTTAAGTTGGCCATACACATTACAAAAATGTGGGTCCAGCAGGGCACGGTGACTAATGTGTGACTTTCACCTGATAGCAGGTTTCATGGTTATCCCATTAAAAGTATTATTATACAATGAATAGGGCATTGCAAATAACGTATTACTGCAATATGCAGTACATGCAATAAAAATATTCTTTGTTTTTTTATACACATTTTCCTCTCTAGTAGCGCCCCCTGCTGTTTATCCTTCTTGCCCACCTTCTCCTGCATTCAGAGATGGACTAACATGCTCAGTAGCTTCCCTGCTCTGTTTACCTCAGTGCCGGGGTAGTGATCTGATGAAGCAGGTGAAGTGGTGCAGACTCCTTTCAATCATTGCACCAAATATCAAATACGTAAATACCAATTTATTTAAAAAAAGTATACATACACAATATAAACCATAAAATATATCAAATTAATCTAAAAGTGCTGAAGCTTCCTATATTCCCATCATATGGTAGGGATGCACATATAAAAATGATGTGCGACTGAAATGTTGGTATATAGGAAAGTATCATCATATACAGTTGAAACCAGAAGTTCATAATAATAATTATGGCAATCCTAATTGACCAAAAACAGGAAAGGTTTATTCTGATTTCATGTCAGATATTGAGAAAAACATGCATATGTGTCTTTTTATATAGCGTATGTCAGGAATGCTCAACCTGCGGCCCTCCAGCTGTTGGCTAGGAAGCTGGCTTACATTTAGGCTACATGCACACGACCATATGTGTTTTACGGTCCGCAAATTGCGGATCCGCAAAAAAAAAAACGGATGACGTCCGTATGGCATCTGTTTTTTTTCGGATCCATTGTAACAATGCCTATCCTTGTCCGCAAAACGGACAAGAATAGAACATGTTCTATTTTTTTTGCGAGGCTACGGAACGGACATACGGATGCGGTTAGCATACGGTGTGCTGTCTGCATTTTTTGCGGACCCATTGAAATGAATGGGTCCGCATCCTATCTGCAAAAAAAACGGAACGGACACGGAAACAAAGTACGTTCATGTGGATGAGGCCTTAGGCTGGCACTGGATGTGCCGAAGTTATGTAGAGGCCGGCGCATCTTCATTACTTCAGCGGATCCACTACCAGATATAGGAGTTATTAAGAATGGTGTCTAAAACGCTGGTCTTAATAATTGACCCCCCATTTTTTTATTGGCCTTATATAATAATCTATTATTATTTCTGAGATACTGACTTTTGGGTTTTCATTAGCTGTAAGCCATAATCATCAACATTAACAGAAATAAACACTTGCAATAAATCACCCCGTGTGTAATGAATTTATATAATATATGTGTTTCACTTTTCAATTGAATTAGTGAAATAAAAGAACTTTACAAGATTCTAATTCATTGAGATGCACATGTAATGTGAAGGAATTTGTGGATTCTGTGTATGGTTGGAGGTGTGTAAAGTACCCTTTAATTAATTAGTATTTAAATTGTCACATCTACAGGCAATCTCATTAACAGAATATGCCAAGCAGTTTATTTCTGACTTTTTGCACCTGTCCCATTCCTTTCTTTTATTTTTTTTTTATTTTGCCAAGAAGCATAAGGTCAGGTTCGCACTGAAAGAACAGTATGTTAGCACACTGTACTACTGTGTTAATAAACTTATCTCTCGAAACTCTCTATCCTGCTATCTGCTCCAGAAACTTCTGCAGACTATCTTAATATTATTATGCCACATTACTGTCTGCTAAATTATACGTAGAATATTATCATGCATTAGGCAGCAGATTATCAAACTTGATGGATGAATGGTATTAAAATGCACCTCAAAACAAAGCTAAAACTTGGCAGCGCTCTTAAAGGGGTTGGTCAGTTTATATTACTATCTGCTCCTGTGCTGGGAATAGTGCATGCATGCAGCTAGTAATATGCACTAAGCTATTGCCATTGACATCCGATAGTTTAAAGGGGTTGTCCGGGTTCAGAGCTGAACCCGGACCTACCCTTACTTTAACCCAGGCAGCCCGTCTGACTAGGGCATCGGAGCATCTCTAATTAGCGCAGGACAAAGGCATTTAGCCCGGTTTCAGTGATGAACCGGGCTCTGCCAGGCGGAGGCTTCCGCCCAGCAGTGAGCCTGGTGACGTCAGCGGAGCTGATGGGTGGGCTTTAGCGCGGCCCTAGCCAGTAAAATGGCTAGGGCAGCGCTAAAGCCGGCCCATTACAGCCGGTGACGTCACCGAACACACTGCCGGGCGGAAGCCTCCGCCCAGCAGTGTGTATAATGTAAACAAAAAACCCTTGCCCTGCGCGATCCAGCGCAGGGCAAGGGAGGGCATCGGAGCATTTCATGCTCCGATGCCCTAGTCAGGCGGGCTGCCTGGGTGAAATTAGGGGTATGTCCGGGTTCAGCTGTGAACCCGGACAACCCCTTTAAAATGAATAATTTATGTTTACACCCAGGTCGTCTGACCTGCATCTCAACACTGCACTAGGAATACGGCTGTGGATATATGGTTCTGTTCATTAGTGGCCTCCATTCCCTTACACTGAGGACTGACAGGGAAAATAGCGCCTGCATAGTCCGTCCAGATTGTAAGTGAATGGACGCTGCTGATGGACTGAGCCCTCCATCAGCAGCCATGTTCTCGGTGCACTGCTAGCATGCAGGTCCATAAACAAGAATTATTCATATTAAACTCAGAACATCAGTGCTGAGAGTTTGATAATGCTTATTACTAGCCAACTGGCCTTCAAATCTTGTAGGTTCACTTGTTTGTCCTCTTGACCCTGGGAAGGAAAAAAACTGTCTGAGAGCAATTATTACATTTTTGGTCACCAGGTCACTCACAAAGGTTTCTCATCATCATCTCTTGGCTTCCTCCTGGAATCAATTGAGTGTGAATCTTACCGTCTCTTTTAGGCCTCTTTCACATGAGCGAGTTTTCCGCGCGGGTGCAATGCGTGACGTGAATGCATAGCACCCGCACTGAATCCTGACCCATTCATTTCAATGGGTCTGTGTACATGAGCGTTTTTTTCACGCATCACTTCTACATTGCGTGAAAATCGCAGCATGTTCTATATTCTGCGTTTTTCACGCAGCCCCATTCACTTCTATGGGGCCAGGGCTGCGTGAAAAACGCATTGATCCGCAAGCAAGTGATGGTTGCTAAGAGATGTTTTTTGTAAGCATTGAGTTTTTTATCACGCGTGTGAAAAACGCATCAAAACACATTGCACCCGTGTGGAAAAAAACTGAACAACTGAACGCAATCGCAGACAAAACTCACTGAACTTGCTTGCAAAATGGTGCGAGTTTCCCTGAACGCATTCAGACTTAATCTGTGACGCTCGTGTGAAAGAGGCCTTACCTCTCAAGATATGCTTGATTACATTGATGCCTACAGAACAGTGGTCTGTACATTTGGCCTCTTTAGTTATTGAAATATTTACAGCATGACATGACAGCTGCAGTCGATGGACCACTGAAGACCACTGCTGTAGCATATGAAACATTATGTTGTGTCAGTGACAATGTGTCTATCCAGGTATGCTGAACTCTTATCCTTATAATGTACAGCTGGCTACAATGTTACAACCTGAACACCAGTGAATGCACAGGACTGTACCAGAGGCGTCAATACCATAGGGGCAGAACATGCGACTGATATGGGGCCAATGGCAAGAGGGGGCCCAGTCTCCTCTTCTACTGGAGGTGAAAACTTGGTCAGGACTCTGCCCTCTAAAGGAACAACTTTTAGCAAAAGGTAGTGGAAAAATGGCCCAAGGGTCATTGAAAAGGGTTTAGGCAGAAACCCTTCTGTCCTGTGTGGGGGACCTGGTTTGATCCTTGCTATGGGGACCTTACTTCTCTATTTACGCCACTGGACTGTACATGATAATAATAATAATATTATTTATATAGCGCCACCATATTCCGCAGGGCTTTACAAATTCAGAGGGTTCATGTACAAAACAAAAGACATCACAATGTAACTGACTAATATACAACTGAAATACTAGGAGTGAGGGCCCTGCTCGAAAGAGCTTTCAATCTACCTTAGAAACATTAATGAGGGATGAATAGTTACTTAAGTTTTGATACTATATAAATAAAGTTGGCACCCTATAAATAACCGTGTGAAAAAAGGTGAGAAATCAGAACTGTTAACAAATGACTCAATATCCAAAAAAAGGGGTTATTTCATGATGTAAAAAAATAAAAACCATACATCATACAGTATATGACGAACTCTTTCTAACAAGGAGGCATGTCCTTTCTGCTGCAGCTGGTGGCCGGTGAAGGATAGGGGGTTTGTACATGAACGCCCTGATTGTAAAGTGCTGTGGAATATGTTGGTGCTATATATATAAATAAACAATTATTATTATTCAGTATTTTTAAAGGGTTTGTCCTATGAAAAATAAAAATGTGACAGTTTTCAAACCAGCACCTGGATCTGCATGTAATTAAAAATTTGGTAAAGCCAGTGAAATCTAACTATATAGCACCACCTGCTGTTTGCTTTTTTTCTTAGTCCGACTTACTGAGGTGGAAGCACATGCTCAGTTACATCCTTCAACTGCTGCCAGTTGTAGTACAAAGGACACATGCCCTGAGAACGTTTATGCCCCTTAAACTGCCAGCTTGAAATAAATCTAGTAGAGCAATGAATGTGGAGATCTCTGGATCCATGTGAGGTACAGGGCTGGTACTATGTTTGTTAGAAAGAGACTGTCATGTATTATATGATACTGGATTTTCATTTTTTTTACATTAGCCATGGGATAACCTCTTTAAAGGGTCCTCCGGGAATTAAGAAAATACTTAAATATATCTTTATTATAAATATATTATTAAATACATTTCATTAGTTATAATGGCTCGTTTTGTCTAGGGAGCAATCATCAGGGGAAACAAAATGGCCGCTGTCACATTAGTTCACAAAAAACCTGTCCTAATCACACATGAGAACAAGTTACTTTACAACACTGAGGTAAAGAGCTGCCTCATCATCCTCTCTGCTCTACTTGTCAGAAATCATGATCCTGAATACAGGTGAATCTCTGTGGGAATGGAGAAGATCAGGAGACATGAGAGGACGTGAGGATGTGGTTAATGAGCAGCAGCACTTGTTTACACTCTCCATTACCACAGCAACACATTATTACAGTCTGTCCTGTCCATCCTCTCTGTACTTCATGTCTCTTCATGAACTAAATTCCCCAGAGATTCAGCTAAAGTTCTTATCTTATCACCTGTATTCAGGATCATAATCCCTGACAAGTAGTAGAGAAGGATGATGCAGCTCTTTACCTCAGTGTTGCAAAGTAACTTGTTCTCATGTGTGATTAGGACAGGTTTTGTGTACACTAATAGGACGGTGGCCATTTTGTTTCTCCTGATTATTGCTCCCTAGACAAAACGAGCCATTATAAATAATGAAAGGTATTTGAGAATATATTTATAATACAGTAATATTTAAGTATTTTCATTTTCTTAATTCCTGGAGAACCCCTTTAAGTAGGGAAAAAAATACACCTGGGTGCATTATGCCAGGGTGATGCTCTGGGCAATGTTTTGCTGAAAAAGCTAGGGTGCTAGGGTTCATCTGGATGTTATTCTAGGGTTGCATTTGTGTTAAGGAAATCTGGCCACTTATTCCTGTAGCCTGTTGTCAGCCTGACAAAAACCTCTGCATGTCTAGCCAAAAGCCGGCATTTATGCTGGAAAGCTGCCAGATCCCTGTAAGATCCCATTGTAGTCAATGTGGTTGTGGAGGTTACTGGCATTATATGGCTATACTGGATGTGATGAACAGCCTTCCAGATTTCATAATACTATTGTGAACATAGCCTTACTTTCACATGTGCCACCTAGCTAAACGTTCCTACAAATGAAGAGCTGCACACTCCTCCATTACAATGGTCTTCTCTAATGGCTGTGGCCTCTTTCATCAGGACAATGCGCCCTGCCACACCGGAGAGCTGTTTTGCCACTCCATAGTGTTAATGCTGATCCACGTACATGCCTATTCAGATATATATTCATGATGCATTCAAACATGAAGGACACTGAGTGAGATCTGACTGATTTGTTAGGAAATTGAAATTATACAATATCCCTTACAAAAAATAAAAATAGTTGGTCTTTCAGTAGGAGATGCCCTAACATAAAACACATGTGACAGTATTCCTTAGTATTTCTGGAAGCTGACATTTTATTATACTTTGTAAACAGGCCATCTGTGTCATCATCATGGAGGGCTTTTATAACTGAAAAATTGTGGTAAATCAGAAATTATTTACCAACATTTAGAAATTGGTTCAGAAACATTTTTTTGTTTGAGTTTTTTAGTTTTTACCTGGACCTAGATTTTCTTTAAAATACTTTTGTATCAAAAATGTTTTCTGGTCTGGAGTTTATACTCTGTCTCCTATTCAGGTCCTGGGCTTTTGAAGGAAAACAAGACTATAATCTATAATTTCTGTTCTTTTTGGCCCTCAGTCTTTTAACCAATGTTTATTGATTTGCACATTTATATGCCTGTTTTAAAGTGCTGTAACTACACGTAATTCTGCATTTGATCTGTTGGAGATTGGTCATGTCATCTGGCACTCATCATAGCCATTGCTATCCATCTGTGGTTATTGCTGAAGATTCCAGAGCATGTTTTCTTCTACATAAGCACAGGATACTATTACCAGAACAACTCAAGTTCTGTAAGGGATTCATAGTGTGTCTTAGATCTGACTGCAAGAAAATCTAGGGCAGTGCCCTTTCCCATGACCTTGACTAAAATTCCTGTCTACATTGACCAACAGAAAGAAAACATGAATGAAAGCTGTTTTTCTTAACATCCAGGTCTCCTACCACCATCCTGCTCAGAAGGAATGAGCTATTTTTAACAATCTTCTTTTGTGCACTACAGATATTTATTCTTCATCCCAGAATTAATGCTTAGACTTTTATCCTTGAATTCAACTAATGTTTTCCTGCCATTCATTGCATATATGCAGTGAATTAAAACATAGAAATTGAAAAGTCTGTGGTGCATATTAAAAAGGGGAAACATACAGTATCATCAGGTAGTGAACCTTATGAACTTTTCGCTAGTAGCAATTTATGGATAAAACTACCCAATGTTAGCAAGTTATTCCATATTCTTAGTAATTATGTTTTGTAATCTCTTTGCTTAGACTATTACATCCTTGCAATCTCAAATATAAATATAAAAAAAAACTAGCAAAAAGCTAATTTTGTGGAGGGAAGTTGTTGTTAACTGATCATTTATATCTAGACTCATCTATCTAACCATGTACCTACATCCTTCAACACTGAAAGTGCAAGACGAAGGAGGAAAAGTCATGGATTTATGAAAATTGCAGGTTCAATAGGCATATTAATGAGATGCAAAGGATAACAAATTATTTGAAATATCTTGATTTATTCAGTATCAAGTATGAGGACCAAATACAGAAATCTATGCACTTATACACTTTGGCATGCTATCAATGAGGTTATTAATGGTTGTCGGAGGAGTGTTCTGCCACACTTAATGGACTTGGGCACCCAAATCATCAAGATCCACTGCTGGCAGCTCCCTTTACAAATGCCGACCAATGACGTCCCAGATTTGCTAGATGGAAGACCAGTCCGGAGACAGTGCAGGCTATGGTAGCACTGTTGTTTAGGCCACAATGGCTGCTCACAGTAGCACAGGCAAGCTGGCCTGCTAAAAAATGGCTCCTGGGACACTTTGGAAACAAGGCCATAACACTGGTTTCAAGACCAAATCAATGTAACACCGAGCTGTTAGTGTACATGAAATGAAGACTTGAGGAGTTGAGCTACTATAAAGTATACCACCCCACAGCACAATCCCATGTGTAGGATTGCTGTGACATTCCCTTGTGAAGACCAAGTGGGAGGTGGAAAAAGGTGGGCAAAAAAAGTGGGACTAATTACTGATTAGGATAGCCTCCATTCCAGCCTCCATTGCTGTCTTGCTGTACACCATGATAGCCTTTGGAGTGAGGGACACCTGTAGATGGTTGGCTGGCTTGCAAGCCAATGTTATACAAAACACCTTCTGATGGTTCTCATGAGACACTGTTTGCTATCCTAGGCTTGTAAGGTAACATTTATTTTCACCTGAAGTCCATAATTGAGCACTACTATGACTCAATTCTTCTAATCGGGAGATCTGTCTGTGCAAAGGTTCACTTCTGTGAACCTCTTGCTGTCATTCCGTTTCATTGCTGTTCTCCCAACCAGTGGTACACACAATGTTGAACAGTGCTGACATCTCAGCCTAGGCAAGTAGCAATCTGCCACAGTGATAAACCAAGGTATTTCGGTGCAAGGATTCCATCTTTTCAGTTTGCAACAAGTGGTGATAACTAGCACATCGACAAATAGGAGGCATTACACAATCATTTTGATCATACCTTTGATCAACAAAATTTGCCCCTTTAGGGATTCCCTAGGATTATGTAGATAAGACTTAACTTTTATTAGAAATGTATAAATAACAAATATTGCACTCAAAAATATTAAAACTGTCAGCCGGCAGCTGTGCCCTATTGGTACACCCACGTGTTGTGGGTATAATTAGGTAGCCAGGAGTCACCTTTTTATGAGGATATATTTTTATAGATACTATGTGACAACATATAGTTGGGGAATGGTAATAGCCCTTAATTCTGGAACATAGTATCATTAATAATAGAGGTTTAGAACTGTTAAGCCTATAATAGTTACTTTTGTTATAATTGCACTACAAACAGGCTTTCTGTTCGTTGTATCGCTGTGTGCTGCCACTATGCACACAGCGATCAATGCCTGGGCTGTATGAGAGAGTCTGCCTTATTTCAGGTCAGAGCCCTCTATGTAGGCTATTTTCACAGTTCACTACTAACCTCTATTAGAAAAGGCTGGTCGTGCAGCAGCAATGGTTGTGTTGATAATGCTGCCTATGTTTTAATAAGACCGGGGAGCTGCTTCCCCAACAGAGCAGGCTTGTATAGCGGTTCGCATGCCACTGAGGGACACTGGAGCATTACAGTCACGTGGTGCGTGACCGCTCCGGACTGTCCGTCAGCCTGTCTTGCGTGTGAACCTGCAAGTGCGCTATATGTGATCGACGCTAGGTACCGTCTGTGTAGCTGATCGGGGACACCTTTCCCCCGATCAGTGAAAGATCGGTACTACAAACTGGCTCTGTATCCGGGAGATCGCGGGTCTGTGCGGTCACGTGATACGTGATCACCGCGATTTGTTTGTCTCCCTGTACAGAGCCAGCCAGGACAATGCCTCGCTCTGTATGCTGTTTCCCTAAGCAGCGCTAGCACAAACCTTTGCCTCACTCCATAAATAGCTACAATAGGACTTTGCTGCCAACTGTCTAAAACCTGATGTCTATCACCCTATCCCAACATGTTTCACCACTGTGCGTGGCTTCGTCAGGGGGGTGGGTATAGCACACGCGTGATCGTGAACGATAAACGTGTCGTCACTCGCCCTAGGAAAAGTTGTGAGAAGGCCCTATGAGTGCCGGTGGCCTCTCAAACAACTGATCGGCAGTTATCGGACACCTATCAATCAGATACTGATGACCTATGCTGAGCAGGGGCGTAACTACCATAGCGGCAGACCATGCGACTGATATGAGGCCAAGGGCAAGAGGGGGCCAACTCTTAGTTGGGATTATCTCCTCTTCTAGTGGAGGTGAAAACTTGGTCAGGACTCTACCCTCTAAAGGAACAACTTTTAGCAAATGAGGCAGTGGAAAAATGGACCAAAGGTCATTGAAAGGGGTTTAGGCAGAAACCCTTCTGTCCTGTGTAGGGAGTCTGGTTTGATCCTTGCTATGGGGCCTTTACTTCTCTATGTACGCTACTGACGCTGAGGATAAGTCATCAGTATAAAACCAGAAAACCTCTTTAAGTACAGGTATATTAATAAACTGTGCATCCAATTCTTACATTTCTTATTTCCAGGAATACTCTTACTTATATCTTTCCTTGTTCTGAGGTTTTCATGTATTTCTCATTTCCAGATGCACTACAAATTATACCTTTCTTAGTTTGGATACATTTTTCTGATTTTCAGATGCAGTCTTACATGCACGTATACCTTTCCTTTTTTTGAAGCATTTCTACATTTCTCATTTCCAGTTACACTCCTACTTATGCCTTTCCTAGATTTGATGCATTGGAAAACAATCTACTTTACTGTCTAGAAGAAATATGACATGGTCACAGCATGAGTGTGTTTGGATGAAGCATACGGGCATGTTATTCTGACAATCCATATTTTCTGGCATTTGATCACTTGCCATATGTGGAAGTGATGAAGTGTAAAAATATGATTTTCAGCTTGTTTCTTTGTATGTGTAGCACTCATTCAATGGCTACATACCAGGGATTGGTGGAGCCTAGTAACACCACAGATATGCTGTGGCAATTTTCAGTTCATGCAGCATGACTAAAAATACAGCACTGAATCATGTCCTGGCTCCATGGCTCCTGGATGTTTCAGAACAGCTGATCCTGATCACTGGCCATGTGGTCACCCTTTGATAAGCAGGAGAAACTATACAAGTATGTGGACCTTATAGAAAACACTATTGTCTAAATAATTGAGTAATAAATAAACACTAATAATAAAGCTAAGAAATAAACTAGTAAATGTCATATGTTTCCAATTCATTTTCGTCCTCTTTAAAGGACACAACTACTAAAATACAATGACTCTATACATACAGAAAATGATCTGTATTATAATCATCACAATTTAGCACTAATTATCCAGCCGCGCTCATGGCTTCCATAGCATCCCTAATTTCTTATAGTATTCCTAATTGTCTCCTATTCCTTTCTAATGCTTCTTTGGAAGCAGTTGAGAAAGTGTTCCTTATAACTCTATCTATCTATCTATCTATCTATCTATCTATCTATCTATCTATGTATCTATTAGAGATGAGCAAGCACTAAAATGCTCGGGTGCTTGTTATTCGAGACAAACTTTTCCCGATGCTCGGGTGCTCGTTTCGAGTAATGAACCCCACTGAAGTCAACGGGAGACTCGAGCATTTTTTGCAGGGGACCAAGGCTCTGCCTAGGGAAGGCTGGGTGAAAACCTGGAAACATCAGAAAATGATGGAAACACCAAGGAAATGGACAGGAAACATTAGGGGCAGCATGCATGGATTCCTCTGGGGCTGCCTAATCGTACCATTATGCCAAATTCTGGGCAACAGCCTGGTGGTGACCCTCAAGACAATTGTGCTGACCCAGAACAAGATGGGCAAGGGACATGCCCATCACATGTTAGGGAAGCACCCAACTAGGTGCAACGAAGGTCCATCACCCATGCCCATGCTGGCACTGCTCTCCTATCCCCAGCCACACGATGCAGGCATAAGCCTGACACAGTATGGCGGTGATACCAACAAGTGACCAAGTTAGATGAGGTAGCAGGTGAGCCACCCAAAAATTTAGCCTGACGCAGCATGGCGGTGACAACAGAGTGACCGAGTTAGACTGAGGTAGCAGGAGGTGAAGCACGGATGGTAATTCGAAGGAGGAGGAGAGGTTGGAGGAAGAGGCATAGTAAGTCTGAGAAACCGTGACCGAGGTAGGCCCCGCAATCCTCTAAGTGGTCAGTACATGAGCGGCCCCAGGGTCAGACTCGGTCAGAGTGACCGAGCTACACGATGGTAGCAGGTAGAGCACATAAAAATTTTTTGCAGGGGACCAAGGCTCTGCCTAGGGAAGGCTGGGTGAAAACCTGGAAACATCAGAAAATGATGGAAACACCAAGGAAATGGACAGGAAACAGTAGGGGCAGCATGCATGGATGCCTCTGGGGCTGCCTAATTGTACCATTATGCCAAATTCTGGGCAACAGCCTAGTGGTGACCCTCAAGACAATTGTGCTGACCCAGAACAAGATGGGCAAGGGACATGCCCATCACATGTTAGGGAAGCACCCAACTAGGTGCAACGAAGGTCCATCACCCATGCCCATGCTGGCACTGCTCTCCTATCCCCAGTCACACGATGCAGGCATAAGCCTGACACAGCATGGCGGTGATACCAACAAGTGACCAAGTTAGATGAGGTAGCAGGTGAGCCACCCAAAAATTTAGCCTGACGCAGCATGGCGGTGACAACAGAGTGACCGAGTTAGACTGAGGTAGCAGGAGGTGAAGCACGGATGGTAATTCGAAGGAGGAGGGGTTGGAGGAAGAGGCATAGTAAGTCTGAGAAACCGTGACCGAGGTAGGCCCCGCAATCCTCTAAGTGGGCAGTACATGAGCGGCCCCAGGGTCAGACTCGGTCAGAGTGACCGAGCAACACGACGGTAGCAGGTAGAGCACAAAAAAATTTTTTGCAGGGGACCAAGGCTCTGCCTAGGGAAGGCTGGGTGAAAACCTGGAAACATCAGAAAATGATGGAAACACCAAGGAAATGGACAGGAAACATTAGGGGCAGCATGCATGGATTCCTCTGGGGCTGCCTAATCGTACCATTATGCCAAATTCTGGGCAACAGCCTGGTGGTGACCCTCAAGACAATTGTGCTGACCCAGAACAAGATGGGCAAGGGACATGCCCATCACATGTTAGGGAAGCACCCAACTAGGTGCAACGAAGGTCCATCACCCATGCCCATGCTGGCACTGCTCTCCTATCCCCAGCCACACGATGCAGGCATAAGCCTGACACAGCATGGCGGTGATACCAACAAGTGACCAAGTTAGATGAAGTAGCAGGTGAGCCACCCAAAAATTTAGCCTGACGCAGCATGGTGGTGACAACAGAGTAACCGAGTTAGACTGAGGTAGCAGGAGGTGAAGCACGGATGGTAATTCGAAGGAGGAGGGGTTGGAGGAAGAGGCATAGTAAGTCTGAGAAACCGTGACCGAGGTAGGCCCCGCAATCCTCTAAGTGGGCAGTACATGAGCGGCCCCAGGGTCAGACTCGGACAGAGTGAACGAGCTACACGACGGTAGCAGGTAGAGCACATAAAAAATTTAGCATCGCCCTGTATGGCTGTGACTACATATTGACCGAGCTACACGACGGTAGCAGGTAGAGCACAGGAAAAATTTAGCGTGGCCCTGTATGGCTGCGACTACACATTGACCGAGCTACACGACGGTAGCAGGTAGAGCACATTAAAAATTTAGCGTGGCCCTGTATGTGGACGTTAAGGGCTTGTGCATGTAGGTGGGCTGAACTTTTTTTCTGCTTGCGCTCCAACGTCTGCTGTAATGACAGCTGAACGTTGCGCAGGGAAACATTGGTGGACAGTGTGGTGGATCATGGAGGCGAAGGGGTGGTTTTCCGGTGGGAGGTGCTCGTGCCGGGGTCCTGGGCTGGGGGTTGACTCGCAGAGGCAGCGATTGACACAGGGGAAGGAGCAGTGGTGGGACCCGCATGAGGGGAACGGACGGCCTTGGTTCCATAGTGTTTAGCACTCGTATACCTGCGCATGCTGGTGGTGGTTAGGCTGGTAGTGGTGGAACCCCCACTTAAAAATTTGGCATCAACTGGTACGGCTGTCAACATTGAGCTTGAACTAGTGGGGCATGTGTGTTATCGATTCTTTTCAGTTTAAAATCGTATACGTCCCCTATCGTGGGACCATATATTTCATGGATTTTTCGAACACGGAAAAGGAAAAAGAGCTTGCTCTGGCCAGGGGAGTGTCTTTTCTACTGCAGCTAAGGGGACGTGTCCATGCTCTGCCTATCACAGGTCAGGAGCCAATTAAAAGAAGAACCAAAAAAAATCTGTTCTTCTTATCAGTTCAAAATCTAATACATCCCCTATCCGGGTAAATTGTTTGGAGAGAAGGCCTGTAGGTGGGGGGGCAGGCTGGGGGGAAGGAGGTTGAGCTGGAAGAGCCAGAGGAGTGCCTCCTTGGCTAGCGTGTGTGGTGTTGACAACAGCCGGATGGAGTTCGAATGACGACGCAGGACCCCAGCTTAAAAATTTACCATCAACCAGTACGGTTGTCAACTCTGAAATTTGTCAAGTGGGGCATGTGTTGTATGCATTCTTCTCAGTTTAATACCGTATACGGCACCTATCCGGAAAAATAGTTTGGAGAGAGAGAAAGTGAGGAAAAAGACGTATTTTTAAAAGTGACGTTCAGTATAGAACAGTTAAAGAGAAAGAAAGGATTTTATGAAATGGATTTGTATCACTGAAAGCAAAAGAATGTATTTTTTTACGTGACGTGCAGTATGGATCACTTAAAGAGAAAAAGGGGAATGTGCAGACTTGGGCTGCTATAGTGCAAACCACTATGGTGGTGACAACAGAGTGAGCGACTGAAACTGCGGTAGCAGGCGAACCACAAACATTTTTCGTGGCCCTGTATGGCGGCGGTGACAACAGAGTGACTGAGTTAGTATGCGGTAGCTGGTGAAGCACCCAAAAATTTAGCCTGACACAGCATGGTGGTTACACCATCAATGACTTTGTCCGACTGAGAATGCAGTGAAATGGCTTTTGTTGAGCCTCCAAAAAATTTTTTCTTTTCGGAGTACATAAAGTCGACCCTCAGCAAAAAAAATTTTTTTGAATGTCGGTACTTGCGCCTCCTGAAAAATTGTTTTGGACTGTCTGTTTGACGCTCCTGAAACATTGTTTTACAGTGTCTGTAGTTGACACTGCGGAAAAATTGTTTGGAGAGAGGGCCTGTAGGTGGCCCTCCGGAAAAATTGTTTGGAGAGGGGGCCTGTAGGTGGCCCTCTGGAAAAATTGTTTAGAGAGAGGGCCTGTAGGTGGCCCTCCAGAAAAACTGTCATAAAAGAGTGCCAGTTGCCCCTCTAAAAATTTGTGTTTTGGGTCAGCGTTAGGCAAAGACGACAAGGAGGAGGAGGAGTAGGAGGAGTAGAGAAGAGGAATCGGATACATAAGTAATGTTAATCTTTAGCTGCTTTCCCCCGGAGGAGATTTGAATTCCGGTGAAATCCATGCTTTGTTCATTTTAATAAGCGTTAGCCTGTCAGCGCTGTCAGTTGACAGGCGTGTACGCTTATCGGTGATGATGCCACCAGCTGCACTGAATACCCGCTCTGACAACACGCTAGCGGCAGGGCAGGCCAGCACCTCCAAGGTGTACAGCACCGGTTCAGGCCACGTGTCCAGCTTTGAAACCCAGTAGTTGTATGGAGCAGAGTGATCACGCAGGACGTTGGTATGGTCAGCTAGGTACTCCCTCACCATCTTTCTGTACAGCTCCCCCCTACTCTGCCTAGACTGGGGACAGGGGACAGTGTCTTGCTGGGGTGACATAGAACTGGCAAAGGCTTTGGAGAGCTTTCCCCTGCCAGTGCTGGACAAGCTGCCTGCTCGCCTCCTCTCCCCCGCTACTTGGCCCACAAAACCATGCCCTCTGCCGCTAGCGGCGTCAGATGGGAAGGATTGTTTCAGCTTGTGCACCAGGGCCTGTTGATATTGATTCACTCTCATACTCCTTTCCTCTACAGGGATGAGAGTGGAAAGGTTCTGCTTGTACCGTGGGTCCAGGAGAGTGAACACCCAGTAATCGGTGTTTGAAAAAATGCTTCTAACGCGAGGGTCACGGGATAGGCAGCCTAACATGAAGTCTGCCATGTGCGCCAGAGTCCCAACACGTAAGAATTCCCTCTCCTCACTGGCCTGACTCTCCATTTCCTCCTCCTCCTCCTCCTCCAAGTCCTCCTCTTCAGCCCATATACGCTCAAGAGTTAAGGACTGAGCACTGGTACCCTCTACTGTCTCACCGACATTCTCCTCCTCTTCCTCCTCATCCTCATCCCCCTCCTCTGATACGCGCTGAGAAACAGACCGGAGGGTGCTCTGGCTATCAAGCGACGTATCTTCCTCCACCGTCTCTTGTGACAAGCGCAAAGCATCCGACTTGATGCTGAGCAGTGAGTTTTTCAACAGGCAAAGCAGCGGGATGGTGAGGCTGATAATGGTGGCATCGCTGCTGACCATCTGTGTTGACTCCTCAAAGTTGCTCAACACCTGGCAGATATCAGACATCCACGTCCACTCCTCATTGTAGACTTCAGGAATCTGACTGACCTGACTACCAGTTCTGGTGGACGTTGACATCTGGCAGTCTACAATCGCTCTGCGCTGCTGGTAAACTCTGGATAACATGTTTAATGTCGAATTCCATCTCGTGGGGACCTCGCACAACAGTCGGTGAGCGGGCAGTTGTAGGCGGCGCTGCGCTGCCCTGAGAGTGGCAGCCTCTGTGGTCGACTTGCGGAAATGCTCACAGATGCAGCACACCTTGGTGAGCAAATCAGACAGATTGGGGTATGTCTTGAGGAACCGCTGAACTATGAGATTGAACACGTGGGCCAGGCATGGCACATGTGTCAGTCTGCCGAGTTGCAGAGCCGCCACCAGGTTACGCCCGTTGTCACACACAACCATGCCTGGCTTGAGGTTCAGCGGTGCCAGCCACAGATTGGTCTGCGCCGTGATGCCTTGTAATAGTTCTTGGGCGGTGTGCCTTTTGTCACCTAAGCTCAGCAGTTTGAGCACCTCCTGCTGGCGCTTAGCCACGGCACTGCTGCTGCACCTAGAGCTACTGACTGAAGGCGCCGTGCCCACGGATGGTAATTCGGAGGAGGAGGTGGAGGAGGGGTCAGAGGAGGAGGCATAGTACGTCTGAGAGACCGTGACCGAGGTAGGCCCCGCAATCCTCGGTGTGGGCAGTATATAAGCGGCCCCAGGGTCAGACTCGGTCCCAGCCTCCACCAAGTTAACCCAATGTGCCGTCAGTGATATATAGTGTCCCTGCCTGGCAGCACTTGTCCACGTGTCCGTGGTTAGGTGGACCTTCTCAGAAACAGCGTTGGTCAGGGCACGGATGATGTTCTGTGACACGTGCTGGTGTAGGGCTGGGACGGCACATCGGTAAAAATAGTGGCGGCTGGGGACCGAATACCGAGGGGCAGCCACCGCCATGAGGTTGCGAAAGGTCTCAGTCTCTACCAGCCTATAGGGCAGCATCTGCAGGCTCAGCAATTTGGAGATGTGGACGTTGAGGGCTTGGGCATGTGGGTGGGTGGAACTGTATTTCCTCTTGCGCTCCAGCGTCTGCTGTAAAGACAGCTGAACGCTGCGCAGGGAAACATTGGTGGAGGTTGTGGAGGATCGTGGAGGCGAAGGTGTGGTTTTCCGGTGGGAGGCGCTCGTGCCGGGATCCTGGGCAGGGGGTTGAATAGCAGAGGCAGCGAGTGACACAGGGAAAGGAGCAGTGGTGTGACCCACAGGAGGTAAACGGCCTTGGTTCCATTGAGTGGGGTGTTTAGCACTCATATGCCTGCGCATGCTGGTGGTGGTTAGGCTAGTAGTGGTGGCACCCCTGCTGATCCTGGTGTGGCACAGGTTGCACACCACAGTCCATAGGTCATCCTCAATTTCTTTGAAGAACCTCCAGACTTGCGAACATCTAGGCCTCGCCACGGGAGCTTCACTACGTGAAACAGTTGCTGCTGATGCACCAGCTCTGGCCCTGCTTCTCCCTCTGGCCTCACCACTGCCTCTTCCAACCTGTTCTGGTGCAGCACTCGCCTCCGCCTCAGAAGCACTGTCTTCACTCGGCTTATCAACCCAGCTTGGGTCAGTCACCTCGTCATCCTCCGATTCCTCAGTCTGCTCTCCCCCCCGGACTTCCTGCCCTGACAACAACTTCACCACTGTCTGACAACCATGTCTCCTCATCGTCCAACACCTCTTTACACACTTCTTCCACTAAGTCAACAATGTCATCACCCTCAGACTGCGACAGTTGGAAAACTTGGGCATCGGGAAAGAGGTCAGCAGCAACCTGAGAAGTGGTTTGTGACTCTGGGAAGGGTCGAGAAAACAGTTCCTCAGAGTATGCCGGATCGCATTCCAAATTTTCCTGGGAGGGGGCAGACTGGGGGGAAGGAGGTTGAGGTGGAGGAGCCAGAAGAGTGCTCCCTTGGGTAACGTGGTTGGACTGCATGGAAGACTGACTGGTGGACAAATTACTTGAAGCATTGTCCGCAATCCACGACATCACCTGTTTGCACTGTTGTGGTTTCAACAGTCCTCTACCACGTGTCCCTGTAAGTTGAGACATGAAGCTAGGGAGTGTAGCTCTGCGGCGTTCCCCTGCTCCCTCATCAGCAGGTACTGTCTCACCCTGCCCAGGACCACGGCCTCTGCCCCCTGCAGTAATTGTATGCCCACG
>ONZH01007666.1:12500-42208 GCA_900303285.1 Rhinella marina | reverse complement strand
TTCATGTCTCAACTTACAGGGACACGTGGTAGAGGACTGTTGAAACCACAACAGTGCGAACAGCTGATGTCGTGGATTGCGGACAATGCTTCAAGTAATTTGTCCACCAGTCAGTCTTCCACGCAGTCCACCCATGTTACCCAAGGGAGCACTCCTCTGGCTCCTCCACCTCAACCTCCTTCCCCCTGTCTGCCCCCTCCCAGGAAAATTTGGAATGCGATCCGACATATTCTGAGGAACTGTTTTCTGGACCCTTCCCAGAGTCACAAACCACTTCTCAGGTTGCTGCTGACCTCGTTCCCGATGCCCAAGTTTTCCAACTGTCGCAGTCTGTGGGTGATGATGATTAGAGATGAGCGAGTAGTGTTCGATCGAGCTGGTATTCGATCGAATACTACGCTATTCGGCATACTCGATTTCAATCGAGTATAACGGCGATGGCGCACTTAGAATTCGTTTCCCCTCCCACCTTCCCTGGCGCTCTTTTTCCACCAATCAACATGCAGGGGGGGTATGACAGGCCCGCGGAGCACGCTGGCAGCGCGAAAACAGCGTCTACATGGATTGGCTGGAAAAACCATGTGACCTCGAATATTAAAAACTCAGCTCTTCCTGCTCGTTCGCATATGCTGCGTGAACTTAGTCAGGGACAGAGGCTGGAGAAGGGACAGATAGGTTTTAGCTGTTGGACAGGCAGGAGCGTGATTAAAAGCCCTTATCAGGGCTACTATAGTGCAGTACAGTGATAGCTTTACTACAATATACAGTCTGCAGAGAACGGTTGCTGTATTCAGGGATAGCTGCTGGAGTAGGGACAGAGAGAGGCATAAGTGGTGTATTAGGTGCTCTGCTACATACAAAACTATATTTGGCACTACTGTTCTGCGTTCTTTTTGGCTGCAAAACCCTGTTATATACCTAGTGTGTATATGCACCATCTGATCTGGCAGTATACGGCTGTGAATTTTATTTTATTTTTTTAAATACAGTTTATTTGGCTCTAGTGTTCTGGGTTCTGTGTGCCTGCAATACCCTTTTTGTATACCAGGTGTAAATACCCACCGTCTGACACGGCTGTGTACCTAGAAATATATAAAAAAAAAAAAGCCTTTTCATTGGCACCTGTACTTTGCGTTCTCTTGCAAAATAATTGTCTATACGTAGTGTTCATACACACCGTCTGATCTGTTAGTACACGGCTGTGTACCTAGAAATATAAAAAAAAAAAAAAGCCTTTTCATTGGCACCTGTACTTTGCGTTCTCTTGCAAAATAATTGTATATACGTAGTGTTCATACACACCGTCTGATCTGTTAGTACACGGCTGTGTACCTAGAAATATTAAAAAAAAAAGCCTTTTCATTGGCACCTGTACTTTGCGTTCTCTTGCAAAATAATTGTATATACGTAGTGTTCATACACACCGTCTGATCTGTTAGTACACGGCTGTGTACCTAGAAATATATTAAAAAAAAAAGCCTTTTCATTGGCACCTGTACTTTGCGTTCTCTTGCAAAATAATTGTATATACGTAGTGTTCATACACACCGTCTGATCTGTTAGTACACGGCTGTGTACCTAGAAATATATAAAAAAAAAAAGCCTTTTCATTGACACCTGTACTTTGCGTTCTCTTGCAAAATAATTGTATATACGTAGTGTTCATACACACCGTCTGATCTGTTAGTACACGGCTGTGTACCTAGAAATATATAAAAAAAAAAGCCTTTTCATTGGCACCTGTACTTTGCGTTCTCTTGCAAAATAATTGTATATACGTAGTGTTCATACACACCGTCTGATCTGTTAGTACACGGCTGTGTACCTAGAAATATATTTTAAACAAAAGCCTTTTCATTGGCACCTGTACTTTGCGTTCTCTTGCAAAATAATTGTATATACGTAGTGTTCATACACACTGTCTGATCTGTTAGTACACGGCTGTGTACCTAGAAATATAAAAAAAAAAAGCCTTTTCATTGGCACCTGTACTTTGCGTTCTCTTGCAAAATAATTGTATATACGTAGAGTTCATACACACCGTCTGATCTGTTAGTACACGGCTGTGTACCTAGAAATATATAAAAAAAAAAAGCCTTTTCATTGGCACCTGTACTTTGCGTTCTCTTGCAAAATAATTGTATATACGTAGTGTTCATACACACCGTCTGATCTGTTAGTACACGGCTGTGTACCTAGAAATATATAAAAAAAAAAAGCCTTTTCATTGGCACCTGTACTTTGCGTTCTCTTGCAAAATAATTGTATATACGTAGTGTTCATACACACCGTCTGATCTGTTAGTACACGGCTGTGTACCTAGAAATATTAAAAAAAAAAGCCTTTTCATTGGCACCTGTACTTTGCGTTCTCTTGCAAAATAATTGTATATACGTAGTGTTCATACACACCGTCTGATCTGTTAGTACACGGCTGTGTACCTAGAAATATATAAAAAAAAAGCCTTTTCATTGGCACCTGTACTTTGCGTTCTCTTGCAAAATAATTGTATATACGTAGTGTTCATACACACCGTCTGATCTGTTAGTACACGGCTGTGTACCTAGAAATATAAAAAAAAAAAGCCTTTTCATTGGCACCTGTACTTTGCGTTCTCTTGCAAAATAATTGTATATACGTAGTGTTCATACACACCGTCTGAACTGTTAGTACACGGCTGTGAAGGCAAAATATTGTAACAAAAAAAAATAAAATGCGGAGGGGGGCTAGCGGAATCGGACGTGGACGAGGACGGGGGCGCGGAAATGCTGTTGGTGGCCTTGTTGAAGCCAGTGGGGATACAATGCGTGCTGGTGAGGGTCAGCCAGGATCCCACTCATCCAGAATCCCTGCCTTTATGGGACAGTTAAGCAGGGGGCGGGTTACACCGCTGTTGAGGCCTGAGCAGGTTGAACAGGTGGTGCAATGGATAGCCGATAGCGCTTCCACACAGTTGTCCACCAGCCAGTCATCCACACAGTCTCACTCTGACCCTCCTTCCTCCACACCTGGCCAACAGAGTCATCCCACCATTGACCCCTCCCAGGAGCTCTTTTCGGGTCCTTTTTCAGATGTGCCGGAAGAATCCCAGGAGCTAGCAGAGGAATTTGTTTGTAGTGATGCCCAACCACTTGAGTATTCGCCATCTCCTGCTGATGTGGACCCTGAACCAGCATCTGTTATCATGAGCGATGATGATGATGAGACGCAGTTGCCATCAAGGGAGGCTGTTGGAATGTCCAGTGGGCAGGAGGAGGAGCAGAGTGAGGAAGTGGAAGAGGAGGTGGTGGATGACGAAATGACCGACCCCACTTGGCCAGGGGTGATGTCCAGCGGGGAAAGCAGTGGAGAGGTGGTGGTCTGCGCAGCACCGAAAAAGGCAGCAAGAGGCAGAGGGATGTCCAGAGGCAGAGGGATGTCCACAGGCAGAGGACAGTCCAGACAGAGAAGTGAGGCCACAGCCAGCAGGGCCGAAGCTGTTCCCGGCAGCGGGCAGTCGCGCGAAGCTCCCCCATCGAGGCCTCGTACTTCTGTGGTGTGGAGATTTTTTAATGTTTGTGCGGATGACAAACTGAGCGCGGTTTGCACACTCTGCCACTCAAAACTGAGTAGGGGCTCTGAGAAGAGCAATCTGACCACCTCAGGCATGCGGCGTCACTTGGAAGTCAAGCACTGGGCTGAGTGGGAGAGAGCAAACGCAATACAACCTGCGCAAGGTCTTCCTGCCACTGCCTCTTCCCCTTTGTTGTGTGCTGCCACTGCGGTCCAGACCTCCAGCCAGGACACCTCCACATCTGCCTCTGCCTCGGCTACTTTGGGGCCTTCTCCTTCAGCCTCCCCTTCCCCCGCATCTTCGCCTGCACCTTCACACTCCTCGTCCCATCAACTGTCCATCTCGCAGGCGTTCGACCGCAGGCGGAAGTACGCCTCGAGTCACCCCCAAGCCCAAGCCTTAAACTGCCACATCTCCAAACTGCTGGCCCTGGAGATGTTGCCGTTTAGGCTTGTGGAGACGCAGGCCTTCCGCGACCTGATGGCGGCTGCCGCACCTCGCTATTCCGTCCCCAGCCGCCACTACTTTTCCCGGAGTGCCGTCCCCGCCCTGCACCAGCACGTGTCGCGTAACATCAGGCGGGCCCTGAGGTACGCAGTCAGCGCAAAGGTCCACTTGACCACCGACTCGTGGACAAGCGCTTGCGGCCAGGGACGCTACATCTCTTTGACGGCACACTGGGTGAATGTAGTGGAAGCGGGGACGGGGTCGCAAACAGAGACGGCCTACCTACCACCCCCGCCCAAGATTGCCAGCATGGGTTCTGATAAACCCCCCTCCTCCTCCTCCTCCTCCTCCTCTGCCTTAACATCGCCCTCAGCCGCTAGCTGGAAGCGTTGCAGCACTGGCGCGGGGAGACGTCAGCAGGCGGTGCTTAAGCTCATCAGCTTGGGCGACAGGAAGCACAGCGCCCCAGAGGTGAGGGACGCCATATTGCAGCAGACGGAGATGTGGCTGTCGCCGATGCAGCTAGGACCAGGCATGGTCGTGTGCGATAACGGCCGTAACCTGGTGGCGGCTCTGGAGCTTGCCGAACTCAATCACGTACCATGCCTGGCCCACGTTTTTAATCTGGTAGTCCAAAAATTTCTAAAGACTTACCCCAACCTGGCAGAGCTACTGGTGAAAGTGCGGCGCTTGTGCGCTCACTTTCGGAAGTCAACTGTAGCTGCTGCTAGCTTAAAAAAACTCCAGCAACGCCTCCATTTGCCTGAACATCGGCTGTTGTGCGACCTGCCGACTCGCTGGAATTCCACCTATTCCATGTTGGCCAGGGTGTGTGAGCAGCAGAGAGCATTGATGGAGTACCAGATTATGAATCCACGCGTGCCTCCAACTCAGCTCCCTCAGTTTGCCAACCACGAGTGGCCATGGATGGCAGACGTATGCGATGTACTGCGTATCTTTGAGGAGTCCACCAAGAAGGTCAGCAGCGAGGACGCTATAGTGAGCGTAACCATCCCGCTCCTATGCGTCCTTAAAGAATCGCTCATCGCAATAAGGGAGAACGCATTGCACGCAGAGGAGACGGGGGTAGGAGGAGACGCAACGGAGCTACACAGTCAGACCACACTTTTGTCTGCTTCACGGTGGCAGTTGCAGGAGGAGGAGGATGAGGAGGAGGAGGACGACGTGGAGGTGGCTGTGGAAGAGGAGGAGGATGCTGGCGGCGAGGGTAGCAGTCAGGCTGTGTGCGTCCCATTGGTTCAGCGCGGATGGGGCGGAGAGGAGGCGGAAGAGGAAGAGGAGGAAATGGCAAGTGATCCTTCTGGTGGGGGCAGTGACGTCATGCCTATTCAGAGTCTGGCACACATGGCTGACTTCATGCTGGGCTGCTTTTCCCGGGACACACGTGTTGTCCGGATAGTGGAGAACAAACTGTACTGGGTCTTCGCACTCCTGGACCCCCGGTATAAAGATAACGTCTCCTCTTTTATTCCGGTAGAGGAGAGGACGAATCGATTGCTGGAATACCAGAGGGAACTCGTGCAGAACATGATGGAGATTTTCCCACCCACCATCGCTGGCGGCAGAGAGGAGAGGGTCTCCCAGAGTCCCACAACATCCATCAGGCCCACAGCCACCAGGGGAACACTCTCCAAGGTGTGGGACACGTTCATGGCACCCCCTCGTGCAACTTCCATCACTGCGGGGCCCGCTATCAGCAGGAGGGACAAGTATCGGCGGATGTTGCGGGAGTACCTGGCAGACCGTACCCCTGTCCTCCCCGATCCCTCGGCGTCCTACACTTACTGGGTCTCCAAGTTGGACACGTGGCTGGAACTGTCCCTGTACGCCTTGGAGGTGCTTGCCTGCCCTGCCGCCAGCGTGCTATCAGAAAGGGTGTTCAGCGCAGCCGGGGGCATTATAACCGATAAGCGCAGCCGCCTGTCAACCGACAGGCTGACGCTAATCAAAATGAACAGCAAGTGGATTGACCCGGACTTTGCTTCTCCAACAGTGGAAAGCAGCCAAAAGTGAAGTGCCATCTGTATGAAGTGCCATTTCCTCCTCCACCTCCTCCTCCTCCTCCTTTACCGCCTTAGAATTGCTCCGTAAAAAAAAAATATATATATTTATGGCTCACCTCTTGGGCCTCCACAAAATTTTTAAGAGGTCTCACCTCTTGGGCCTCCACATAATTTTTAAGAGGTCTCACCTCTTTGGCCTCCACATAATTTTTAAGAGGTTTCACCTCTTGGGCCTCTACATAATTTTTAAGAGGTCTCACCTCTTGGGCCTACAAACAATTTTTAAGAGGTCTCACCTCTTGGGCCTACAAACAATTTTTCTCATGCCTCACCTCTTGGGCCTACAAACAATTTTTAAGAGGTCTCACCTCTTGGGCCTCCACATAATTTTTAAGAGGTTTCACCTCTTGGGCCTCCACATAATTTTTAAGAGGTCTCACCTCTTGGGCCTACAAACAATTTTTAAGAGGTCTCACCTCTTGGGCCTACAAACAATTTTTCTCATGCCTCACCTCTTGGGCCTACAAACAATTTTTAAGAGGTCTCACCTCTTGGGCCTCCACATAATTTTTATCATGGCTCACCTCTTGGGCCTACAAACAATTTTTCTCATGCCTCACCTCTTCGGCCTACAAACAATTTTTAAGAGGTCTCACCTCTTGGGCCTACAAACAATTTTTATTATGGCTCACCTCTTGGGCCTTAATACAATTGTTAAGAGGTCTCACCTCTTGGGCCTCCACATAATTTTTAAGAGGTCTCACCTCTTGGGCCTACAAACAATTTTTAAGAGGTCTCACCTCTTGGGCCTACAAACAATTTTTATTATGGCTCACCTCTTGGGCCTTAATACAATTTTTAAGAGGTCTCACCTCTTTGGCCTCCACTTAATTTTTTCGAGGGCTCACCTCTTGGGCCTCCACATAATTTTTTCGAGGGCTCACCTCTTGGGCCTCCATATAATTTTTTCGAGGGCTCACCTCAAGCTAACTTTGCGCACTCATTAAAATATTTTCACAACAAGGACCTAAGAGCCCTCGATGGGAGAGCTTTGTGTGGGGGCCTGTTATAGGGAAGAGATGCGGCCCTGCGGGCTCTAGCCTGCCTTCTCCATGAGCCTCTGGCCAGCCCACGGCCTCTTCCTGCCTTTTGCGGTCCTACGCATCCCTCAACATCCCCACTGCTTTACCTGCTAGACATGACACTGGGCCAGGTCGGGTCACTGACTTCGTCATACTCAACCACCTCCTCTTACACTGCCTCACTTTGCTACAACAGCCTCCCTTGCTGGCAACTGTGTCTCATCATCGTCCCTAATCATTTTACACTTTAGTGCCCGTTCCACACCACCATCAGCTAGAGATGGAGCTTGCTCCAGTGTTTGGGCATCAGAACAAACAAAATCCTCAGATAGCTCCTGCGATTCTTGCATGGGTGGGAACACTGGGTTGATAACATTGGGCAGGGTGGGAGGAAGGAGGGTCAGAGTGAGGTCCCTGCAGTTTCTGCAGGCGATCGACGAGACTGGACTTTGTGGACTTGACTGGGTGGTGGACAGATTTAAAAGGAGAATCTAGAAGGAGAAGGAGGGGTTTGCCGAGCTGTCTGTAAGGGTTGCGGAAATCCAGACAGAACCAAGGCCCAAAACTTGGGTGGGGGTAGCAGGTTTGCCCGTCCCCGCCTCCACAACATTCACCCAGTGTGCTGTCAGGGAGATGTAGCATCCCCGGCCTCAAACCAAAGTGTTGGTGGTCAAATGGCCTTTTGCAGTAACCGTGTTACTCGGGCGTGGATGATGTTTTGGGACATGTGCCTGGGCAAGGCAGGGATGGCACAGAGGGAAAAATAGTGATGGCTTGATTGCTTTCCCCCTTGCCTATGCCATCTGTGGTTGTCATAGGCAACGTGATTTTAAGGGGTGCAGAATTTTATCTTCTTTTTTGTCTAGTTTGGCTTGGGGTCCATGGCAATGTAGAGGAAAGAAGGTTTCCTTGTATGGTCTCACTTTACAGAGAGGTTATATTGTCTTTGGAGTGTATTGTTGAGAGGCTGTGATAGTGGCGTAATAGTGCGACTTGGGCGCGTTATATGCACCCAGACATGCTTCCCCTGCTGTCCTAGTTGCATTCCAGCAGTGTTGGCATCCTTTTCTGAGGTTTCAGGGTGGACTTGGTGACCTCCAAGTGGTCGAATTGAGATTTCCAAGTGGCGAGCATTTTTTTCCCATAGACTTTAATGGGATTCGATATTCGGTCGAATAGTCGAATTTCGCGGTCTATTCGAATTGAATTTCGAACTTTCGAATATTTCACTACTCGCAGAACAGGTCTAAATACATGTTTGCCAGCCATAATACAGGATAAATGAGAAATCTGATTTACAAGTCAGAGGGTTTTCAATTGACCTTACAATATGATATATAAAACAAAAGATCATCACAGTGATATTCATTAAGGCAAATGTGTTTGAATTGAATGTGGTAAAACATAACATAAAGCCTATTAAACTGTTGTAAAGACCTAGTTCTAGTGTGACCTCCGTCTATCACCTATGGTGTGTGTTGAAATGAATTCGGGTTCTGTGTGTCAATGAAGTATCTTAGAGATATCGATGAAAATATTCTGAACCAAGACTGAGATTTCAGTGGAGACATGGAAGAGATGTTACATAGGATGTTAACCAGGGCTGAATCCTCTATATGTTGCCCATAATTTCCATATTTTTGTGAATAGAAGTGGTTTATGAATTTCCCAGTGGGATAACTGTTCAAATCTATAGATTTGATCTCCTATAACTTTCCACTGGGACAGTGTAGGAGGTTCTGATTGTTTCCATACTTGTGCTATTTGTATTCTAGCAATTGCTAATAAGGGGTGAATCAAGCTCTGTTTCCATTTTGGTAAGTTGATCTCCGTGAGTATACCTAGAAGGCATATCTTAGGTGACATGGGGATTTCCTCGCCAGTGATACTAGTAAGAGCTTGACATATCTCTGACCAAAATGGTTTAATCAGGGGGCACGTCCACCAAATATGTATGTATGAACCACAGTCTGCTTTGCATCTCCAACATATGGGTGTAACATCAGGGTAAATCTTTGCTAACCGGTCAGGTGTATAATGCCATCTTGTGAGGATCTTGAAATAGTTCTCCTGAAGTTTGACACATTTAAACATTTTGTGTGAGGCCGACAAAACAAACTTAAGTTCTTCCTCAGTAAAGTTGTTTTGGAGGTCATTTTCCCATTGGGAGATATACCATCTTTCACCTTGTGACACTTTAGGCAAAAGTTGCTTATATAAAGTGGAGATCACTCTGATGGGCTCTCTCCTCTGAAGTACCAATTTCTCAAACATCGTGTGATTCTGTACCCAAATTCCTTTCTTTCCAAAAGTATTGACATCATTCCTCAGGTGATGTTTGTGGAATATGGAAAGTGTGCGTGGACTCAGGTTAGAGTCGATTGTGTTTAGTGTAAGATCTAATGTGTCTGAGCAAAGGTCTAATATCGGGGTATTTAGAGTTTGGTACATTCTAGGGAGTGTGTCTCTGAAACTCCTTGGGGTATCATGTAGGACATCTCTGATTTGCATAAGGGAGAGTGTGTCACCCATCAGAGCTTGTTTGAGTCCGCCCCGATGCCACAAGCTAGTGGAGAGTTTTGTCAGTTTGTTGGTAATATTACTACCCATCAGACCAGTGTGTTTGTTTGACAGAATTAGGCTGCGGAGTAGATGAATGCACATAGCAGCTTCTGCAGCTATATCTAGCCTACTTGCGGGGTACCTGAGCCATTCCATTATTCTGGCACCTTGAATAGCTCTATAGTATTGCCTGAAATCTGGTAGGCCCATGCCCCCGTCCGTAGAATGTTGTGTTAGATGTATATGTGCTAATCTAGGTCTCGCCTTCTGCCATAAAAAAGAAGACAGTAATGACCGTAAACGTATGAAAAAGTCGTTTGGTAGATGTATCAGAAGAGTCTGCATGTAATATAGAACTTTGGGTAAGATTATTGTCTTAATGAGAGTCTTTCTACCAAACCAGGAGACATAAGGGATTTCCCAGCTGTCAATCTGCTCTTTAATCAGTTTCAGCAATTCCAGGAAGTTCAGTCTGTATAACTGTCCGTAGTCCCTCGAAACTTGAATACCTAGAAAAGGTATGGTGGTGCTCCCACTTAAATGGGGTGGTGTTTTGCAAATGGAGGCTTACATGAGTAGGAAGAGTTATGTTGAGTATTTGTGACTTGGTGGGGTTTATTTTAAAATTAGAGAGTTCTCCAAAGGCCTCAAAAATATCTATTACAGCTGGCAATGCTTCTTCTGGATTAGTAAGAAACATCAAAAGATCGTCTGCAAAGGCAGCTAGGTAATGTGTATGAGTTCCCAGTTCTACACCCTCTATTCTGATATCTTGTCTGAATGACTGGAGTACAGTCTCCAATGTCAAAACAAACAATAGAGGGGAAAGGGGGCAGCCTTGGCGTGTGCCATTACTAATTTTGAATCTGAGCGATAGGGTGTCATTTACCCATATTTGTGCACTTGGGGCCGAGTACATGGACATGATGGTATCTATGAACTGATTTGGGATCCCAAATTTAAGTAGAGTTCTTTCCATAAACTGCCAGTTAACCCTATCAAAAGCCTTCTCAGCATCAGTGCTGAGAAGGACTAAAGGGATATCATGGGTTTGGGCATGTTGGATTAAATGTAGCAGGCGAGTGGTGTTCATTCTCCCTTCTCTGTGAGGAATAAAACCCACCTGTTCTGGGAATATCAATCCTGGTAGTATAGGTTTCAACCTATTGGCTAACATTTTAGCTAAAAGTTTTAAATCGTTGTTTAAAAGGGAGATTGGCCTGTAGTTCGAACACATAGTGGTATCCTTCCCCTCCTTAGGGATGATAGTAATAAAGGCGTGTAACATTTGGGACGGGAGTGGGTCTCCTCGAAGAGTTGCATTGAAGACATTCAGTAGGTGGGGCAATAATAATGTTTTGAAAGTTTTGTAATAGGGGATGGAAAAACCATCTGGGCCTGGTGCCTTGTTGGACGGCGTGTCCATTAGGGCCTTTTCTAATTCCTGAATTGTGAATGGTCTTATAAGTGATGATTTCTGAGTTTCATCAATATTAGGTAGGTGTAGGGTATGTAGCCAATTATCTATCCTTGACTTCTGCTCTTCTACATCCTGTGTGCCTGATGTCTTCTGTAAGTTATATAACTCACTATAATAGGTACAAAACCTCTGTGCAATTTGTTCTGTCGTGTGGAGTAATTTTGCATCTTGTGTCTTAATCAGGGGAATAAAGGATTTAGCTTTCCTTTTCTTAATCTGCGAAAGTAGGAGTTTAGTCGCCTTGTCGCCGTGTGCGTAGTATTTAAACTGGGAATTTAAGAATGCTTTGGCTGTCGAGGCGTTGAGGACATTCTTAAGTTCCGTTCTCGTTCTGCTTAGGGAGTCTAAGACAGCCTGAGATATGGTTTGCTTATGTGCAGATTCCAATATGTGAATACGCTGATATAGATCAGTGATCAGTTTTTGTCTTTTCCTATTGATGTGAGAACCTAACGCTATCAAGTGTCCCCTCAGTACGGATTTGTGTGCCTCCCACAGTATACCTTTGGAAATGTCTGGGGTGTCGTTTATATCAAAGTAGGTAGAGAAATGGGTTTGTATTTGCGTTATATTGTCCTTATTGTCTAGCAAAGTAGTGTTCAGGCGCCAACTTTTTGTTGTCTTGGGGAGTTCTTGCAGGTTATAAGTAAGTATCACCGGGGCATGGTCTGAAAGGACTATATTGTCTATCCGGACCGTTTTACAGAGGTGCAGTTGATGATGCGGGATAAATATATAATCTATACGGCTGTAGGAATTATGACTGTGAGAATAACATGTATAATCTCTATCCTCGGGGCAAAAGGTCCTCCAAACATCAATTAGTGAGCATTCCTGTAGAGCTGATTTGATTTGTGAGAGAGCAGATTGAGCAATATTTTGATGTTGAGTCTAACCAAGGCTGAAGCGTGACATTTAGATCTCCTCCTAGTATAATACATCCTTCTGCAAAATCTTTAAGCTTAGTCAAAGTGTCAACAATCCATTCAGTTTGGTGTGTATTTGGGGCATACATGTTTCCAAAGGTGCACATCTGAGAACTAGGGATGAGCGAACTTTTGAAAAGTTCGGTTCGTGTCGCTTCGGCGAACTTTCTTGAAGTTCGGATTCGTACGAACCGAACCTAAAATGAACCTTGCTATAACGGCTGAATAATTGCTTCTACAATAATGGGAGTCAGATAGGGTATAGTTTCGTTTACTTGCAGTTGCTATTACAATGAAAAAAGTGGAAAAAATCCAAGTGACTTCAACAATGGCGACACAAAATATACGCATATTTGAGAATTGACACTAATGCGTACGCTAATGCAAACATTCCCGCACAAATAACGAACATACAGTGTAATGTTGTCAAAGGTGCGCTACTTAACTGAATATGTACACATTAGCGTACGCATACACTGCGTCTGCGAACATTCCTACTCAAGTAACGAACATACAGTGTAGCGCTGTCAATTGTACGCTACTTAACTGAATATTTACGCATTAGCGTACGCATACACTGCGTCTGCGAACATTCCTACTCAAGTAACGAACATACAGTGTAGCGTTGTCAATTGTACGCTACTTAACTGAATATGTACGCATTAGCGTACATTCTCAATAAATATGCTTATTTTGCGTCGCCGTTATTTTAATCAGATTCGTTACGAACTTTCTCAAAATTCGGTTCGGTGACGAACCGAACTTTTGGGAAAGTTCGTAACGAATCTGGTTCGTTACGGTTCGGTTCGCTCATCCCTACTGAGAACCTATGATCCCTTTTAGAAACAGGTATCTCCCATCAGAGTCTGAAAGTTCTGATCGCGCTTCAAAAGGAACATTTTTATGAAAGGCTATACTAACTCCACGAGAAGCCGAGCTAGGGGAGGTACTATGATACCACTTGTCATATTTTAAGTGGCTCAATCTGGGGACATGTTTGGAGCGGAAGTGTGTCTCCTGTAAGAATGCAATCCCTACCTTGAGTTTATTCAATAGTTTACAGATTTGGCTCCTTTTTGCTGGCGCGTTCAGACCTCTGACATTGAAGGTGCACAAGGTAATGTCAGCCATTGTCTACGTAGATAAAGGAAGAAAAACATGTTATTATAAACATATAAGCAGTGTATATAGAGGACCATTCAATTTATACTTCGGTAAGTGTAGAGAGTTGTGGTCTATTTCCCTGAATTATCAGAAAATGAGAGGTTAAAAGGGAATCTCCACGTTGTCTGCGTACGAAATAACACCTCTGTCTATCTGAACTGGCTAAGCATGCGACCTGAGTGAACAAAACAATAAACTGAAAGAACAAAACCAAAGCCAAAAACAAGGAAAATAAAAACAATACGTCAGTATTGGACCAGTGCTGTGAATATACGTGCGTTGTGAAGCACAATACCGGCGACTTTGTTAAACTTGGGTATACCAGATATTGGCATATTTGCCACATCAAGTGGTATAACATGTTGTACTCTATATAAAATGGAGTTTATGTTTGATGGTAAAGAATAGTGTGGGGTGGTGTGGGGGGAAGGACTTCTTTCAAAGTAAACCTAACACCGTATCTAGACTTGCTATTATTAAAACTCGTGATATGCCAGTTTCAAGAAAAATACTTTACACAGAGTCTTTTTGATCATGGATCATCCCGTTGGTAGCCAGGCGGTTGGTTCAATCTTCTTGGCGTCATTTTCAGCGGGGTATTCTTCCCTCTTTGCCGTCTAATATTGATCACCGGGGTCCATAGTTCAACCTGTGGTACAGCTGGTAAAGGAGCGATGTCCTTGGCCACATTCCAATCCGGGATCTCCAACGCTTCTATATCCAGGAGGTCATATATTCTTTGTAAGTCTGCTGGTGAGCGAATCACGATTTTTCTGCCTGGAGTGTTTATCAGCAAACCAAATGGATGCAGCCACCGATATGTGATTTTTCTTCTCCGCAATATTTCCAACAAAGGCCGCAGATGGTTCCTCTTGCGCAGAGTCATTGGGGAGAGGTCTTGGTATATGGAGACCACCGAGCCCTCAAACGGAGGTAATGGGGTGGATCTTGCCGCTGTAATAATCAACTCTTTGGCTTTATAACTGGTCATGCGACATATAACATCTCTGGGGCTTTCATTAGGTTGCGGGAGAAGCCTTAAAGCCCTGTGAGCTCTGTCCATAGATATATCTGCTGCTGTGGGGCCCAAGATGGAAGTGAAAAAGGTGGTAAGAGTTGCTTCTAGAGCATCAGGTAATATGGATTCAGGGATCCCCTTAAGCCTGATATTATGTCTCCCGCCTCGGTTATCTTGTTCCTCTATTAAGGAATATAGGTAATTTACATGTGCTTGACAAGTGTCCAAGTTTCTAGACACTGCGGTATTAAACTCTGAACTGGCTGCTTGGGCAAGCTCCAGGGCCTCTACCCTCCCGTTCATCTGACGCAGGTCTTGCTTTATATCTTTAAGTTCTATGATCAATGGCTCTAGTGAGCTAGCTAATAGAGATTTCAAAAAGGTTTTTGATATAACCTGGTCTTCTTTGGCGTGTTGTTCCTCCATGTCACTCTCATGTTCAGCGTCAGTACCTTCCTCTGTATGCAAAGCGGGAGGATTCTGTTTAGTCGGCGCCATCTTGGATTGGGTGCCGGACGCCGCTTGAGCAGTTCTTCTAATAAATCTATCGATCTCTCCTTGGGCCAGAGCGGATTTACCATGTCCTGGTGTGTCCTTGGATCGATCCTTCGTAGTTTTGCCCATAATTATGCAGGTCTGGCAGCTGATTGTAGCCTAGATTGGCTAGGTTAGCAGCAGAGCTCAGCACTACACGTCATCCGGCTCTGCAGCGAATCTCCGCCCCCCCTCTCCAAACAATTTTTCCGCAGTGTCAACTACAGACAGTGTAAAACAATGTTTCAGGAGCGTCAAACAGACAGTCCAAAACAATTTTTCAGGAGGCGCAAGTACCGACATTTAAAAAAAAAAATTTTGGCTGAGGGTAGACTTTATGTACTCCGAAAATAAAAAAATTTTTGGAGGCTCAACAAAAGCCATTTCACTGCATTCTCAGTCGGACAAAGTCATTGGTGGTGTAACCGCCATGCTGTGTCAGGCTAAATTTTTGGGTGCTTCACCAGCTACGTATACTAACTCAGTCACTCTGTTGTCACCGCCGCCATACAGGGCCACAAAAAATGTTTATGTGGTTCGCCTGCTTACGCAGTGTCACTCGCTCACTCTGTTGTCACCACCATAGTGGTTTGCACTATAGGAGCCCAAGTCTGCACATTCCCCTTTTTATCTCCAAGTGATCTATACTGCACGTCACGTAATAAAATAGGTTCTTTTGCTCTCAGTGATACAAATCCATTTCATAAAATCCTTTCTTTCTCTTTAACTGATCTATACTGAACGTCACTTTTAAAAATACTCCTTTTTCCTCTCTTTCTCTCTCTCCAAACTATTTTTCCGGATAGGTGCCGAATACGGTACTAAACTGAGAAGAATGCATACAACACATGCCCCACTTGACAAATTTCAGAGTTGACAACCGGTACGGTTGATGCTAAATTTTTAAGTTAGGGTCCTGCGTCGTCATTCGAACTCCATCCGGCTGTTGTCACCACCACACACGCTAGCCAAGGGGGCACTCCTCTGGCTCTTCCAGCTCAACCTCCTTCCCCCCAGCCTGCCCCCCACCTACAGGTCCTCTCTCCAAACAATTTACCCGGATAGGGGACGTATTAGATATTATACTGATTTTTTTTTTGTTCCTCTTTTAATTGGCTCCTGACCTGTGATAGGCAGAGCATGGACACGTCCCCTTAGCTGCAGTAGAAAAGACACTCCCCTGGCCAGAGCAAGCTCTTTTTCCTTTTCCGTGGTCAAAAAATCCATGAAATATATGGTCCCAAGATAGGGGACGTATACGATTTTAAACAGAGAAGAATTGATACCACACATGCCCCACTAGTTCGAGCTCAATGTTGACAGCCGTACCAGTTGATGCCAAATTTTTAAGTGGGGGTTCCACCACTTCCAGCCTAACCACCACCAGCATGCGCAGGTATGCGAGTGCTAAACACTATGGAACCAAGGCCGTCCGTTCCCCTCATGCGGGTCCCACCACTGCTCCTTCCCCTGTGTCACTCACTGCCTCTGCGAGTCAACCCCCAGCCCAGAACCCCGGCACGAGCGCCTCCCACCGTAAAACCACCCCTTCGCCTCCATGATCCTCCACACTGTCCACTAATGTGTCCCTGCGCAACGTTCAGCTGTCATTACAGCAGACGTTGGAGCGCAAGCAGAAAAAAAGTTCAGCCCACCTACATGCACAAGCCCTCAACGTCCACATACAGGGCCACGCTAAATTTTTAATGTGCTCTACCTGCTACCGTTGTGTAGCTCAGTCAATGTTTTGTCGCAGCCATACAGGGCCACGCTAAATTTTTAATGTGCTCTACCTGCTACCGTCGTGTAGCTCGGTCACTCTGACCGAGTCTGACCCTGGGGCCGCTCATGTACTGCCCACTTGAAGGATTGCGGGGCCTACCTCGTTCACGGTTTGTCAGAATTACTATGCCACTTCCTCCAACCCCTCCTCCTCCACCTTCGAATTACCATCCGTG
This sequence comes from Rhinella marina, assembly GCA_900303285.1. Classification (NCBI taxonomy): domain Eukaryota; kingdom Metazoa; phylum Chordata; class Amphibia; order Anura; family Bufonidae; genus Rhinella; species Rhinella marina. The sequence continues at coordinate 25,460 of ONZH01007666.1, read as the reverse complement.
CTTCACCTCCTGCTACCTCAGTCTAACTCGGTCACCCTGTTGTCACCGCCATGCTGCGTCAGGCTAAATTTTTGGGTGGCTCACCTGCTACCTCATCTAACTTGGTCACTTGTTGGTGTCACCGCCATGCTGTGTCAGGCTTATGCCTGCATCGTGTGGCTGGGGATAGGAGAGCAGTGCCAGCATGGGCATGGGTGATGGACCTTCGTTGCACCTAGTTGGGTGCTTCCCTATATATTCCCACCATGCCAGCCATGGGTTGTACATAAACTAATAACAGGAAAAACAAAAATAATGAGAAAACTATTTTACAGGAGGGTCAACCACAGACACTCCAAAACAATTTTACATGAGGGAGTGTCTCCCCATCTGCCATCGTGTTCGGTCAGGCTGTCAGTAGGTACACCACCTCTGTCGTCCGCAGAAGCGGCCACTATGAGGAAGGCCACGGCAAGAACATCCCCTTTTCAATTGAGAACAAGTGGAGAATTGTAGGAGGATGACACTTTTCTTCGGCAGTGGATTCACCTTCCCCTTTATCATTGCCAGACAACAGTTGGTGAAAAAGTAATTGGCAATGATGAAGAAAATGTAACGGTGCAGTGGACCGTCTGTGACGCAAAACCTATATATTCCCACTATGCCAGCCATGGGTTGTACATAAATTAATAACAGGAAAAACAAAAAAAAAATATTTGACAGAAGGGTCAACTACAGACACTCCTAAAAATTTTTTAGGAGGGTCAACTTCGGACACTCAAAACAAATTTTTGGGAGGCTCACCTACAGACATTTGACTGCTACCTCAATCTAACTTGGTCACTTGTTGGTGTCACTACGCTGTCACCATGCTGCGTCAGGCTTATGCCTGCGTCGTGGGGCGGGGGATAGCACAGCAGTGCCAGCATGAGCAGTGGTGTCACCTGCAGGCGGTGATGGACCTTCGTTGCACCTAGTTGGGTGCTTCCCTAACATGTGATGGGCATGTGCCTCGCCTTTCTTGGTCTGGGTGAGCACAATTGCCATGAGGCTGTTGCAGGAGAATTTGGGGTCATGGTGGGATTAGGCAGCCTCAGAGGCATCCATGCATGCTGCTCCTGCTGTTTCCTGTCCATTTCCGTGGTGTTTCCATCATTTTCTGAGGTTTCCAGGTTTTCACTCAGCCTTCCCTAGGCAGAGCCTTGGTCCCCTGCAAAAATGCTCGAGTCTCCCATTGACTTCAATGGGGTTCGTTACTCGAAATGAGCACCCGAGCATCGGGAAAAGTTTGACTCAAATAACGAGCACCCGAGCATTTTAGTGCCCACTCATCTCTATTTAAGAACATTTAAGATTCGACTGGAGCGAATTTGAAAAGATCCGGATTCGCTTCGGAGTAGAAAATTGCGAAGATTCGTATCCAATCTACGAAGCGGTGAATAGATTTGCTCATCTCTAATTTTAAACAAAAAAAAGTAGGTTACACCAACCCAATTAACCGGCTGAATAACTATTTGATAGCCATTTGACAGTGGCAAGTACAGTGAATTTTAAACAAAACAAAAGGTAGGACACACCATCCCTGAATAACTATTACATATGCCTTTGACAGTGTCAAGTAAAGTTTTTTTTCAAAAAAAGTATGTCTCACCCAAAGAATTAACATGGGTTGACTGATGAACTATTATATATCCCTGTCATTGGTGCAATGGAGTAGGATTGCACAAAAAAAAAAAAATGCCAACAGGTCATCCTCAGACTGAACAGCACAATTAAGTATGGTATTTCTGTCTCACTGGTGCAAAGGAGCTGTATTGCACCCATCAATAATGCCTAAAGGCCACTAGCACACTTTTTTTTAACACTAATAAAAGCCTAACACTCTCCCTACTTGCAGCAGCATCCTGTCCCTTCACTAGTCAGAGCAGAATAGCAGTGCACTATGTGATCCAGCGTTTATGTATGGTCACATGGTGTGCCGGCTAATCACAGCCACGCCAATACTATGAATGACTGTGATGGCTTCCAAGTGCCCACAGCTTAATTGCTTGTTGATTGGCTGTGCTGCAGCCTATCAACAAGGTTTATTTAAAGTACAAACAATGAACCCAGACACAGACTTGGTGCCAAAATTCAGGTTCAGGTTCGGTACATGGACACCCAAATGTCTGGAATGGTCTCGAAATGTGTCGGTCCAGGTTAGCTCATCCCTACGCAAGACCCAACCACCCTCTTTCACTGGCAAGCACAGAATGATGTTCTACTTGTACTGCTAGGACACTCCCTGCCTGCTGCTTAACTGATTGGCTTATCTAGGCTGTCTTTAAGCCTGGGAGCCATTCAGAGCAAACCCTACCCCCACTTCCTTGTAGTGTCAGGTGAGAACTAGAGATGAGCGAGCATGCTCGTCCGAGCTTGGTTCTCGTTTGAATATTAGGGTTCTCGTAAGTGCTCGCTGCTCGGACGAGTATCTCTCCATGCTCGACGAAATGGCATCTCCCGTATTTTTGGCGCCTATAAACTCAGCCAATCACAAGCCAGGAGACTCTGCGGTACACCCAGAATCACATGGGGCCCTTACATGTCGATAGCAGGGGTTGGCTGGCCTGATCAGGTGACCCTAGAATATACTAGTGACTGCCCGCGGTGCTCGGTTCAGATGCTGTCTGGATGTCGTTAGGGACAGATCGGCTGCGTTTCAGGGAGAGTGTTAGGGCCTGGATTTAGTTCTCTGTTAGGCAGGAGTGATCTGAAAAGAACCCAACAGCCCTTTTAAGGGCTACAAGACACTTTTTTTTGTCTCCTGGCTGGGCTGGCTGGCACTAGTAGTGCAGCTATTGCCATATATAACACTTTTTTTTATTGATTTATCTCAGTGATACAAATCCATTTCATACAGCTGTGTGGAACCATTGTGTGTTACAGTTCAGCTGTCCACTCACCACAAACCACAATCCGTATTTTCTGTCCAGTTCACCCATACTGTATAATGCGTAATCAAATACAGTCTTTTGCTTTCACTGATACAGCTATATTACAAAAATCTCTGTGCGACATTTGTCTGAGTTGCAGTCAAAATAGTCACAGTAAGCAGGGGCTGAGTTTGCTCTCTGATATTTTGTGCACATCACATTAAAAATATATATATATAAAAAAAAATATATAAAAAAAATAAATTAAAAAAAATTGTTTTTTGTTGTTTTATCTCAGTGATACAAATCCGTTTCATACAGCTGTGTGGAACCATTCTGTGTGTCACAGTTCAGCTGTCCACTCGCCACAAACCACAATCCGTATTTTCTGTCCAGGTGACACATTCTGTATGTCACGTAATTAAAAAAGGTCTTTTGCTCTCACTGATACAGCTACATTACAAAAAGCTCTGTGCGACATTTATTTGGGTTGCAATTAAGCAGACCAAGTCTGCCTAATCTAATAGTTTCGGTGTAATTGCTCCATACTGCACGGTACGTAACAACATACGTAATTTAGCTCTAACTTATCCACCTATATACAAAGCACAATCCGTATTTTCTGTTCAGGTGACACATTCTGTACGTCACTTAATTAAAAAAGGTCTTTTGCTCTCACTGATACAGCTACATTACAAAAATCTCTGTGCAACATTTGTCTGGGTTGCACTTAAGCAGACCAAGTCTGCCTAATCTAATAGTTTCCGTGTAATTGCTCCATACTGCATGGTACGTAAAAACATACGTAAATTTGCTCTAACTAATCCACCTATATACAAAGCACAATCCGTATTTTCTGTCGAGGTGACACATTCTGTACGTCACTTAATTAAAAAAGGTCTTTTCCTCTCACTTATACAGCTACTTTGCAAAAATCTCTGTGCGACATTTGTCTGGGTTGCACTTAAGCAGACCAAGTCTGCCTAATCTAATAGTTTCAGTGTAATTGCTCCATACTGCACGGTACGTAATAACATACGTAATTTTGCTCTAACTTATCCACCTATATATTTTCTTGTTCAGATTGAACAAGTTTGTGGGTTTCAGTACAGCAGGCCCATTTTTTTTGTACATATAATACACTTATATACAGAAAATGTTGAACCCCAGAGCTAAGGGTCGAGGACGTGGGCGTGGGCATTCAATTACTGCAGGGGGCAGAGGCCGTGGTCCTGGGCAGGGTGAGACAGTACCTGCTGATGAGGGAGCAGGGGAACGCCGTAGAGCTACACTCCCTAGATTCATGTCTCAACTTACAGGGACACATGGTAGAGGGCTGTTGAAACCACAACAGTGCAAACAGGTGATGTAGTGGATTGCGGACAATGCTTCAAGTAATTTGTCCACCAGTCAGTCTTCCACGCAGTCCACCCACGTTACCCAAGGGAGCACTCCTCTGGCTCCTGCACCTCAACCTCCTTCCCCCCAGTCTGCCTGCTCCCAGGAAAATTTGGAATGCGATCCGGCATACTCTGAGGAACTGTTTTCTGGACCTTACCCAGAGTCACAAACCACTTCTCAGGTTGCTGCTGACCTCGTTCCCGATGCCCAAGTTTTCCAACTGTCGCAGTCTGTGGGTGATAATGATGACATTGTTGACTTAGTGGAAGAAGTGTGTAAAGAGGTATCGGACGATGAGGAGACACGGTTTTGAGACTGTGGTGAAGTTGTTGTCAGGGCAGGAAGTCCGAGGGGGGAGCAGACTGAGGAATCGGAGGATGACGAGGTGACTGACCCAAGCTGGGTTGATAAGCGGAGTGAAGACAGTGCTTCTGAGGCGGAGGCGAGTGCTGCACCAGAACAGGTTGTAAGAGGCAGTGGTGTGGCCAGAGGGAGAAGCAGGGCCAGAGCTGGTGCATCAGCAGCAACTGTTTCACGTAGTGAAGCTCCCGTGGTGAGGCCTAGATGTTCGCAAGTCTGGAGGTTCTTTAAAGAAAGTGAGGATGACCGATGGACTGTGGTCTGCAACCTGTGCCACACCAGGATCAGCAGGGGTGCCACCACTACTAGCGTAACCACAACCAGCATGCGCAGGCATATAAGTGCTAAACACCCCGCTCAATGGAACCAAGGCCGTTCACCTCCTGCGGGTCACATCACTGCTCCTTCCCCTGTGTCACTCGCTGCCTCTGCTAGTCAACCCCCTGCCCAGGACCCCGGTACGAGCGCCTCCTGCTGGAAGACAACACCTTCACCTCCACTATCCTCCACAGCGTCCACCAATGTGTCCCAGCGCAGCGTTCAGCTGTCTTTACAGCAGACGCTGGAGTGCAAGAGGAAATACAGTTCCACCCACCCACATGCCCAAGCCCTCAACATCCACATCTCCAAATTGCTGAGCCTGGAGATGCTGCCCTATAGGCTAGTACAGACCGAGGCCTTTTGCAATCTCATGGCGGTGGCTGCCCCTCAGTATTCGGTCCCCAGCCGCCACTATTTTTCCCGATGTGCCGTCCTTTCGCTACACCAGCACGTGTCACAGAACATCATCCGTGCCCTGTCCAATGCTGTTTCTAAGAAGGTCCACCTAACCACGGACACGTGGAGAAGTGCTGCCGGGCAGGGACACTATATATCACTGATGGCACATTGGGTTAACTTGGTGGAGGCTGGGACCAAGTCTGACCCTGGGGCCGCTCATGTACTGCCCACACCAAGGATTGCGGGGCCTACCTCGGTCACGGTCTCTCAGACGTACTATGCCTCCTCCTCCGACCCCTCCTCCTCCTTCAAATTATCATCCGTGGGCACGACGACTTCAGTCGGTAGCTCTAGGCGCAGCAGCAGTGCCATGGGTAAGCGCCAGCAGGCACAGACCGATCTGTGGCTGGCACCGCTGAACCTCAAACCAGGCATGGTTGTGTGTGACAACGGGAGTAACCTGGTGGCGGCTCTGCAACTCGGCAGACTGACACATGTGCCATGCCTGGCCCACGTGTTCAATCTAATAGTTCAGCGGTTCCTCAAGACATACCCCAATCTGTCTGATTTGCTCACCAAGGTGCGCCTCATCTGTGCGCATTTCCGCAAGTCAACCACAGATGCTGCCACTCTCAGGGCAGAGCAGCGCCGCCTACAACTGCCCGCTCACCGACTGTTGTGCGACGTGCCCACAAGATGGAATTCGACATTAAACATGTTATCCAGAGTTTACCAGCAGCGCAGAGCGATTGTAGACTGCCAGATGTCAATTTCCACCAGAACTGGTAGTCAGGTCACTCAGATTCCTCTAGTCTACAATGGGGAGTGGACGTGGATGTCTGATATCTGCCAGGTGTTGACCAACTTTGAGGAGTCAACACAGATGGTCAGCGGCGATGCCGCCATTATCGGCCTCACCATCCCGCTGCTTTGCCTGTTGAAAAACTCACTGCTCATCATGAAGTCAGATGCTTTGCGCTTGTCACAAGAGACGGTGGAGGAAGATATGTCGCTTGATAGCCAGAGCACCCTCCGGTCTGTTTCTCAGCGCGTATCGGAGGAGGGGGATGAGGATGAGGAAGAAGAGGAGGAGAATGTCGGCGAGACAGAAGAGGGTACCAGTGCTCAGTCCTTCTTAACTCTTGAGCATGTATGGGCTGAAGAGGAGGACTTGGAGGAGGAGGAGGTGGAGGAGGAAATGGAGAGTCAGGCCAGTGAGGAGAGGGAATTCTTGCGTGTTGGGACTCTGGTACACATGGCAGACTTCATGTTAGGCTGCCTATCCCGTGACCCTCTCGTTAGAAGCATTTTTTCAAACACCGATTACTGGGTGTTCACTCTCCTGGACCCACGGTACAAGCAGAACCTTTCCACTCTCATCCCTGTAGAGGAAAGGAGTATGAGAGTGAATCAATATCAACAGGCCCTGGTGCACAAGCTGAAACAATCCTTCCCATCTGACGCCGCTAGCGGCAGAGGGCATGGTTCTGTGGGCCTAGTAACGGGGGAGAGGAGGCGAGCAGGCAGCTTGTCCAGCACTGGCAGGGGAACGCTCTCCAAGGCCTTTGCCAGTTTTATGTCACCCCAGCAAGACACTCTCACCTGTCCCCAGTCTAGGCAGAGTAGGGGTGAGCTTTACAGAAAGATGGTGAGGGAGTACCTAGCTGACCATACCAACGTCCGGACTGATCACTCTGCTCCTTACAACTACTGGGTTTCAAAGCTGGACACGTGGCCTGAACTGGCGCTGTACGCCTTGTAGGTGCTGGCCTTCCCTGCCTCTAGTGTGTTGTCAGAGCGGGTATTCAGTGCAGCTGGTGGCATCATTACCGATAAGCGTACACGCCTGTCAACTGACAACGCTGACAGGCTGACGCTTATTAAAATGAACAAAGCCTGGATTTCACCGGAATTCAAATCTCCTCCGGGGGAAAGCAGCTAAAGATTAACATTACTTATGTATCCGATTCCTCTTTTCTACTCCTCCTACTCCTCCTCCTCCTTGTCGTCTTTGCCTAATGCTGACCCAAAAAACACAATTTTTTTAGAGGGCCAACTGGCACTCTTTTACCACAATTTTTCCAGAGGGCCACCTACAGGCCCTCTCTCTAAACATTTTTTCCGAAGGTCCACCTACAGGCCCTCTCTCCAAACAATTTTTCTGGAGGTCCACCTACAGGCGCTCTCTCCAAACAATTTTTCCGGAGGTCCACCTACAGGCCCTCTCTCCAAACAATTTTTCCGGAGGTCCACCTACAGGCCCTCTCTCCAAACAATTTTTCTGGAGGTCCACCTACAGGCCCTCTCTCCAAACAATTTTTCCGGAGGTTCACCTGCAGGCCCTCTCTGTAAACAATTTTTCCAGAGGTCCACCTACAGGCCCTCTCTCTAAACAATTTTTCTTTGCACCTAGTTGGGTGCTTCCCTAACATGTGATGGGCATGTGCCTCACCTTTCTTGGTCTGGGTGAGCACATTTGTCATGAGGGTAACTACCAGGCTGTTGCCTGAGAATTTGGGGCAATGGTGGGATTAGGCAGCCTCAGAGGCATCTATGCATGCTGTCCCTGCTGTTTCCTGTCCATTTCCGTGGTGTTTCCATCATTTTATGATGTTTCCAGGTTTTCACCCAGCCTTCCCTAGGCAGAGCCTTGGTCCCCTGCAAAAATGCTTCAGTCTCCCATTGACTTCAATGGGGTTCGTTACTCGAAACGAGCACCCGAGCATCGGGAAAAGTTTGTCTCGAATAACGAGCACCTGAGCATTTTAGTGCTCGCTCATCTCTATTGAGAACCCTTCTTCTTCCTCCCTAGTGCTTTCTTTCCACCGATATGTGCACTAAAATGGCGGCGTTTTAGTGAATTCATCAGAATCAACCCCAGAAATATTTGGGTTTGTCTGCCGCCTGAAAACCAGCAAAGTTCAGACTGAACTAGGTCCTATATATATATATTACAGTAGACTGCACTACATATATATATTTTCAATGTACTGCACCTCAAGCAGCCTATGTTCATATAAAAAACTTCATAGATTATTAAAGAAACTCCCCAGTTTATTATTATAGACACAATCAGAACTGAGATGACTTCTAGATATAGAGGAAAGCTAGCAGTATCCTCTTTTTCCCACGTTACTGCAGGGACCCCCGTATTCAATCATCTGGTAGCGTCTTGCTGATGTGTGAGCAGGTAATATTTGAATGTATCCATACAGTGGGCCCCCAAAATAAATTTTATTGGTAGGCCCTAGGCACCTCAGTCTGACACTGTATATATAAAATTATAAAGGTCAAAGCATCCATAAAATACAGTACCCTCTAGCATAATATCACATTAGATTAGAATTAGAGTTGAGTGAACAAAGCATCCAAAGTGGAATTCCGTCTGAATTTTAGGAAATATTCGATTCTAAACGAAGCCGAATTTCTTCATGCTTTGTGGTAACAAATCATTTTTCCTAAAATTGAGTCTGGATTTGTCTTAGAAAGAACGGGGGATAAAAAATATTCACCATATGCACTTGCTCGCACAGAGACAATCCGCTCCTCTCTTGATTGAAAAAGACCTGCCAAAGGACCTGCCCTGAGCGTGATGACACCACAGTGCACTTCCTGCGTGATCACGTGGTGATGATGTTAACACGTGATCACATTGGGAGTGCAAGGTGAGATCATCGTGTTCAGTGCAGGTTCTTCAGCCTGTCTTTTTCAATCAAGAGAGAAGCGGACTGCTTCTGTGTGAGGAAGTGGATGAGGTGAGTGATTTTTTTAAAACCCAAAAGGCCATATTCCACTAGCTTATTATTGTTTTTTAACAGCCGCTAGGTGAATGCACTTCTGTCTAAACGGTCCCATTGATCAATAGGCTGAGTGGGGTTTTAACATAGCGATTCGTGAAGAATTAATTTGTAATGAAGTGCTTATCTTACATATCTTTTCAAACTTCAGCGAAGCTGGTGATTCAATTTTTTGGAAAACTTCACTCATCTCTAGTTAGAATCTTCAGATGCTCAGTTGTGACCTATTTATGGTTTATTGATTTCTGTGATTCGTTACAAGGAGAAAAGTACAGTATACAAAATGTGCAATGTGGATGATTGCTCCTTTAAAAAGCAGTGTGGAACCCTAGGAAAGTGGGAAAATGCTAATTTATTTGGCATCCTTCAAGCAAAGACACCTAGCGGCAAGTTTTCAGCTGTGCTAACATAACAAGCTACAATGTTTATTTTCTTATATATTTTTGCAATTTATTCCAATTTTCCCTATTAACTCGAATCAATTCAAATCACGGAAAAAAGAAAACACTAAAAGCAACACTTTATTATTACTTATATTAAAACGAAAGGGGACTAAATTCCAGATCCAAAAATAGAGTTTCCTAAAGTATAGACCCTAGTCTGAAAGCAAAACACACCTATGGTGTATCAAAGACACCTATTTAGGTGTGTAACTTGTTATAGATATGGAATGAAATAATGGTGTGATATAGAACCAGGTCAGGTAGGGCAATGAGCTCACCAAACTTAAAACCAGGAGGTGTCATCAGACTACTTCTCCTGGTGTGAGTGAGATACCAAAGTCCTAGCAGTAGAAGGGAGGACTGGTCTATTTCACAGTCTATAACCACCCTTCTTAACACCACACTGCACCAAAATGTAATGATAGCCTACAGGGGCGTAGCTAAAGGCTCATGGGCCCTGGTGCAAGAGTTCAGCTTGGGGCCCCCCCTTCCTTTAGCGCTGGTGCACCTAGCTTTTCTGCCGGCCATGTCAAAAATTGAATCCCCTCCCATGCCAAATTCTCACCCTAACCCTTTCCCTCCTAACATTACGTATATCACTACAGAACATACAGGGTAAGGCTACATTCACATGTTGTTTTTGCGGACTCCGATCTGCATATTTTGCGGCTCAGATGCGGACCCATTAATTTAAATGAACACTGTGTGCTGTCCGCATCTGTATGTCCATTCCTATTTTTGTCCGTTTTGCGGACAAGGATAGGCATTGTTACTGTGGATCCGCAAAGAAAAACGGATGCCATACGGAACATCATACTTTTTTTTTTCGGATCCGCAATTTGCAGACTGTAAAACACAACGTTTGTGTGAATATAGCCTAATATAGCGCCCCATACCTCTTACATCCAGTGACGTCTCCTCTGATGTAGATCTTCTCTTTCCTCATCTTCTCCTTTCAGACCAGGCAACATTTTTCAGCCATTTCTCATCTTTGCAGTTTGACAGAAAAAAAATATTAGTTTATAACTTTTCCATCATCCTCCCGTCTTCTGGACAAATCATCCTACCACCCCCAGTACTGTGCCACTAGTACCACACAATTATTGGCACACAGTGTCCTAAAATAACTGCGCCCAGCAAAACACACCCTGTCACTGATGGTGTGGCAGCATGCAGCAACGCTGGTATGGCCGAATTTTCCCTATTCAATAAAGATGTGGATTTGCATTTTTCACTTCTACTTTTAAAACAAATGATTTTCGCTTCATACCACTTTAGCATCATTTTTTACTATGTCTGTAATAATTCTAACATGGTTAAGATATGAATTGTTAAGTTAATTGAATGCACAACTTTCCTTATTTGATCACAGTTTAATTTTGCTTGTCCTGAAGCAAAGATGAAGACAAAAACAAGATTTCAATGTCTTAAAAATTTTCCTGTTTTACATACAAATGCTGAGTTGATTTTTAAATTAAAATAATGATAACCGTGAATCATTTCTAGGAAGTGAAATATTACAATTATTAAGTTATACAAGTATAATAATAGAAGCTACGGCAAAAATACATTATTAAAATTTTCTGTTAAATACTTTATTCTTCATTGCTATGCTTTTATCTCACAATTCACAGGATCTTCATTTAATTGCTATCGTTTGAGAAAAAATGCAGCTCCCCATACGTCTTGCACACAGGGTATTTTGCAATTAAATCTGTGAAGTATTTTATATTTTATTTAGAAAGAATACTACTGTAACTGGGAATTCATTTTTTCCTTTTTATCCTACAATAGTTTTATGTAATGTAATTGTGATGTTGATGTAATAGTTGGTATACTTATTTGTAAGTCATTTACTTCATATTTACAAGATAATGAATAAATGATGTTATTTAGGAGATAACATAGCTTTTTACACATCTTACAGTATTATTATTATTATTATTATTATTATTATTATTATTATTATTAAACACCACTGTTCTGTGCACTGCCTCTTTATAATATAGTTGTATTTTAAATGACAAAAGGTCTAATGTAACAGTACTGTAAAGCAAGTAACCAAAGGATCCCTGAGCACAACTATCAGTAGGGTCCCATTTCATTACAACTAGAGTTGAGCGAACGTGCTCGTAACGAGCACTGTAGTGCTCGGATCCCCTGCGCTCGCATGGCCGCAGGCATCCGGATCCATCCTCACCTGACTGTAAGTCAATGGGGGCGGATCCGTTTGGTATGACACACGAGTGTGTCATACCAAACGGATCTGTCCCCACTGACTTGCAGTCGGGTGAGGAGGACGGATCCGGATGGCTGCGGCCATGCAAGCGCAGGGGATCCGAGCAGTACAGTGCTCGTTACGAGCACGTTCGCTCAACTCTAATTACAACCAAAAATGAGAAAATGAAAATTTGATTGTGGACTCTCTGTCAACTGTGTAGTGGATAGAGCTCTTCACTACAGCACTGCTCATACTGACTTCAATGCAAACCCCCTTTATTACACAGCTGATGATGCTTTGTAGTTCCAGCACCAAGCTAAGCCTGAACAGCTAATTCACAGTTGTACAGGGTGTCAGACCAGGGGCGTTGCTAGGCTAAAAGATTCGGGGCCTGGGCCCCTTATGTTTCCTCCCAGGCCCCGAATGTCCTGCCTGCCTGTTAGATACAATTGTATTGCCATCCTCAGGACGGCAATACAATCAATCTAAACCACTGCACCAAGATGTAGGACCTGTGGTGACATCACAGGTCATGTGATCGTGCAGTAGCTGAGAAGGACCTGCGATGATGTCACTGGTCACATGTCATCATGTGACCAGTGCAGGAGAGGCTCCACGGAAGAGAACTCTAGGGGGAAGAAACTCTGCTGAGGTCTGCTATAAGGACAGGTAAGTGAAGAGAGAGTAATGCTGGGAGTTGTAGTTATTTAACTGGGACTGTATGTTAGGGATTAAGAGAGGGATTTTATTTACATGGGACTGAATGTTCAGTGGGTGAGCCTATTAACGTGGGACTGTATGTTGGAGGGGGCTGTGGGAGGGAGTGATGTTATTTACATGGAACTCTACGGCGGAGGGTGGGAAAATAATTTTATTTACATGGGACTGTATGGTGGAGGGGCTGAGGAATCATCATTGCTGAGGGCACTAAAGGGAGGAATACTACAGGGGGCATTATAACAGGAGGGGGCGATATAAATACTGGGGCACTGTAGGGGTATTATAAATCCAGGGGACATTATAGATGTTCTTATTACTAGTGGGGGCTCTATAGGATGGTCTTATAGATCCACCTTATTTCTACTAAGAGCACTATGGGGTGGGGGCGGGGGGTTATTACTACTTAG
>ONZH01007666.1:0-7500 GCA_900303285.1 Rhinella marina | reverse complement strand
AGTGTAAGCAAAAGTGATTGCTACTCGCCTTTCACGGATACTCCCAGCATTAATTATTAATGACCAGGTTGGCTTCATTAAGGGTAGACAGCTTACAGACAACACTAGGCGTGCTTTGAACATTCTCACGCATATAAATCGCCACAAATCACCTGCTCTTATGATCACCCTAGATGCAGAGAAGGCGTTCGACCGCCTTAACTGGACGTATGCCTTCTCTGCACTGGAGCATACGGGATTTGGGACATCTATGATTGCAGCCATTAAAACATTGTACTCAGCGCCATCGGCAAGAGTGTTTGTGAACGGCACGTTATCGCCTCCCTTCTTGATCTCCAATGGTACAAGGCAAGGCTGTCCATTGTCAACTTTGATATTTGTGTTATCAATTGAGCCTTTAGCCCAGGCCATTAGACTTCACCCTGATATTAAAGGTGTTTACATAGGCAATACCCAACATAAAATATCACTATACGCGGATGACATTTTGCTGTCACTCTCCTCATCTGACTCTCTCACCCATGCACTCTCTGTGGTTGACCATTTTGGTTGTCTCTCTTATTATAAACTCAATGTGAATAAGTCCCAAGCCCTTCCTTTTAATGTACCCACGCAACAACTCCATACCATGAAATCCCAATTTCTCTTGGATTGGCAACATACCTCAATCAAATACCTAGTTATAAATATAACCTCCTCCCCCAATCTATTATACCACCACAACTATTTACCATTACTAGAAGTAATCAAACAGGATATCTCTTCTTATGGCAAATTTGAGATCTCTTGGGTGGGTCGTATTGCTGCCTTCCAAATGACAACTCTGCCCAAATGACTATTCGTTTTTCGGATGGTTCCTATTAAGGTACCTTCTCATTTTTTCGCAAAAGCACAAAACCTTCTTAATTCCTTCATTTGGGTAGGACGCAGGGGCGTAGCTATAGGGGAAGCAGGGGAAGCGACTGCTTTGGGGCCCAGACCCACAAAGGGCCCCCATAAGGAGGAAGACAAAAAGAATTTATTGTTAAGGGCCCCCCAACAGTATTATACAATGACATTATATACAGTGACACTGTTGGAGGAGCGGCTTGTCTTAGAGTTCAATCTTGATTAGACACAGGAGTAGGGGTTGCATATGAGTTGGGGGTGGCAAAGAAGTTGCTGGGGGGGTGGGGGCCCGATCAAAAATTAGCTGTGGGGCCCAGTCAGTTGTAGTTACGCCACTGGTAGGACGCAAACCCAGAGTTTCCTCTCAACAACTATATATGACAAAGCAGGGAGGAGGTCTGGGCCTGCCGCAATTAGCTGATTATTTCTTGGCAACACAAATTAACCTCATAAATGAATGGTGGACGGCGGACACTACTATCCCATGGCTCAATATTGAAGCCTCATCTGTTCCATCTCATAGTCTTAGAGCACTCTTGTTATTCAGTTTACAGCCCTCCTCTCACAAATTACATAATCTTCCTTTTATCCCAGAAGCTACTATACACCATTGGCGTACATTTCATGCTAAAAGTACTCATAATTAGAGATGAGCGAGTAGTGTTCGATCGAGCCGGTATTCGATCGAATACTACGCTATTCGGCATACTCGATTTCAATCGAGTATAACGGCGATGGCGCACTTAGAATTCGTTTCCCCTCCCACCTTCCCTGGCGCTCTTTTTCCACCAATCACCATGCAGGGGGGGTATGACAGGCCCGCGGAGCACGCTGGCAGCGCGAAAACGGCGTCTACATGGATTGGCTGGAAAAACCATGTGACCTCGAATATTAAAAACTCAGCTCTTCCTGCTCGTTCGCATTTGCTGCGTGAACTTAATCAGGGACAGAGGCTGGAGAAGGGAGAGATAGGTTTTAGCTGTTGGACAGGCAGGAGCGTGATTAAAAGCCCTTATCAGGGCTACTATAGTGCAGTACAGTGATAGCTTTACTACAATATACACTCTGCAGAGAACGGCTGCTGTATTCAGGGATAGCTGCTGGAGTAGGGACAGAGAGAGGCATTAGTGGTGTATTAGGTGCTCTGCTACATACCAAACTATATTTGGCACTACTGTTCTGCGTTCTTTTTGGCTGCAAAACTTTGTTATATAGCTAGTGTGTATATGCACCATCTGATCTGGCAGTATATGGCTGTGAATTTTTTTTTTTTTTTAAATACAGATTATTTGGCTCTAGTGTTCTGGGTTCTGTGTGCCTGCAATACCCTTTTTGTATACCAGGTGTAAATACCCACCGTCTGACCTGTTTTCTTTGTCTGACCCCTTTTCTTTGGCACCTGTACTGTGCGTTCTCTTGCAAAATAATTTTATATACGTGGTGTTAATACCCACCGTCTGATCTGTTAGTACACGGCTGTGTACCTAAAAATATAAAAAAAATAGGCCTTTTCATTGGCACCTGTACTGTGCATTCTCTTGCAAAATAATTTTATATACGTGGTGTTCATACACACCGTCTGATCTGTTAGTACACGGCTGTGTACCTAGAAATATAAAAAAAATAGGCCTTTTCATTGGCACCTGTACTGTGCGTTCTCTTGCAAAATAATTGTATATACGTGGTGTTCATACACACCGTCTGATCTGTTAGTACACGGCTGTGTACCTAGAAATATAAAAAAAATAGGCCTTTTCATTGGCACCTGTACTGTGCGTTCTCTTGCAAAATAATTGTATATACGTGGTGTTCATACACACCGTCTGATCTGTTAGTACACGGCTGTGTACCTAGAAATATAAAAATAATAGGCCTTTTCATTGGCACCTGTACTGTGCGTTCTCTTGCAAAATAATTTTATATACGTGGTGTTCATACACACCGTCTGATCTGTTAGTACACGGCTGTGTACCTAGAAATATTAAAAAAATAGGCCTTTTCATTGGCACCTGTACTGTGCGTTCTCTTGCAAAATAATTTATATACGTGGTGTTAATACCCACCGTCTGATCTGTTAGTACACGGCTGTGTACCTAGAAATATAAAAAAAATAGGCCTTTTCATTGGCACCTGTACTGTGCGTTCTCTTGCAAAATAATTGTATAAACGTGGTGTTCATACACACCGTCTGATCTGTTAGTACACGGCTGTGTACCTAGAAATATAAAAAAAATAGGCCTTTTCATTGGCACCTGTACTGTGCGTTCTCTTGCAAAATAATTTTATATACGTGGTGTTCATACACACCGTCTGATCTGTTAGTACACGGCTGTGTACCTAGAAATATAAAAAAAATAGGCCTTTTCATTGGCACCTGTACTGTGCGTTCTCTTGCAAAATAATTGTATATACGTGGTGTTCATACACACCGTCTGATCTGTTAGTACACGGCTGTGTACCTAGAAATATTTAAAAAATAGTCCTTTTCATTGGCACCTGTACTGTGCGTTCTCTTGCAAAATAATTGTATATACGTGGTGTTCATACACACCGTCTGATCTGTTAGTACACGGCTGTGTACCTAGAAATATAAAAATAATAGGCCTTTTCATTGGCACCTGTACTGTGCGTTGTCTTGCAAAATAATTTTATATACGTGGTGTTCATACACACCGTCTGATCTGTTAGTACACGGCTGTGTACCTAGAAATATAAAAAAAATAGGCCTTTTCATTGGCACCTGTACTGTGCGTTCTCTTGCAAAATAATTGTATATACGTGGTGTTCATACACACCGCCTGATCTGTTAGTACACGGCTGTGTACCTAGAAATATAAAAATAATAGGCCTTTTCATTGGCACCTGTACTGTGCGTTCTCTTGCAAAATAATTTTATATACGTGGTGTTCATACACACCGTCTGATCTGTTAGTACACGGCTGTGTACCTAGAATTATAAAAAAATAGGCCTTTTCATTGGCACCTGTACTGTGCGTTCTCTTGCAAAATAATTTTATATACGTGGTGTTCATACACACCGTCTGATCTGTTAGTACACGGCTGTGTACCTAGAAATATAAAAAAAATAGGCCTTTTCATTGGCACCTGTACTGTGCGTTCTCTTGAAAAATAATTTTATATACGTGGTGTTAATACCCACCATCTGAACTGTTAGTACACGGCTGTGTACCTAGAAATATAAAAAAATAGGCCTTTTCATTGGCACCTGTACTGTGCGTTCTCTTGCAAAATAATTTTATATACGTGGTGTTCATACACACCGTCTGAACTGTTAGTACACGGCTGTGTACCTAGAAATATTTAAAAAATAGGCCTTTTCATTGGCACCTGTACTGTGCTTTCTCTTGCAAAATAATTTTATATACGTGGTGTTAATACCCACCGTCTGATCTGTTAGTACACGGCTGTGTACCTAGAAATATAAAAAAAATAGGCCTTTTCATTGGCACCTGTACTGTGCGTTCTCTTGCAAAATAATTGTATATATGTGGTGTTAATACACACCGTCTGAACTGTTAGTACACGGCTGTGAAGGCAAAATATTGTAACCAAAAAAAAAAAAATGTGGAGGGGGGCTAGCGGAAATGCTGTTGGTGGCCTTGTTGAAGCCAGTGGGGATACAATGCGTGCTGGTGAGGGTCAGCGAGGATCCCACTCATCCAGAATCCCTGCCTTTATGGGAAAGTTAAGCAGGGGGTGGGTTACACCGCTGTTGAGGCCTGAGCAGGTTGAACAGGTGGTGCAATGGATAGCCGATAGCGCTTCCACACAGTTGTCCACCAGCCAGTCATCCACACAGTCTCACTCTGACCCTCCTTCCTCCACACCTGGCCAACAGAGTCATCCCACCATTGACCCCTCCCAGGAGCTCTTTTCGGGTCCTTTTTCAGATGTGCCGGAAGAATCCCAGGAGCTAGCAGAGGAATTTGTTTGTAGTGATGCCCAAACACTTGAGTATTCGCCATCTCCTGCTGATGTGGACCCTGAACCAGCATCTGTTATCATGAGCGATGATGATGATGAGACGCAGTTGCCATCAAGGGAGGCTGTTGGAATGTCCAGTGGGCAGGAGGAGGAGCAGAGTGAGGAAGTGGAAGAGGAGGTGGTGGATGACGAAATGACCGATCCCACTTGGCCAGGGGTGATGTCCAGCGGGGAAAGCAGTGGAGAGGTGGTGGTCTGCGCAGCACCGAAAAAGGCAGCAAGAGGCAGAGGGATGTCCAGAGGCAGAGGGATGTCCAGAGGCAGAGGGATGTCCACAGGCAGAGGGATGTCAACAGGCAGAGGACAATCCAGACAGAGAAGTGAGGCCACAGCCAGCAGGGCCGAAGCTGTTCCCGGCAGCAGGCAGTCGCGTGAAGCTCCCCCATCGAGGCCTCGTACTTCTGTGGTGTGGAGATTTTTTAATGTTTGTGCGGATGACAAACTGAGCGCGGTTTGCACACTCTGCCACTCAAAACTGAGTAGGGGCTCTGAGAAGAGCAATCTGACCACCTCAGGCATGCGGCGTCACTTGGAAGTCAAGCACTGGGCTGAGTGGGAGAGAGCAAACGCAATACAACCTGCGCCAGGTCTTCCTGCCACTGCCTCTTCCCCTTTGTTGTGTGCTGCCACTGCGGTCCAGACCTCCAGCCAGGACACCTCCACATCTGCCTCTGCCTCGACTACTTTGGGGCCTTCTCCTGCTGCCTCCCCTTCCCCCGCATCTTCGCCTGCACCTTCACACTCCTCGTCCCATCAACTGTCCATCTCGCAGGCGTTCGACCGCAGGCAGAAGTACGCCTCGAGTCACCCCCAAGCCCAAGCCTTAAACTGCCACATCTCCAAACTGCTGGCCCTGGAGATGTTGCCGTTTAGGCTTGTGGAGACGCAGGCCTTCCGCGACCTGATGGCGGCTGCCGCACCTCGCTATTCCGTCCCAGCCGCCACTACTTTTCCCGGAGTGCCGTCCCCGCCCTGCACCAGCACGTGTCGCGTAAAATCAGGCGGGCCCCGAGGTACGCAGTCAGCGCAAAGGTCCACTTGACCACCGACTCGTGGACAAGCGCTTGCGGCCAGGGACGCTACATCTCTTTGACGGCACACTGGGTGAATGTTGTGGAAGCGGGGACGGGGTCGCAAACAGAGACGGACTACCTACCACCCCCGCCCAAGATTGCCAGCATGGGTTCTGATAAACCCCCCTCCTCCTCCTCCTCCTCCTCCTCTGCCTTAACATCGCCCTCAGCCGCTAGCTGGAAGCGTTGCAGCACTGGCCGCGGGGAGACGTCAGCAGGCGGTGCTTAAGCTCATCAGCTTGGGCGACAGGAAGCACAGCGCCCCAGAGGTGAGGGACGCCATATTGCAGCAGACGGAGATGTGGCTGTCGCCGATGCAGCTAGGACCAGGCATGGTCGTGTGCGATAACGGCCGTAACCTGGTGGCGGCTCTGGAGCTTGCCGAACTCAATCACGTACCATGCCTGGCCCACGTTTTTAATCTGGTAGTCCAAAAATTTCTAAAGACTTACCCCAACCTGGCAGAGCTACTGGTGAAAGTGCGGTGCTTGTGCGCTCACTTTCGGAAGTCAACTGTAGCTGCTGCTAGCTTAAAAAAACTCCAGCAACGCCTCCATTTGCCTGAATATCGGCTGTTGTGCGACCTGCCAACTCGCTGGAATTCCACCTATTCCATGTTGGCCAGGGTGTGTGAGCAGCAGAGAGCATTGATGGAGTACCAGATTATGAATCCACGCGTGCCTCCAACTCAGCTCCCTCAGTTTGCCAACCATGAGTGGCCATGGATGGCAGACATATGAGATGTACTGCGTATCTTTGAGGAGTCCACCAAGAAGGTCAGCAGCGAGGACGCTATAGTGAGCGTAACCATCCCGCTCCTATGCGTCCTTAAAGAATCGCTCATCGCAATAAGGGAGAACGCATTGCACGCAGAGGAGACGGGGGTAGGAGGAGATGCAACGGAGCTACACAGTCAGACCACACTTTTGTCTGCTTCACGGTGGCAGTTGCAGGAGGAGGAGGATGAGGAGGAGGACGACGTGGAGGTGGCTGTGGAAGAGGAGGAGGATGCTGGCGGCGAGGGTAGCAGTCAGGCTGTGTGCGTCCCATTGGTTCAGCGCGGATGGGGCGGAGAGGAGGCGGAAGAGGAAGAGGAGGAAATGGCAAGTGATCCTTCTGGTGGGGGCAGTGACGTCATGCCTATTCAGAGTCTGGCACACATGGCTGACTTCATGCTGGGCTGCTTTTCCTGGGACACACCTGTTGTCCGGATAGTGGAGAACAAACTGTATTGGGTCTTCGCACTCCTGGACCCCCGGTATAAAGATAACGTCTCCTCTTTTATTCCGGTAGAGGAGAGGACGAATCGATTGCTGGAATACCAGAGGGAACTCGTGCAGAACATGATGGAGATTTTCCCACCCACCATCGCTGGCGGCAGAGAGGAGAGGGTCTCCCAGAGTCCCTCAACATCGATCAGGCCCACAGCCATCAGGGGAACACTCTCCAAGGTGTGGGACACGTTCATGGCACCCCCTCGTGCAACTTCCATCACTGCGGGGCCCGCTATCAGCAGGAGGGACAAGTATCGGCG
>ONZH01007665.1:0-86132 GCA_900303285.1 Rhinella marina | reverse complement strand
TTAGGCTCCCCCATGTCTAGAGATATGACTCAAGCGCACATTACACTGATCCCTAAGGAAGGGAAAGACCCTACCCCCAATGCCCAATTACAGACCCATTTCCCTTTTTGAACATTGACCTCAACTCCTGGCCAAAATGTTGGCCAATCGTTTGGCCATTATTCTCCCCACCCTTATACATGGAGACCAGGTGGGGTTTGTTGCGGGCCAGGGAGGGCAGAGACAACACTGCAAGGGTTTTGACTGCGGCTTTCCTATGCTAAGTCCACCTCAACGCCCTTACTACTCCTCAGCACTGATGCAGAAAAGGCCTTTGATAGGCTCAGTTGGCCTTTTTTGGCAGACGCTTTATCGGCCTTTGGTATCCCTGAGGCCTTCATTCAAGCCACTCTAGCCATGTACTCCCATGCATCGGCCTCCATCAGAGTAAATGGCCTGTTGTCTCTGCCTTCCAGATCAAGAATGGAACTCGTCAGGGATGCCCACTCTCCCCCCTGCTATTTGTTCCTGGCGCTAGAACCCCTCCTGGTCAAACTCCGCTCTGACCCAGCTGTAAGGGGCTTGCGTCTGGGGGATCAGGAGCATATCACAGCAGCCTTTGCGGACGACATCCTTCTTATGACCACCAACCCCTCTATTTCCTTGCAAGTAATCTATACCACTTGGATTGATTACGGTTTTCTCTCTAATTTTAAAGTAAATCTGAAAAAATCTTTGATCATATGTATGGGTATCCCTCTGAAACAAAAACTCCGTCTAGCAGCAAATTCCCCCTTTGACTGGAATGCTCCTTATCTCACATACCTTGGAGTTAAAGTGAGTGACAATCCGTCAGACCTCTTCCAATTAAACTATACCCCTCTACTCCAATCTATGTGCGAACAAATTGACAAATTGAATTTTCCACGCTGTCCTGGTTCGGGCCGTAAAAACCTTCTGACATCTCTGATAATCCCTAGACTAACGTATCTGCAACAGGTTTCTGCCACTACCTGTACCGTCGGCTTTTTATGACAACCCTTAACAAAAAGATCAGAGCATTCATTTGGAATGGGAAGAAGCCAGGGTCTCGCTCTCCTGCTTGACCAGGCCCAACATCTCGGTGGTATCTCTTTGCCGAACCCTGAATTGTATGGTAAAGCTATTCTCCTTTCCAGGGCCATCGACTGGTTGAGACTTAGCAAAAATAAATCCTGGTGGCGATGGAGCCGAGATCTCCTGGGCTGTTCCCCCCGAGCTTTGCTTCTTGGCCTCTCCCAACCCCCGCTTACTGTAAGCTCCAAATACCCTCTTATCAGAGCCACCTTGTCGACCTGGACATGGCTACAATCTTCTCACTCATCTATCCCTTTTCCTTCACCTCTCCTGACTATGGAGACATCATATATACAGCGTCTAGAAAGCTTCTAGATAATTCCCCTTCAAGGTTAAAAAATTCCCACATCTTGATCTCATCATTATATCAGCACCCGGACAAACAATTGGGCATTGCAGATGTATTTGCTGCTCTACCCCCTGCTCCTTGCCTGGGTCCTCAAGCGTCGTACATTCACAAGCACCTTACTAAACATGTGCAAAGAGGAGATTTCTTCCGCCCATTAGTATGGTTGGAATCTCTAATTGCATCCAATAGCCCTCCTAGGAAAGTGATTTCTCTACTCTACAACAAACTTAATTCCCCACCCACATTCACTAAGCCGGCTTACATTCACCTATGGGAGCGTGATCTGAATGAGTCCTTTCCTCTGCAAAATCTCTCTAACCTCTTAATAACTCCACATATCTCCTCACGATGTGTCAGAATTCAGGAAAATGGATATAAAATCCTGACCCGGTGGTATAACACTCCAGATAAAGTTAGCCTTTTATACAATCTGGCTTCAGACAGATGCTGGCGGTGCCTAGGCGACAGAGGCTCCTTTTTCCACATATGGTGGGACTGCCCTTTGATAAATCAGTGGTGGATGGAAATCTTTTCCATCGGCAATCAGATCTGCTCTTCAACATACGGTCTGTCCGAGACTGGCATTATTGAATTCCGACGACTCAATGGGGCTCTCATTCCCCAAGCCCTATGTTTCGTATCTGTTTGATGGCAGCTAGATTGCTGATACCTAGATTCTGGCTCTCCACGGAAGTTCCCCAATAGAAATGTGGAAACAGAAACTTGACCCAACTATACCGGTTTGAGGAACTCTCCTCATGGGAAAACCGCAACCATGCCAAA
The DNA here is from genome assembly GCA_900303285.1 of Rhinella marina. Classification (NCBI taxonomy): domain Eukaryota; kingdom Metazoa; phylum Chordata; class Amphibia; order Anura; family Bufonidae; genus Rhinella; species Rhinella marina. The sequence continues at coordinate 83,905 of ONZH01007665.1, read as the reverse complement.
TTCCTCAACTTGTGGCGTAATTGGGCGTCCTATAGATACCAAAATACAAATCTACACACCACATAGGTTGAGGACACTTGTGATATCAATATAGGTGCTCTCTGCACAGGGTCTTTATGGTAAAGATGTTTTTGTATCAGGATCAGATTTATGGTGTATAATGTACTTCATTTGCTATGTGTACCTTATTGTTGTATTATTGTTTTACTTCAATAAAAACTTAAAATTTAAAAGAAATAATAATGATATTCTTCATGTGAAATTCTGCACAAGAGCAGACCGTTAAAATAATTAAGTGTGACATGCTAAAGCTGACATTATGGTTGAGTGCCTGCTGATGAGCTGACAGGCCCAAAAATTATGTTGCAGGCCCAGCTGGTGAGCTGAGCGGCTAACAAATTCGGGTGCAGGCCCAGCAGGTGGACTTCGAGGGCAGCCTAATAAGCTGTTTCATATGATGGAGGAAGAGGAGGAAGAGGACGAGAAGAGGAAGGGGTGCATGATAATACAGTGTATTCAATACACCCTAAAAGCCTAATTATGGTTCCTTCATGTTAAGCCGCTTTCCTCTGGTGGAGTACAGAAGTCGGGGCAATCCAGGCCTTGTTCATTTTGATAAGCGTCAACCTGTCAGCATTGTCAGTTGACAGGCGGATGCGCTTATCAGTAATTATGCCCCCAGCGGTACTAAATACCCGTTCAGACAAAATGCTGGCGGCAGGGCAGGCCAGCACCTCCAAGGCGTAGAGCGCCAGTTCGTGCCACGTGTCCAGCTTAGACACCCAATAATTATACAGCACAGAGGGATCGCTGAGGACATTGACACGGTCAGCTACGTACTCCTTTACCATCTTCCAAAACTTTTCACTCCTTGTAACACTAAGCCGCTCATCAGAGTGAGGCTACTGGCAGGGTGTCATAAAACTGTCCCAGGCCTTGGAGAGTGTCGCCTTGCCTTTGTTGGAACTGCTGTGTGTTCCCCTCGTCTCCCCTCCCCGGGTGGCCAAGAAACTATGTACTCTGCCGCCAGCGTTGTCAAATGGAAATTTCTGGAGCAATTTTTCGACATTCGCCTTCTGTTATCGCAACATTTTACTTGTCCTCTCTACCACAGGAATGAGAGATGGGAAGTTCTCTTTGTAGCGAGGGTCAAGAAGGGGGAACAACCAGTAATCCGTGTTGCCTAATATGCGTATAACGCGCGGGTCAAGGGAAAGGCAGCCCTAGCATGAAGTCAGCCATGTGTGCCAGAGATCTAACAGACAAGGCTTCGCTCTCCCCACCAGCAACATGACTCTCAATATCCTCCTCGTCCTCTTCCTCCTCTTCAGCCCTTCCACGCCGAAGAGATGGTGTAAACGTGGTATGCCTACCCTGTGTAGCGGTGGCAACCGTCTCCTCCTCCAATTGGCGCTGAGAAGACGAATCGAAGGTGGTCTGGCTATCACCCTGTGTAGGGTCTTCCCCCATTTCCACCTCTTCCACACGCAGAGCATCGGCCTTATTGTGAGCAGTGAGCTTTTTAGTAGACACAGAAGTGGGATGGTTACACTGATAATGGCATTATTGCCGCTCACCATCTGTGTAGATTCCTCAAAGTTGCATAACACCTCACAAAGGTCAGACATCAATGCCCACTCGTCGCTTGTGAAGAGCGGAAGCTGACTAGAAAGGCGCCGACCGTGGTGCAGCTGGTATTCTACTACTGCTCTCTGCTGTTTAAAAAGCCTGCTCAACATGTGTAAGGTGGAATTCCATCGCGTGCTTAGGTCGCACAGCAGTCGGTGAGCTGGCAACCGCAAGCGCTTCTGCAGGGTTGCCAGGCCGGCTGAAGCTGTCACTGACTTGCGGAAATGGGTGCACAAATTGGGGTTGGTTTTCAGAAACGACTGAACCACTAAGTTGAATACATGTGCCAGGCATGGTATGTGTGGGAGGTTGGCCAGCTCCAAAGCTGCTACTAAGTTGAGGCCTTTATCGGATACAACCATGCCTGGCTGTAGGTTGACTGGCGAGAGCCACAGCTCAGCCTGTTCCCTTATGCCATGCCACAGCTCTGCGGCAGTGTTCTGTTTGTCACCCACGCAAATAAGCTTCAGCACAGCTTGTTGCCGCTTACCGACTACTGTGCTACACTGCTTCCAGCTACTGACAGAAGTCTGAGTGGTGCTGCAAGATGGCAATTCTGCATGGGAAGATGTGGAGGAGGAGGTGGAGGAAGAGAAGGAGGGGTTGCAGCTGCTACTATAGGTGGCAGTGGAAATCTGGATGGAAGTAGGGCTTACAATCCTCAGCTTGGGTAGCACCTGGGCCATCCCAGGGGACGACTTGCTCCCAGCCTCCACAACGTTCACCCAGTGTGCCGTCAGGGAAATGTAGCGTCCCTGGCCACAAGCGCTTGTCCATGTGTCAGTTGTTAAGTGGACCTTGCCAGTAACTGCGTTGGTCAGGGCCCGGGTTATGTTTCTGGACACATGCTGGTGTAAGGCAGGGACGGCACACCGGGAAAAATAGTGGCGGCTGGGGACTGCGTAACAAGGGACAAAAGGCCTCGGTGTCCACCAGCCTAAATGGCAACATTTCCAGGGCCAGCAACTTGGAAAGTTGCGTTTTTAGAGCTATGGCCTGTGGGTGGCAGGGTATTTGCGCTTGCGTTCAAATGCCTGCGGTAAGGACATTTGAACGCTGCGCTTGGACATGGAGGTGGAACTGCTGGCTGATGTTTCCTGCGAAGGTCCAGGTGAAGGGCGGGAGGCATCTGGGCCTGCGTCTTGGACAGCAGGTAACAGAGGGGAAGAGGAGGCAGTGGTGTGACCTGCAGACACAGATCGTGGACCCAGGCATTCAGCCCACCTTTTAGGGTGCTTTGCTGACATGTGTCGGATCATGCTGGTGGTGGTCAGGTTGCTGTTGTTTACGCTCCTGCTCATCTTGGTATGGCACAGGTTACAAATTACAATCCGTTTATTGTCAGCACTTTCCTCAAAAAACCGCCAGACTGCGGAACACCTAACCCTTGGCAAGGGAGCTGGCCGCAAGGGGCTGCTCCAGGGAACAGTTGCGGGCCTGGTTGGCGTGGCCTGCCTTCTCCCTCTTTCCACCCCACTGCCTCTTCCAGCCTGTTGCGGTGCTGCAGATCCCACTGCCTCTGTACTGCTGGACCCGCTTGGCTTGCCACCTTCCCAGGTTGCGTCAGCTATTTCGTCGTCCACCACCTCCTCTTCCACATCCTCACTCTGCTCCTCCTCCTGACATGGTGAACTAACAAGAACCTGACTTAACTGCGTCTTATCCTCATCCACAACCTCTTGAGACACTAATTGTCCTTAACTTATTGGCAACTGTGTATCATCATCATCATCTACCTCTGGAGAAAATACTTGTCGTTCCCCAGCATCATCGTCTTCAGACTGTGTTTGCTCAATAGGTTGGGAATCAGGGCACAATATCTCCTCATGTCCCACTTCAAGCGGCCTTGGCGAGAGGCCCAAGCCAAGGGACGGTGATGAAAAAAGCTCCTCGGAATATCCCAATGTGGGATCTGTTCTTTGCCCAGACTCTGCATGGTGGGAGGAAGGATGATCAGGGTGAGGATGCGGTTGCCCAGACTCTTGATACTGAGACTAGACTTTGTGAAGAGGGGGTGGTGCTGAACCGACTGGAAGCATTATCAGCTGAAATCCAACCCACTACCTGCTTGCACTGCTGTGACAACAAGAGATGCGTCTTGCGCCGCCTTGCAAACTGTGACATGAAGCCAGGAGTTTTGGATGACTTTGTTTCTTGGGCTTTGCCAGCAGGCACAGTTTCACCACGCCCAGAGCCATGGCCTCTGTGTTCACCATCAGCAGCACGCCCACTTCCCCGTCCCTTAGTGCTCGCCTTGCGCATATTGTATAGTATATATGCAACTTGGTCACAACTACAGTACTGCAGATTTTTATTAACTGTATGATCAGAAAAATTTAAACGAATGTCCAATATTCTGAATGCGCTAACGTTATAGAGCAGCAGCAAATGATGAACTGCGGTCCAAATTAACGATATTAAATACAGAGGTCAGCTACAGAGACTTTTGAACGGTTGTAATATGCTGTGCACCTAGCGTTACTGACAGGGCACACCTGTTTTTTTTTTGCCACCCACAAACATAAAAAAGACATATTTCATAATGAACTTTGGTCTTTTTGAAACAGCGACAATCTTTCTACCTACCCAAATACTATCCCAATTGTTTAATTCCCTCCTTGGGAAAATTGAACTGCAGCAGCAAATGAGGAACTGCGGCCTAAATTAACGGTATTAAATACGGAGGTCAGCTACAGAGACTTTTCAATGATTGCAATACGCTGTGCACCTAGCGTTACTGACAGGGCACACCTGGGTTTTTTTTGCCACCCACAAAAATAAAAAAAGATGTATTTCACAATGGACTTTGGTCTTTTGGAAACAACGACAATCTTTCTACCTACCCAAATACTATCCCTATTGTTTAATTCCCTCCTTGGGAAAATTGAACTGCAGCAGCAAATGAGGAACTGTGGCCTAAATTAACGGTATTAAATACGGAGGTCAGCTACAGAGAATTTTGAACTCTTGTAATATTCTGTGCACCTAGCGTTACTGACAGGGCACACCTGTTTTTTTTTGCCACCCACAAAAATAAAAAAAGACGTATTTCACAATGGATTTTTCTCTTATTGAAACAGCGACAGACTTTCTACCTACCCAAATACTATCCCTATTGTTTAATTCCCTCCTTGGGAAAATTGAACTGCAGCAGTAAATGAGGAACTGCGGCCTAAATTAACGGTATTAAATACGGAGGTCAGCTGCAGAGAATTTTGAACTGTTGTAATATGCTGTGCACCTAGCGTTACTGACAGGGCACACCTGGGTTTTTAGAGGCAGACTATATGAACTAGAAAAATAATGTGCTCACTGCTGCTATCTTTCAATAAGTTAATAATTTACTAAAAACACCGTACAATAAGTGCATTAATAAGACACATTGCAGTACCAGAAAAAGACATAAGTATGCAAACATTTTAGTGCAATCAATTTCACATTTGCAAGCATAAAAGGCTCAGATATACATTTGAGTCTCTCTTCTTACGGATCCTAGTTGGCTTGGCAATGATAAAACAGTCTGTCTTGAACACATATTCCAAAATTCAATTGTAATCCACGTGAGGTAAAATTGTAATCCAAACAGGTAATGCGTTATCCACATGGATAATAGAGAATAGCAGCAAATAGAGAACCCTTTTTGCAAAGGGGCTCCCAAATAACCTGAGAAGGGGGGGGGGGAGAATAGGCGCACTTCGGCGCAACAGGGAATTTTCTGCAGAATGGGGGGAGTCCTGACAGCCATGTCCATCTGGGTGAGAGTCAAACGGGGGCAATGCAAACAAACACACAAACATAAAAGTGCTCTCACTCGTCAGGTGCAGTCCATGGTGTGGCTCCCATAGGTCCTCCTGCAGTCCTTGACAGCAGCCAGTAGTAGGTTCCTCAGATGAGGGACCTGAAGTTCTCCTTGCTTGAGCTGCTGCTGAAGCTCTTTCAGAGGACGCTCATGCCTCTTGAAGGCCACGCTCGCTGTGGTGGTGGAACTCTAGCCTCTTCTTCCTTCAGTTGGACTTGTCCGGGTCCGGGTGGTGGTCACACTGGTGAGCGCTGCAGCCACTTGCGCTTTTCCGGATCCTCCTGCCGGGACAGCAGGGGTAAGGACTTCTGGCTGCAGCGGTGGAGGCAAGGTTTCATCCAGGGAAGAAGGCCCAGCTTCCCCGGCTGCTGCTGGCTTCACCTTCCACGGCAGCTGGCACTGGTGGATGACCGTTGATTGGAAGGTGAATGATGATGTAGTGAGCTGACCCAGCTGAAAGGACTGTGGTGGTGGTGGTGGTGCTGGCAGTCCAGTAATCAGAGGCTCCAGCAGAGGCTGTGGCTTTTCCCTGTCTTAATGAACTGGAGGACGCCATCTGGGAACTCCTGCAGGCAGCGCAAGTGTACTGGACCTGGTGGTTCATCCGGCCAAACTTCTGGTTCCGTTTTAGGCACCAGAGGCTTTGACAGGAGGGTAACCCCGGTCGCAAATGGGCCTTTTAGGGACACCATGGGGGTGTACTCCACCTGATCCCTCATGTACAGGCTATGACGATGTTGTGGAAGGTACGGCTGTTTCACCGACTTGCGGCCCACAAAATATTCACTTCCATCTTTGTCATCCTGCAGAAAGCCAGACCCTCTCCCAACCGAGAACCAAAGCACAGGTCCCTTCCTGCGTTCCAACGAAAGGTCTCCCGGCCTAGGGTGGTCAAGAACTTGTATGACCCAGCCCTCCACTGCGGTTTTATAGTCCCAGAGAGTCTGTGCATGGGCCGTCACAGATGGTGGAACAATTGGGTTCTGGTGTATTGAAGGGGGGATCTCCTCCTTGGCGGAGAAGTGGACGCTCCAGCCACCTCTGCCATACGAGACATAGCTCCAGACACTCCAGCCACACTAGATGCTCCAGCCGCCTCACGAGTCGCAGGCGCAGCAAATTCAGCAGGTGGTAAGGACACAGGCACTGAAGCTTGGTTTCTCTGGCAGAGTTGAACTTGTGACATCCTGATGTCTGGAGCACGCGGTGGTACAGGGAACTCGAACCCAAAGCATATTTCATCCCAATTTGGGCGCAACTGTTTCTTAGCCATGAATCTTGTCAGCCAATCTTGTAGTAAAGTCAGCGCTGGTCTAACTGGTTCAGAGTGGCTTCAGAGGAGGGTGGAGTACTGAGGGAGGAGTCTTCACTTCCTATATGTGCAAAATAGTTAGATCCCGGTAGGCTGTTTTTTTCCAGTTCGGAGGGGGGCGTATCTTGACTTTCCCGCTCTTGCTGGCATATCGTCATTGTTTCCCGCTCCCGCTGGCATATCGTCATTGTTCCGCCTCACGCATAATGCATATGTTTCGTACGTTTCATACGTATCGTACGTATAGTTAGCGTTTAAAATTGTGCGTACGTTTACGAATAATCCGAAGTGAATCCAAGGAAATTCGGATTCGCTTTGCAGCTGAAAATTTCCAAGATTCGATACAAATCAACGAATCGATGAATCTCTTCGCTCATCTCTAACCCCAGGCATTCTGTGTCCAACTTCCTGGAAGTCCAAGTGGCTTTCAGTATTAACTGTTCTGTGATGCCCTTACATGTCTGGAGCTGCACATGTGTTGCACTGAAGGGATCACTGTGTGTCTACCCTTTGCCTACAGGTGCAGTTTGCCCGCTCAACATTGTTCATCATAGGGATCGGCAATTGTAATACTAGAGCAGACTAATTTATTTGGTAATACAGTAGACTAATTTATTTGCTAAAAGACAAATTTTCAGCTACAAGACTTATGTTTTGCTGAAAGAATAATTTTTCAGATAGAAGAATAATTTTTCCTGAAATTCACATTGAAGTCAATTTTTTTTCACTCCGATTCGCTCAACACTAATTAAAACATTTGTGTTGTTGGAGGTACAGTAGCCTTAACTCTCCTGTAATTCTCTCCTCTGGAAACTAGAGGGTTGAGGCCCCTGGACTATTACCGCTTTTTCCCTCCCTATATTCCCGACCTGACTACCTATATTTAGTGAGGAATTCACCAAGTTCTGCCTTTCAATAGCATTTGTGTTGTCTGATGTCTCTATCAGGTACAATGCTTTAGTTCTTACATTTAATGATGACTCAGCCATTTGGATGTTTTTAGGAATCATTGCCAAGACTGGTGTTGAGATTTGCTCATTAAACAAAGAGTTTAAAGTCTTAATGATGTGGGAACCTATGTAAATGATCGTCTCTCGCCATATTCTGCTTAGTTTAACAATCTCCTCAGGCCAATCATGTATTTTTTTTCTAGTGGAAAGTAAGATCTCTCTGAAATCTTTGATATTTTCCCTTATCCATGATGTGTGAATTGAAGAGAATGAGACAGATGGGGCTGTGTGATCAGGTTACCTGTCATAGAAACACATCTGCCAATGCAATAAATCCTCCTGCTTCTCACAGCAGCGCCAGTGAATCCGAGCACAGAAGTAACTGTAAGATGACAAAGGGAGATGGGCCTGGTTGGACAAAACTGCAGAACTCTGTTTTGTAAAAGCGGTAAAGCTAAAACTGTACGAACCTTGGCTTTATCCCACAAACGGCTTCTTTGTTTTGAAAACCAAGCTGATCTTGCATTTTCATATAAATTTGTCCTTCTCCATTTGTTTTATGCATACTTACATCTTGATCTCACCTACGTGTACATTGTATAATTGTACAATCTTAAAATGTTTGGCCCATCTGGGGGATTGATGGCATATAGCTAGGCTATGCTATCAATGTCAGATCGGTACAGGTCCCACACCTTGGACCTGCTCATATCTTCAGAAGGGGACCTTCAAAGTGAAAAGACCTTCAAATTGAAAAGAGAGCAGCCACGCATGCACGACCATCCTCCTTTCACCGCTACGGGAGTTAGAAAAATAGACAAGTGCTGGCTGGGCTATTTCCGGCAGTCCTATCGCAGTGAATGGAAAGGTGGCCTCACTTGCTTGGTGTGCTTTCTATTCACCGCAATGGGACTTCTGAAAATAGCCAAGCATGCTTACTTGCCTATTTTTGGAACTCCTATAGAGATGAATGGAAGGAATGCTGTGCATGTGGGCCTTGCTTTCTTTCACTTTGATAGGAGAAGGTCCCGAGACATTGACTGCGTATCCAAAATATATGCCATCAATGTCCCAGATGACCCACCCCCTTTAAAGCGGTTGTATGGGAGTAACATAATATAGCTGCTTTCTTTTAGAAACAGCAACAATCTTTTCCATTGGCTGTGTTTGGTATTACAGCTATACCGATTATCAACATTACTTAGGCAGGAACCTTCTGTGTAACCGGTTTCTCCCTACATAGAAAGAGTTCAAATGGAGAGGTGTTCATGTTTCCCATTTCAGGGAAAGTTCTCTCTTCTTCGGTACCAGTTTGTAACTTGTCTTGTTCATGCTTATTGCAATTGTCTGTATTACTCATGTATACCCTTTTTCATATGTACAGTGCCATGGAATCAAAGGTGCTTTAATAATAGATAATAACGTGTCAAGCCCTTGAGGAGCCAGTGCATTGGATGGGAGTGGTAGGAAGTGTTGTGCCATAGCCTACTCCTTCAGCCATTGCTCCAGGGATTGGAACAGTGGAAATGTAGAATGAAGAATGAGGCCAGAATCCTGAGGATAGGTGACAAATTTGGGAAAAGCAGAAAACTCCTTTAACTTTCCAGCCACGGCTGCAGTCTAAAGGACTATATTGGGTTGCATGCAATCTTCAGCTGTCAAACCAAGTCACAGTGTAGTCCAGGCCATATGAGTTATACAGATCCATATACCAATAACCCTACCTCTCTGAGGATCAGCTGAGCAGATCCAAACATACTGTAGTTTTAGCAACTGCTAGAAGTCACAGTGGTCAAAAATTAGATCAAAACCTCTGACATCTCACTAAAAAATACGATTCTGAAATTACAGAGACACTAATTCACAAATTCCCCATTATCTGTTATTTCATAAAACCGTTTTCCAGTTCTGGAGGATGGCAGGAGCAGAACACAACATAACATTTCAAAAGCTCTAAAGCACTCTACACACTTTAAAGGGGTTGTCCAATGACAACGTATCCCCTCTCCACAGGATAAGGGATAAATGTCTGATCTTCTGGGATGTGACCACTGAATCCCCCACTGATCACTAGAATGAGGGCCAGTGTACCCTGTTTGAATGGAGCGGCAGGCACTTGCTTGTGAAATGCACTTACCTAATTCCTTCCCATTCTGTGCCCTTCAAGTAATTTCACACAAACCACTGTAATAGCATGGCTCTGTGATGACGCAACTCAATAGATGTTGAGTGGTTATCATGGTAGAGAGAGCCATCTAAAGGTCCCCAAGTCATGTTACTACTTCTACTACACCTTTCCTTTGGCACTATTTTGTAATATAATGCCAGTAAAATCACTATAATACAAAAGGTTCAAGTCCCCCTTTAAGAAAAAAATAAACTTTTACCATTGCTTGGGTATAAAAAATAATTGAAAAGCTAAAATATAATTGGTATACCTGTGTTTGTAAATGTCCAAACTATTACATGGTATCAATAAAAACTATGGCTCGCCATGCAGTTTGCTCTCACACATTTCCATCAGCAGAAGTCGGCAGAAGAATAAAAAAGTTAAGGGAGTCAGAATATAACGACATAAAGCAAGTTTTTAAATCTAGTAAAACATAACTTGTAGGAAAACAGGCCAAACTGGATGGACAGATGTCTTTTTTCGTCCTTAACTTATAAACTTATAAACTATGTTACTTATAACATAAACCATATAAATTTGGTATCTCAATAACTGTACTGACCCACAGAATAAAATTAACATCATTTTTACTGCAGAGTAAACCATACTACACCTTACTACACCATAGAAACAACAGTTCTGGAGCTTTTCTTCATATATATATCTGTGTTGTGATGTTATCATACCACATATTTATTATTATGAACAACTATCTTAACTACTAACTGTTGTTTGTGCTTTTATAGCATGAATCTTTACTGTAAAGCAATAATATAATATTTCTGTTTTTATACAGAATTCAAGTTTTAAAAATGAATACAAATATTTATTAAAAACACAACACATACAATTTACATACGGAATGACACTAATAGAAATCACCCTCCATATGTTCATGTAATATGAAAAAAAATGATCTAATGCTCATAGTGATTATCTTGTCTGTCAGCAAGTGGCACAGACAGTAACTAAATCACTGGACTCCTGCCCTTTTAGGTTCTGCCTTAATTACTGGCAGGAGGTCAGAGCTGTATCACCCTATCTGTAATTGCTGAGTATTTTCCCTCTCGATAGAAGTGTGGAACCTTTTTCTCATAGCTGTTCACAATAGGGTCCCATTGCAGCCCCTCCCATACACCTAATTAACAGGACACTGAATGCCTGTCCAAGGACAGATCCCAAGCAGATGGCATAAGGGAAGAAGGTATGGAGCTGTCTTCTGACAAGGGGGTTCAGAGAGGGACACCAAACTCACAGCCCTTTTATGCCAATAAAATGCAGCCTTTTTTATGCAAATTCCAATACTGAAGCATATTCATTCTGCATTCATTTCCTTTTTTAAGGCAGCCACACGGTATTACAATTTATTCACTAAGCCAAAGAGCTTGCAGTCAGTTAATTTCAACAGCAGAGATCAGTGATTATTAATTTCTCGGAAATTAACATTTTTTTTTAACACCAGGGAAGTAGAAGACATGAATGGAGGATTTCTATCTAAGTTGCTAACTGGCTTTTTAGGATTTGGAATATAATTATATGCCTTTAAATTGTAAGATTAGTAAACCTCCTTTCCACCTATAAAATATATAAAATATTGCCTTGAGTATTTGATTAAACAAAAAGTAATAATAGCATAACTGTCTTCCGTATTGAGGCATAAACACCAAAAGTGAATGTCTTCATTTTTTTTTACACACTGACATTTTTGAGTCTAAAATTTTGAGATGATTAATATCTCAACCGGATAGTGATCAAGAGCCATACATGTACACCTCTCAGTGCTGGGCTTTAATTCGGAGCTCTGCACATGTAAGTCATGAGATTAAAGCTCCTGCTCTTGAAATCTAGCAGGAGCAGTTTGGGTCCCTTGCTGTCAGTGACAGTCAGGTACCCCAAGGAGAAAACGTAGCAGCAGTTGTGCCACTTCCTCTATTGGACCCAGCAATCACATAATCACAGGGTCTTCTCAAACAGAGCAGAGCTATTGGGTCTTAGCTAGAGATGAGCGAGCATGCTCGTTCGAGCTTGGTGCTCATTCGAGTATTAGGGTACTCGTAAGTGCTCGCTGCTCGCCATGCTCGAGGAAATGGCATCTCCCGCATTTTGAATTTTTGGCACCTATAAACTCAGCCAATCACAAGCCAGGAGACTCTGCGGTACACACAGCATCACGTGGGGCCCTTACATGTCGATAGCAGGGGTTGGCTGGCCTGATCAGGTGACCCTGGAGTATACTAGTGACTGCCCGCGGTGCTTGGCTCAGATGCTGTCTGGATGTCATTAGGGACAGATCGGCTGCGTTTCAGGGAGAGTGTTAGGGCCTGGATTTAGTTCTCTGTTAGGCAGGAGTGATCTGAAAAGAACCCAACAGCCCTTCTAAGGGCTACAAGACACTTTTTTTTGTCTCCTGGCTGGGCTGGCTGGCACTAGTAGTGCAGCTATCGCCATATATAACACTTTTTTTATTGTTTTATCTCAGTGATACAAATCCATTTCATACAGCTGTGTGGAACCATTCTGTGTGTCACAGTTCAGCTGTCCAGTCACCACAAACCACAATCCATATTTTCTGTCCAGGTGACACATTCTGTAAGTCACGTAATTAAAAAAGGTCTTTTGCTCTCACTGATACAGCTACATTACAAATATCTCTGTGCAACATTTGTCTGGGTTGCACTTAAGCAGACCAAGTCTGCCTAATCTAATAGTTTCAGTGTAATTGCTCCATACTGCACGGTACGTAATAACATACGTAATTTTGCTCTAACTTATCCACCTATATATTTTCTTGTTTAGATTGAACAAGTTTGTGGGTTTCAGTACAGCAGGCCCATTTCTTTTTTGTACATATAATACACTTATATACAGAAAATGTTGAACCCCAGGGCTAAGGGTCGAGGACGAGGGCGTGGGCATTCAATTACTGAAGGGGGCAGAGGCCGTGGTCCTGGGCAGGGTGAGACAGTACCTGCTGATGAGGAAGCAGGGGAACGCCGCAGAGCTACACTCCCTAGCTTCATGTCTCAACTTACAGGGACACGTGGTAGAGGACTGTTGAAACCACAACAGTGCGAACAGGTGATGTCGTGGATTGAGGACAATGCTTCAAGTAATTTGTCCACCAGTCTTCCACGCAGTCCACCCATGTTACCCAAGGGAGCACTCCTCTGGCTCCTCCACCTCAACCTCCTTCCCCCCAGTCTGCCCCCTCCCAGGAAAATTTGGAATGCGATCCGGCACAAACCACTTCTAAGGTTGCTGCTGACCTCGTTCCCGATGCCCAAGTCTTCCAACTGTCGCAGTCTGTGGGTGATGATGATGACATTGTTGACTTAGTGGAAGAAGTGTGTAAAGAGGTGTCAGATGATGAGGAGACACGGTTGTCAGACAGTGGTGAAGTTGTTGTCAGGGCAGGAAGTCCGAGGGGGGAGCAGACTGAGGAATCGGAGGATGAGGAGGTGACTGACCCAAGCTGGGTTGATAAGCTGAGTGAAGACAGTGCTTCTGAGGCGGAGGCAAGTGCTGCACCAGAACAGGTTGGAAGAGGCAGTGGTGTGGCCAGAGGGAGAAGCAGGGCCAGAGCTGGTGCATCAGCAGCAACTGTTTCACGTAGTGAAGCTCCCGTGGCGAGGCCTAGATGTTCGCAAGTCTGGAGGTTCTTTAAAGAAAGTGAGGATGACCGACGGACTGTGGTGTGCAACCTGTGCCACACCAGGATCAGCAGGGGTGCCACCACTACTAGCCTAACCACCACCAGCATGCGCAGGCATATGAGTGCTAAACACCCCACTCAATGGAACCAAGGCCGTTCACCACCTCCTGCGGGTCACACCACTGCTCCTTCCCCTGTGTCACTCGCTGCCTCTGCTAGTCAACCCCCTGCGTCACTCGCTGCCTCTGGTAGTCAACCCCCTGCCCAGGACCCCGGCACGAGCGCCTCCCGCCGGAAAACCACACCTTCGCCTCAACGATCCTCCACAGTGTCCACCAACGTGTCCCAGCGCAGCGTTCAGCTGTCTTTACAGCAGACGCTGGAGCGCAAGAGGAAATACAGTTCCACCCACCCACATGCCCAAGCCCTCAACGTCCACATCTCCAAATTGCTGAGCCTGGAGATGCTGCCCTATAGGCTGGTAGAGACCGAGGCCTTTCGCAATCTCATGGCGGTGGCTGCCCCTCCGTATTCGGTCCCCAGCCGCCACTATTTTTCCCGATGTACCGTCCCATCCCTACACCAGCACGTGTCACAGAACATCATTCGTGCCCTGACCAACGCTTTTTCTGAGAAGGTCCACCTAACCACGGACACGTGGAAAAGTGCTGCCGGACAGGGACACTATATGACGGCACATTGGGTTAACTTGGTGGAGGCTGGGACCGAGTCTGACCCTGGGGCCGCTCATGTACTGCCCACACCGAGGATTGCGGGGCCTACCTCGGTCACGGTCTCTCAGACGTACTATGCCTCCTCCTCCGACCCCTCTTCCTCCTCCACCTCCTCCTCCGAATTGCCATCCGTGGCCACTGAGCCTTCAGTCGGTAGCTCTAGGCGCAGCAGCAGTGCCGTGGGTAAGCGCCAGCAGGCGGTGCTCAAACTGCTGAGCTTAGGTGACAAAAGGCACACCGCCCAAGAGCTGTTACAGGGCATCACGGCGCAGACCAATCTGTGGCTTGCACCACTGAACCTCAAGCCAGGCATGGTTGTGAGTGACAATGGGCGTAACCTGGTGGCGGCTCTGCAACTCGGCAGACTGACACATGTGCCATGCCTGGCCCACATGTTCAATCTAATAGTTCAGCGGTTCCTCAAGACATACCCCAATCTGTCTGATTTGCTCACCAAGGTGCGCCGCATCTGTGCGCATTTCCGCAAGTCGACCACAGATGCTACCACTCTCAGGGCAGCACAGCGCCGCCCACAACTGCCTGCTCACCGACTGTTGTGCGACGTGCCCACAAGATGGAATTCGACATTAAACATGTTATCCAGAGTTTACCAGCAGCGCAGAGCGATTGTAGACTGCCAGATGTCAACTTCCACCCGAACTGGTAGTCAGGTCAGTCAGCTTCCTCAAGTCTACAATGAGGAGTGGACGTGGATGTCTGATATCTTCCAGGTGTTGACTAACTTTGAGGAGTCAACACAGATGGTCAGCGGCGATGCCGACATTATCAGCCTCACCATCCCGCTGCTTTGCTTGTTGAAAAACTCACTGCTCAGCATGAAGTCGGATGCTTTGCGCTTGTCACAAGAGACGGTGGAGGAAGATACGTAGCTTGATAGCCAGAGCACCCTCCAGTCTGTTTCTCAGCGCGTATCGGAGGAGGGGGATGAGGATGAGGAGGAAGAGGAGTAGAATGTCGGCGAGACAGAAGAGGGTACCAGTGCTCAGTCCTTCTTAACTCTTGAGCGTGTATGGGCTGAAGAGGAGGACTTGGAGGAGGAGGAAATGGAGAGTCATGCCAGTGAGGAGAGGGAATTCTTGCGTGTTGGGACTCTGGCGCACATGGCAGACTTCATGTTAGGCTGCCTATCCCGTGACCCTCGAGTTAGAAGCATTTTTTCAAACACCGATTACTGGGTGTTCACTCTCCTGGACCCACGGTACAAGCAGAACCTTTCCACTCTCATCCCTGTAGAGGAAAGGAGTATGAGAGTGAATCAATATCAACAGGTCCTGGTGCACAAGCTGAAACAATCCTTCCCATCTGACGCCGCTAGCGGCAGAGGGCATGGTTCTGTGGGCCAAGTAGCGGGGGAGAGGAGGCGAGCAGGCAGCTTGTCCAGCACTGGCAGGGGAACCATCTCCAAGGCCTTTGCCAGTTTTATGTCACCCCAGCAAGACACTGTCATCTGTCCCCAGTCTAGGCAGAGTAGGGGGGAGCTGTACAGAAAGATGGTGAGGGAGTACCTAGCTGACCATACCAACGTCCTGCATGGTCACTCTGCTCCATACAACTACTGGGTTTCAAAGCTGGACACGTGGCCTGAACTGGCGCTGTACGCCTTGGAGGTGCTGGTCTGCCCTGCCGCTAGTGTGTTGTCAGAGACCCGCTCAGTGCAGCTGGTGGCATCATCACCGATAAGCGTACACGCCTGTCAACTGACAGCGCTGACAGGCTGACACTTATTAAAATGAAAACAGCCTGGATTTCACCGGAATTCAAATCTCCTCCGGGGGAAAGCAGCTAAAGATTAACATTACTTATGTATCCGATTCCTCTTCTTTACTCCTCCTACTCCTCCTCCTCCTCCTTGTCGTCTTTGCCTAACGCTGACCCAAAAAACGCAATTTTTTAGATGTCCAACTGGCACTCTTTTACCACAATTTTTCCGGAGGTCCACCTACAGGCCCTCTCTCTAAACAATTTTTCTGGAGGGCCCCCTACAGGCCCTCTCTCTAAACAATTTTTCCGGAGGTCCACCACCTACAGGCCCTCTCTCTGAACAATTTTTCCGGAGGTCCACCTACAGGCCCTTTCTCCAAACAATTTTTCCGGAGGTCCACCTACTGGCCCTCTCTCTAAACAATTTTTCCGGAGGTCCACCTACAGGCCTTCTCTCCAAACAATTTTTCCGGAGGTCCACCTACAGGCCCTCTCTCCAAACAATTTTTCCGGAGGTCCACCTACAGGCCCTCTCTCTAAACAATTTTTCTTTGCAGCTAGTTGGCTGCTTCCCTAACATGTGATGGGTATGTTCCTCGCCTTTCTTGGTCTGGGTGAGCACAATTGCCATGAGGGTAACCACCAGGCTGTTGCCTGAGAATTTGGGGTAATGGTGGGATTAGGCAGCCTCAGAGTCATCCATGCATGCTGCCCCTGCTGTTTCCTGTCCATTTCCGTGGTGTTTCCATCATTTTCTGATGTTTCCAGGTTTTCACCCAGCCTTCCCTAGGCAGAGCCTTGGTCCCCTGCTAAAATGCTCGAGTCTCCCATTGACTTCAATGGGGTTCATTACTCGAAACGAGCACCCGAGCATCGGGAAAAGTTTGTCTCGAATAACGAGCACCCGTGCATTTTAGTGCTCGCTCATCTCTAGTCTTAGCATAACCAGATCAGCTCTTCGTGTACAATGCTCCAACAGGGGGCAATTTTCTTCCCAGTAACTAGGGCTCTTTTGGGTGAACTATTTATAGAACAAAGTACAGAGGTCTTTTAATCCCCTCCTTGGGTACCTATTATGCACTGAAATATACTGTATATAAAAAAAGAAAATATAACTAAAATTTAGAGAAATAAAGAGCCTATTCCAACCAAAGCCAAATCACAATAATTGTCCCATTCACTCATCACTGTGCACATTTTATTTTTAAAAAAGACTGACACTATAGGGAACCAATATTAATAGTTTATTTTTGTCTCCTTTTGCATATTCAAAGAATATTGAAAAAAATACTTTAAATAAGGAAAAAAATACTTTTTACAGTTTTGATCAAATTTTCTGCTAAAAATATTCTAAAAATATACATGTAAAATATGATTTGGTTAGTCCAACAAATATTAAAGTTGCTGTTCAATCGGTGCTGCCAGTGTAAGCCTGTACAGGGACACCCACCAATTGGTAACACCCAGGTGCCGATTCATAAATAACTTCTAGTAGCAATAACTGATAGGATGAACAATTTAGAGTCATTCTAGATGTTTTTGACTTGTTATTTATTTGGAGAATGCAAGTAGTAACTAAAACCAACATGTCAGGAATGGTGATAGCTCCTCTTTAAATCATAACATTTTGGTTGCCTATAGCTACCACAGGGAGGAGCTTAGGTGCTTTCTACATACTGGCCCTCAATTTCTAATACTGTCTAATATTAAGTCAGTATAACCTCAAACTTTAGTCTTAAGCTTTGGGAGATTTATCATTGTGGCTGATGCTGGATGATTGGACCTATACATTGTCTAGTCTAAGTTTACACCACTTGTTTGTTGGCCTAAGCTTGCTCTAAAGTTTTAACACAATGTGCCACTTTTCAGTCAGGCCCCTTTTTCATAAAGTCACCAATTGTTTGTTAATTAACAACACCCCTTGTTGGAAGATTTGCAAAAAGTGCCAGAATGTGTACAAAGCAATTAAACAATGTGTTGCAAGACATGTTCAGCATTTTTGGTGCAAAGTTTGCTAGAATATTGGTGTGTTTTGATTAGTAAATCTCTGATGTATTTTGATGAGCAAATCTCCTCCAATGAGTTACAATTGAGGTCAATGTATAAATATAGTATCTCTATAAAAATATATTAAAACATCATTCAGCACAAAATCCATTCTGAATGATGATCATCAGGATCAAGAAACCTAGAATAAAATCTTTGAAAAGTTCATCTTTTCAAAGATTTTGCTATACCATTCACACAGACACTGCATACTGCATAATGGACTGGGTCCATTAAATATGCTTATACATAAATTGGCATATAATAGCTGTTTAGTCATAAATAGTAACATAGTAACATAGTTTATAAGGCCAAAAAAAGACATCTGTCCATCCAGTTCGACCTGTTTTCCTACAAGTTGATCCAGAGGAAGGCAAAAAACCCCTGTGCGGTAGAAGCCAATTTTTCTCACTTTAGGGGACTCCAATCAGGCAATCAGAATTACTCCCTGGATCAACAACAACCCATATCTAGTAACTATAACCTGTAATATTATTACCCTCCAGAAATACACCCAGGCCCCTCTTGAACTCTTTTAGTGAACTTACCATCACCACCTCCTCAGGCAGAGAGTTCCATAGTCTCACTGCTCTTACCGTAAAGAATCCTCTTCTATTTTTGTGAACAAACCTTCTTTCCTCCAGGCGCAGAGGATGTCCCCTCGTCATGGTCACTGTCCTTGGGATAAAGAGATCATGGGAGAGATCTCTGTACTGACCCCTGATATATTTATACATAGTTATTAGATCTCCCCTCAGTCGTCTTTTTTCTAAAGTGAATAACCCTAATTTTGATAATCTTTCTGGGTACTGTAGTCCACCCATTCCAGTTATTACTTTAGTTGCCCTCCTCTGAACCCTCTCCAGCTCTGCTATGTCTGCCTTGTTCACAGGAGCCCAGAACTGTACACAGTACTCCATGTGCGGTCTGACTAGTGATTTGTAAAGTGGCAGGACTATGTTCTCATCACGGGCATCTATGCCGCTTTTGATGCAACCCATTATCTTTTTGGCCTTGGCAGCAGCTGTCTGACACTGGTTTCTGCAGCTTAGTTTGCTGTTCACTAAAATTCCTAGGTCTTTTTCCATGTCAGAGTTACCCAATGTTTTACCATTTAGTATGTACTGGTGACTTGCATTATTCCTTCCCATATGCATAACCTTACATTTGTCAGTGTTAAACCTCATCTGCCACTTTTCTGCCCAAGCCTCCAGTCTATCCAGATCCTGCTGTAGCAGTGTACTGTCCTCTTCTGTGTTAATTACTTTACACAGTTTAGTGTCATCTTCAAAAATTGATATTTTACTGTGCAAGCCTTCTACAAGATCATTAATAAATATATTGAAGAGAATAGGGCCCAATACTGACCCCTGTGGTACCCCACTAGTTACAGTGACCCAATCTGAGTATGTACCATTAATATAATCTGTTTTCTATCACTGAGCCATTTACTTACCCACATACAGACATTTTCTCCAAGGCCAAGCATTCTCATTTTATATACTAACCTTTTATGTGGTACCGTGTCAAATGCTTTGGAGAAGTCCAGATATACGACATCCATTGATTCCCCGCGGTCAAGTCTAGAACTTGCCTCCTCATAGAAACTGATTAAATTGGTTTGACACGACCGATCCCTCATGAAGCCATGCTGATATGGAGTTATTTGCTTATTTTCATTGAGGTACTCCAAGATAGCATCTCTTAGAAAACCTTCAAACAGTTTACCCACGACAGATGTTAAACTTACCGGCCTATAGTTCCCGGGCTCTGTTTTTGGACCCTTTTTGAATATTGGCACCACATTTGCTATGCGCCAATCCTGTGGAACACTCCCTGTCAGTATAGAGTCCTTAAATATCAAGTATAAGGGTCTGGCAATGACATTACTTAATTCTCTTAGGATACGTGGGTGTATGCCATCCGGTCCTGGCGATTTGTCTATTTTAATCTTTTTAAGACGCCCCAGTACTTCTTCCTGGGTCAGACAGGACACTTTTAAAGGGGAATTCACTTTTATATTCTGCATTTCATCTGATAGTTTATTTTCCTCAGTGAATACAGTGGAGAAAAAAATATTTAAGAGTTTTGCTTTCTCCTCATCGTTCTCTGCTACTCCCCCCTCATTACTCTGTAAGGGGCCGACACCTTCAGATTTATACTTTTTAGTATTTATATAATTGAAGAACATTTTAGGGTTAGTTTTACTCTCTTTAGCAATTAGTCTTTCAGTCTCTAGTTTAGCTGCTTTTATTTGTCTGTTACAAATTCTATTTTTTTCCTTATAGTTTTTCAATGCTTCCTCGCTCCCTTCCTGTTTTAGTGATTTAAATGCTTTCTTTTTGTCATTTATTGCTTTTTTTACAGTTCTATTTATCCACATTGGTTTTTTCTTGTTTCTTATCATTTTATTCCTATACGGTATGTACCTCTCACAATTAGATATTAGGATGCTTTTAAAAATATCCCATTTTGTGGCTATATTTTTATTTTTGAGGACTTTGTCCCAGTTAGTTAGGCCTATGGCCTCTCTTAGATGGCTACATTTTGCATTTTTGAAGTTTGGTATTTTTGTTCCTCCCTGAAGAAATGCTTTTTTTAATGACAATTGGAAGGTTATTATTTTATGGTCACTATTTCCCAGGTGTCCCCCAACCTGCACACCTGTTGTTCTGTCAGGTCTATTGGTTAATACTAAGTCCAGTATGGCTGTCCCTCTAGTCGGGTCCTGAACCAGTTGGGAAAGGTAATTGTCTTTGGTTATTGCCAAGAACCTGTTTCCTTTATGAGATGTACAGGTTTCAGTTTCCCAGTCTATATCTGGGTAGTTGAAGTCCCCCATAATAACAACCTCATTCTGATTTGCCGCCTCGTCTATTTCATTTAGAAGTCGATTTTCTGTGGCCTCTGAAATATTAGGTGGTTTATAATAAACTCCTATTAGTATTTTATTATTGTTTTTGGCTCCATTTATTTCTACCCACAGTGACTCCACATCTTCATGTCCCTCACTTATATCTTCCCGGATTGTGGGCTTTAGACAGGACTTTACATAAAGGCAGACCCCTCCCCCTCGCCGGTTTTGACGATCCTTTCTAAAAAGATTGTAACCCTGTACATTAACTGCCCAGTCATAGCTATCATCCAGCCATGTCTCAGTTATTCCCACCATGTCATAGTCCTCCTCACACATCACTAATTCCAGTTCATCAATTTTATTAGTTAGGCTTCTGGCATTAGTGTACATACAATTAGGAGGTCTTTGTATATTTTTTACACCGTTTGTCAATTTACTATTACTTATGAAATGAATATCCGGGGTTCTTGGGTTACTTTGGTTGTTGTTTTGCACAGTCTTCTCCCTACATTCCTTACTAACCCCAGCCCCCACTAACCCCCCACTTTTCCTTCCTATGACCCACTCTCTATCTACACTATCTACCCCCTTATTAGTATGGGCACTCACCCTCCCCCCAGATCCTAGTTTAAAAGCTCCTCCAGCCGTCTAACCATTTTTTCCCCCAGGGCAGTTGCACCCTCCCCATTAAGGTGCAGCCCATCCCTACTGTAGAGTCTGTAGCCGACAGAGAAGTCGGCCCAGTTCTCCATGAACCCAAACCCTTCCTTCCTCACCAGCCTCTGAACCACTTATTTAACTCCCTAATCTCCCGTTGTCTCTCTAGTGACGCTCGTGGCACTGGTAGTTTTTCTGAAAACACTACCTTGGAGGTCCTGGACTTTAGCTTCTCACCTAGTTCCCTAAAATCATTTTTAAGGACCTTCCATCTCCCCCTGACTTTGTCATTGGTCCTGGGGTCTCTGGTCCAGGGCTTTCATCCCTAATATCAGCCAAACAGGCATATTTACTAGGGCGTCCCAGCTCAGGACTAGCCTCCCTTTCACTTTTCCCTCTACCCCTTCTTATACTAAAGACCTCAGTCATCTCTGTATATACAGTATGATATACATTTTACCATATTTTTGGACATATTTACTATATATTTGTCTTACAATAGTTGATACCTAAGCCAATATATATGGCAAAATTTCTGATGTGCCAGCTGAATTTGACAGTTGACATTATAAGGTCTCCATGCTTCTTCTCATTAGATGAGATGAGCTTTAGGTTAAGGTTTATTGTACAGTTTTGCTGCATATTTATTTTAACTTTTTTGGCCTACGATTTGACTTATGTCTGTAAATACAGAGGTACTGTATAGTGAATATGAAAAGATTGAACACACTGAGGAACTGCACTAATAGTGCCCATTATTTCCAATAAAGATTATTGAGCTTGGAATGTCTATGCATCATTTTGCAGCTCTCGAACAGACTGAATTAATTAACTGTTGTTAAAAAACACTGGTCTTGATTAATGAATCACTTCACGTTTCCACAATTGGAAATAAGCTTGGGAACAGAGTATTTTGTATTGGGTGCTGCGGATAATGTTGGAGGGGTCGTCTGCACTGACGGCACATAGAATGTGTAAATGCTCTGTCTGTAAAGTTATCAAGAAATGCTAAAATTGTTATGAGTAAGCCTTTGTTTCCTGGCCATATTACTTAAAAATGTATATTTCTTATCAGTTGCTACACAACTCCTATCCAATCTGCATTAGAAAACTAGATGACCCAAAAACACTGATGCAAACCTGCAAGTCTGCAACCAACATAGACTATCCAGCTCTTCGTAATGTTGAGTGGGTATTACAATAGGTGGCCTTTATTTCATTATATTATCATTGTCTCTCTGCCCTCTGTGTTCCAGCTATCCCTCAAATAATTCAACCTAAACATAAACACTCTCCATAGCACCTGAGTGAGTACAAATTCCCACTGCTTCCTCTTTACTGGCTCCATCCTTCACTAACTGGTGAGGTTAAATTGTGAGCCATTAGGTTAAATTGTGCCCATGCTATGATTGGTGCACATATAGTAAATCACAGGAGCATATGTTGTCAAATGGGAAGATACTCTGTTTTATTAGCAAGGGGTCCCATCAACAGTGGTCGTGTAGATAGCTGGCTTTCTAAACATTCAAATAAAGAAAAAGGGTGCAATCCCTCCAAGACTGTTGGTTTTGGGTTACAAGGTATCCAAATGGAAAAAAGAGGCAGCGCTCCTTACAAGGCTCACCAAGATATGGGCTAGGTTTGATGAAGTACGGTGAATATTGGCATGTCATTGAGCACAATACCCAGGTGCCAATGGGTCAGATGGCACAGGTGCCATGGGAACATACCCTTGCAGTGTCTGCCCGGCCAATGAATTGATACCACAGAAGTATAACACAATACTGGCAGGAATAAAGGAAAAAATAAGAAAATGTGTATAAGATAACTTGGGGGGGGGGGGGCAAAAATAACAGTAAAGGGTAAAGTTCCAACAGCAAATATTAGATCACAGACAGATATAAATACAAGGCAGTACTGAGTAATGGCAAAGAGTACATCACAAGGCAAGTCAATTCTTTTGAGAATTTCTGGTTCTCTTGTCCTTCTAGAAAGAGTACTAGCTTGCATGTTTCATTGAGAGCGGTATAAGCTTTGTAGGATGTTGTAATTCTCTTATCACACTTTCAGTTCAAGGTTACTTTGGTGGTGTCTGTTTAAAATTGATCAAAAAATAGTGAAATAAAGCTGCTGAAGGTGTTGCCTGTTATTGCTACACTGCTGATGTCTTCAGGTGAATAGGAAGGAGCTGTCATTATGCTTACTTGCTGCTGCACAGCAAGTAGGTAAACAGTAAGGAGAACACTGCAGCAATATGAGTGCTGCATTATTTTCAGACAGCAGATTGGCAGAAATGCTTCCCTGCCCTTTAAATAGGCTAATGTAGCAAAGCTAGACACATAGCTAAGCCAGCCTCACTTCTACAACTAGTTTTTTCAAGACAAAAACCTTTTATCAAAGAAAAGCAAAAGAGAACACCATTTCTTTTTGCAAGGCCTTAGGGGGAACCTCTATGTGGGTACTATTTCTATTATGGAGACCAGTTGATATACATGACGACTAGACAACTCTCCTCTGGATTTCTGGGTAAACTACATACAAATTATCATGTCTAACATCTGCCGGCATCAGGTTTAGGAAAGCTAATTTAAATATATTTTCCAGAAACCCAGAAGGGCATTGCGTGGTCTACAATACTGTATATACGTACTTGGCTACTTGGCATAGTAGAGGCATCATCTGGTCTACAATACCCTGTACGCATACTCGGTGTACCATCGGCTCTCCATAATGAAAAAGAGTACCCTTTAGACAATGGATACATATTGTTGAGAAATAGTTTTCTGTGCTAGGCTCTCTCACCTCTCTCCTGTCTGTCCTTTCCCTCCCTTCTCTCTAAAGATTTGTTGTTTATTCTAATATGTGCCATTGCTTTAACCTTTATTGTTATTTTTACTCCCCAAATTATCAATACAAATTTATTTATTTTTTCTTAACGGTGTTGCGCTATACTAATACTTCACTGGTATCTACTGATTGGCCAGGCAGTTGCAACCGCTGTGTTTAGAGGATGTGCTGAGGTCATGTATGGGCTGCAAGGGCATTGTGCCCCATGAGATGCCGATTTTCATCGAATTCCATCAGACCTAACCTATAGCTTGGTGAGCCTTATAGAATGCATATTATGCAGAGTGCACAGTGCTGCTGTCTGAGTGAGCTGTTCAAAAGGACATCCCTGTGTCCATCCAGGCCCTGCGCATGACAGAGGACAGGGAGTCTGAAAGCCAGACTGCCCAGCCTCCCCAACGTGAAGCCATGCCACCGGTCCCCATGATGCTATACCCCTAAACACGAGGCCACACCCCCTGGTTCCGTGAAGACACGGAGGAGAAGCTGTCTGAGCGTGAGATACTGAAAGGATGGACATCCCTGTGTATGTCCAGGCACTGCGCCAGACGGTGGACAGGGAGTCTGAAAGCCAGACTGTCCAGCCTAAAAACGGACCTCTGGCCACCCTAGGGGCAGGCTGATGTTAGGGTGGCCAGATGTCCGGCTTTAGGCTGGACAGTCCAGTTTTCTTTATACCTGTTCTCCGTCCGACACAGGGATGTCCACCCTTTCAGTAGCTCACGATCAGACAGCTTCTCCTCTGTGTCTTCATGGAGCAAGGGGGCGTGGCCTCCTGTTTAGTGGTGTGACTTCATGGCAACTGGGGGTGTTGCTTCACATTTGGGGGAATGGCTGGTGAGGTCCAGCTTTCTGGGGTGAAGACAGTGGCCACCCTAGCTGCTGTGGAGGTCACAGTTAAAGGGGAGGGCGCCGTGAATGTTTCTGTTAAGGGGCGGGCTGCTGTGGAGGTCACTGTTAAAGGGACAGACACTGTAGTGGGTCACTCTCAGTATCTTTTAACGACACACACACAAACATTAAATGAAACAAATTAAATATACCCGGGCGAAGCCGGGTCCTTTAGCTAGTGTATATATATATATATATATATATATATATATATATATAATGCTGAGAAAAAGTATTTGCCCCCTTACAGATTTCTTTTGTTTTTGTATATTTGTCACACTGAAATGTTTGAAATTATCAAAATATCTGAATATCAGAGAAAGATAACCTGAGCAAATACAAAAATGCAGTTTGGAAATTATATTTTAATTCATTAAGGGAAAAGCTATCCGAACCAACCTGGCCCTATGTGAAAAAGTAATTGCCCACTAAACCTAATAATTGGTGGTGCCATCCTTGGCGGCAACAACTGCAATCAAGCATTTGCGATAACTAGCAATTACAGACTAGCGAGCATGGTACGCTAATACATACGCCTATTTTAATCTGCACACTAATGCATACGCATAACGTACAAATTGCATTTTAACTATTTGTACGTTATGCGTACGTATTTGTGTACATATTAAAATATGCGTATGTATTAGCGTACCAATTTTATAATGCGTACGCAAATACGCGAAAATGGCACTCGTGCATGCTCGGCCGAGCATGCTCGCTCATCTCTACTAGCAATGAGTCTGGAGAGATTCTGGCCCACTAATCTGTCTGTCTATCTCATCTAATCTAATCATGCCTCAACATTGAAGTTGCAATACCAAGAAGGAAAAGTCTTGGAATTATGGAAATCACAAAGTCAATAGACATGACAATGTTATGCAAATGATAAAAAAAATGGAAACTGCTGGCACCTCCCTTTGCTATTGCTGACCAACGATGTCCCACAGGAGCTTGATGGGAGACAAGTTCAGAGAACCTGCAGGCCACAGTAGCATGTTAAAGCCATGCAGGCCACTCACAGTAGCACAATCTATATGCAGCGTGATGTTGTCCTGTTAAAAAATGGCTGAACCACTGGTTCCAATACCAAATCAATTTAACACGTAGCTGTTAGGCTTGTTTCACATCTGCAGGAACAACCTGCCAGACCTGTCACTGCTGGAATTCCATCCAGCGCCATTCACTATAATGGTGACCGGTAGAGATTCGGCCACAACCAGACATATATACTGAGGAGCGGCTGGACAAATACCTCAGCGTTATTTGTCCAGCTGCTCCTCTGCATACTTGTCGGGTTGCAGCCAAATCTCTGCCAGTCCTCATTATAGTGAATGGAGCTGGATGGAATTCGGGCAGCAAATGGCAGTGGCAGATCCGCCAGACTGAAACAAACTGACAGATCTGCTTAATGCAGATGTGAAACAAGCCTTATTGTACCTGAAATGAAGACTAGAGGGGTCCAGCTACCATATATTATGCCACCTCATACCATTATCCCAGAAGTAAGACAGGTGTGATGGGCCCTTGTAAATGCCTCTTCAAGGCATTGCTGATCTACAGTTATTATTGTGTTCAAGAAAAAAAACGTGATTCATTGTTGAAGAGGATAGACCCCAATCCTGCCTTCATTGTCGTCAATTTCACTTGCAGTACAGAATGGATCTCTGATCTGACGATCATGCAGAGGTTCGCCTCTGTGCACCTGTTGCTGTCATTCCCGTTTGTCATTGTTCCCCCAACTACCGGGACATGCAACTTTGAACAGTTCTCACATCTTGGCCTACGAGCAGAGCAGAGTGATAAACCAATGTTACTCATTTCAAGGATTCTGTCCCCCTCAATTTGTGACAAGTAGTGATAACTGGTATGTCAAACAAACAGGAGACACATTTCATGTGGCCAAAAATATTTTCATTTCAATCTGGCTTTTATGACCTTCCCTCATACCATAGATTGGAGCTAGGTTCTTGTAAATTTGATTATTTGCTGATGTTAGCAACACCTGCTGCTTCCTTGATTTGCATAACCATATGGCTTGTCCTTCTTAGTCAATTTCAATGTTGAGGAGTATATATATATATATATATATATATATATATATATATATACAGTATAATCTAGGCAGAATTGCAGATGTGCACAGGGGTTCTGCACAGTCAGCTATAGTGATTTTCCATAGTAAAATTAGGTACTTGTACTCTTCTTTATTTCTGACAGTAGTCTCCTAAAATCTACACAGGTCCATTTTTTGAATTGGCCATTGAGAAAATCCTTCCAAAGGAAAAGCTGTCTGCTGTGAGCTTTCATATATAGAGATCTCTTCTTTTGCATCTGTGCAGCTGCAATGTCTTTCTACAACGTTAAGTGGGTGTATTGACAGATTTTATCTATTGATAGCATTCATTTACCCGCTCTGTTTATTTCTGGTGTCACACCAAGTATCAGTTTGCTTGGACGATCCATGCAGTCTCTCTTTGGCTTTTTTCTCCCTGTATCATAACATTTACTTTTTAACTCTTTAAATTGTCCCTTGAAGCCTTAACATAAAATACTACATTAGGCAGGTAGGAATCTTCTTTATATTATGACCATTTATTTAACATACATGGTATTTTCTATTACAATGTTTCGTTTTTTAAGGTCACATATTTTTGTAGCAGCTGTAAAATGATAAAGAATGTCGTTATGAATATATAATTTATTGAACTATAAAAAAATAAGGGCTCATGTACATGACTGCTATCGGCCCGGGAAACATGGTCCATGTGTCTGCCAGATCTCCTGGGCCAATTGTGGCTCCCCTGAACTGAACTGTGAGTTCAGTACAAGAGATATGCAATCAAATATGAACTGACTATATCATAAAACACTTTGAAACAGTCAGTTCATTTCAGGGGAGCCACTGTCAGTCCAGAAGATTGGGCAGACACATGGACCGCGTTTCCTGGGCTCATCAAGGTCTTTTGCGTGAGCCCAAATTCTTAGAATTCTCCAGAAGTGTTCACAACTTTCATTAGGTGTAGACTTTCATATAAGCACATTTGACTTCTATATTAATGCATCCTCCCCTAAAATCCTCTTGGGAAATTCACCTCTGTGTAATGCTAATGTTCTATTTTAGTATTTAAAAAGAGTGTTCTGTGCTGTTTGGTACTTTCATTCATTGCAGACTGCATACTCCATTCCTCGCCAAAGCAGGAAACTTGAATTACTGCAGATAGCAGAAAGAGAGAAGGAAATAGATAAAATAACTCGAATATATAATGTTTGTATGACTGTAGAGGGAATATGCTAGCTAAGTCATGTGATTACAGCAGCCTCTGCACTGACTGAAGGAAGGGAGAGGGAATGAAAGGAGTTTCAGGAATAATGTAAGCTAGCAGACTGGAAGAAACAGCAAGTTATAATTAGTAAATTAAAAGATGCAAAAGTCAATAGCACAATCAAGTAAAGGAAAAGGCTTCACAAAAGTACTGTACATTAATAGCAGTATTGTAATTTTTTTTGTAATTTTTTTAAACTAGTGATATGACTAGCATACTAAATCCAGATTAGCTCATGGGGGAAAGGGGGAAATGTATTAACCCCTTTGCCCACCTTGACACAACTGTACATCCAAAATGTGTGAGGGGAGTATGGAGTGAGCTCATGAGCTAAGCCCCCCCCCCCTCAATAAGTGTCAGGAGCTGACTTTGTAATACAAATGGCATCTGACTACAATGAATATGATTCATCTCTGTCATTTACCCCCCAGATTCTCTGGAAACCAGGGCATCTGAGAAATTAGTTAGAGAGAAGGGGGCTCCCTCTGACCGCCCATAGTGAAATTATGGGACATTGGCTGCTATGCCAACCATGGTCCTTGTGAAAAGTCCCTAGACCATCCCCATAGACTGCTATACTATTCTAGTCTATGGTGTTACTGCTTGAAATATCACATGAAGTCTCCAAGGGGGACTAAAAAAAGTAAAAAAAAAGTAAAAATGTTTTAAAGATGCTGAAAAAACTGAATTATTAAAAAATTCAGATCACCCTCCCTTATCAATTTTGCATATAAATGTGAATAAACAATAAAACAGAAATATAATTGGTGTTGATACGTTGGAAAATGATTATTAAAGTATAAAAATATTTATACTGCACAGTTAATGCTGTAATAGAAAAAAAATCAAAACACTCAAATTTACATTTTTTGTCACCTCATCCCCTAAAAAAACAAATAAAAAAAAAATATATGCCCCAAAATAGTAGCAATTAAAACTACAGTTTGTCCCACAAAAAAGCAAGCTCTAACACAGCTATGTAGATGAAAAATAAAAACCTGTGGGTGTCAAAATGGTGGTATGGAGTTACATACTATGGAGTTACACGATAAAACCAGTTATAAGCTCAAAAGGAATGGTATAAAAATAGATCAGGCACAGTATTACAGTATGCAATAAAGGGCATAAATGGATTTTGAGCTATCCAAAATTAAATCCATAAGAAAATAATATTGCAAAGCCAAGTGGGAGTTAATAAACACATTACAAATCTGGTTATGACACTTTGACCAATAATTTGGCTTCTAGGCAGTTGCAGCACCAAGGGGCAGGCTATAGTGCCTCAAGCACCACTACTGTTATGCTTGTAGTGCACATTATACTCCCTCACCTTTTTGATTGACAGGGCTAATAAACCTGCCATCTTGTGTCTGCACAGTGACTCATTAACGCTTAGTGATCCAATGTTAATATGTTGTATAGCGTAATTGGTGTCATAACGTTTTGAATTATATGTATGCTATCCCTGGTGGTAGCGGAGCCTCTGCAAAGGAGAGCGAGCATGGTCTGGTGATGAGAGAATACTTACCTTTCTACCCTGCTGGCAGCTAAGTTCTTCTGCTGTGTCTGAAACCACCGGCACCTCCACATCCGGGTGGACTGAAGTTGCCAGCTTTACACATAGCGCCCACTCACTTCTGCAGAGGCTCCACTGCTACCAATGACTGCATACATATAAGCTACAGTTAAGGATGAATGAATTGATTCTAAGTTAATCAGATTTGTTATGAATTCCATAAACATTTGTCTGCCAAACAAATCCAAAGCATTTGGGAATTGTTTTGGACAATAACTTAAAAACAAAACCCAGCACTTTTTTACTTCTATTATTGGCAGGGAGAACCACAAAGGAAGAAGAAAATGAAGGATTACATGACACTGAGAGGAAGTAGAGGGAAGGCTTGCCTTGATTTGGTCAGAGGCTGAAAGACAGCTTCATCAGCCAATCAGGTGTGCAGTAGGAACGGAGATCCCTATGCTGACTAAGAAGAAGTGCCATACTGTGTTCAGCTTCTGACCTGGAAGGAGTGTATCTGACAAAAAAATTATAGATACAAGCCACTAATGTGGTTTTATATGAACACTATAGGGAGAGATAGAGAGTAGTGAGGAGCGAGCATGCTCGGCCGAACACAATATTCGGACGTACATGGCGGCGCTCGGGACCACAGGGTTAGCCAATTAGCGTGGGGGAGGTACTGGCATTCACTACAATGCCAGTAGCCATGTTGGCTACTGATTGGCTGGCTGGCTGGGAACGCGTCATCGGGTGCTCTATAGCACCCGGTGACATGTGACCCGGCTCAGACCGAGACAGGGAGAGCTGCTACAAGGAGGGACAGATAGTGTAGGGATAGAAAATCGCTAGGCAGGGCTAGTTTTTCTGTTTCAAAGACCCAAAAGCCCTTTTAAGGGCTATTATATCTTGCTGCAATATAGCTATATATATTTTGGTGGGTCACAAAAATTGCACAAGGTTGCCTGACCTAAGCACCACCTGCGCAGCGTGTGCATTATAAATTGTCTGTATTCTATATACCTGACATCCGTTGCTATTTTTTCTGCCGTTAATCAAGGCGACATTATCTGTGTTGCGTCTGCATTATAACGTGACTGTATCCTATATACCTGACATCCGTTACTATTTTTTCTGCCGTTAATCAAGGCGACTTTATCTGTGTTGCGTCTGCATTATAATGTGACTGTATCCTATATACCTGACATCCGTTGCAATTTTTTCTGCCGTTAATCAAGGCGCCATTACCTGTGTTGCGTCTGCATTATAATTATAACGTGACTGGCGATGTTATATACCTAACATCCGTTGCTATATACCTGACTGTATCCTATATACCTGACATCCGTTACTATTTTTTCTGCCGTTAATCAAGGCGACTTTATCTGTGTTGTGTCTGCATTATAATGTGACTGTATCCTATATACCTGACATCCGTTGCTAATTTTTCTGCCGTTAATCAAGGCGACATTACCTGTGTTGCGTCTGCATTACAACCTTACTATATCCAATATACCTGACATCCATTGCTATTTTTTCTGCCGTTCAAGGCAACATTACCTGCGCTGCATCTGCTGTATAATGTTTGCACAAGGAGGGACAGATAGTGTAGGGATAGGATTTGGCTAGGCAGGGCTAGTTGTTCTATTTAATGCTGTTCCCAAACCATTTGAGTGGTGTTTCCACCATTTTCTCAACTTTCCCTATGAACCAGACACCCCCCCTCTTCAGAGCAGGGGGTGCCTGGTTTAGTGCTTGGGTTCTCCCATTGACTTCCATTATGCTCGGGTTCTTGGACGAGCACTCAAGCACCACCTAGTGTTCGGCCAGAGCACCCGAGCATCATGGTGCTCGATCAACACTAATAGAGAGGTATAATTGTGTAGATTTTAGGGAATTTGATCAGGGAAGGCTTCGAGGAAATGAACATTTATATGCAGTTTTTTTTTAACTTCTAGTTTCCACATAGGCTTATCACCAGCACAGCACCTCACTAGCATTCTGCTGTAATCACTGAGTAATTGAGCATTTTCTTTTTTTTAGTGCATTATATCTGTATAATTAAACACATATTATAGCAAAAGCATTTTCTGACAATAAACCTTATGAACTATGTAACTATGTATGGGTGATGTCAGAACTAATCAGATATCTTTTGACTGTTGCTCTTTCTCCTCTCTCACAGCATACATTCTGACAGGCTGAGCAGAGTGTACAAATATGTCAGACTATAATATGATCCACCAGATGTATCACCAGATGTGCATATTGTGAGAGGCAGGATCCTTAAATTAAAAGACCTTGGTTTATCACTCCAGTGGGTCACTATGGGTCTAAGCCAAGATGTCAGCACTGTTCAATATTCCATGTCCCTGTGGTTCGGAGAACAAAGTAATAGAATAACAGCAAGAGGTGCAAAGAGACAAACCTCTGCACAGACAGATAGTCTGATTAGAAAAATGGCGTGTAATTATGCATTCTGTACTGCAAGTGAAAATGAATATAACATCCCAAGCCTGGGGAGCCAAACAGTGTATACTTTTTTTATCTTTTGTTTTTGTCCGTTTGGCGGACAAGAATAGGCATTTCTATGATGGGACGCCCGTTCCGCTCCGCAAATTGTGGAAGGCACACGGGTGGCATATGTATTTTGCGGATGCGCAATTTGCGGACTGCAAAAAATGGCACGTTAGTGTGAATGAGCCCTAAATCGTATGGATGGTACTGCATGTCTTGTGTGGGCAATATTAGGAACAAACATTGCAACGCGATAACAAATGGCAAGCACTTGTTCTGTATAGCTGGATGGTTGTCCAAATATCCAAATAATTTCCTCTGGTGCAAAGGAACCAAAGGCCAAGTCTGCTCCTAGCATAAATTCCTTTTAATTTTTAAAATATTTTATTGAACAAGAGCTCACAGAGCAGTACAAAAAACATATTCGTACAATAATTTTCGCACTATTGAAAATGTTCGCATAGGCACAGTTATTACAAATATTTGGTAACCAGTGAGAGAACCACTGGTAATAGTAGACAAATACATCTTTGCATAGATAATGATGGACAGAGTGGCAATTACAGCGCCTCAATCATTTGTAAATGTCGGATAGTGTAACTGGAAGTCAAACGGGGGGGGGAAAGGGGGGGTAGGGTGCATAAAGGATAAAGGAGGGCAAAGGTAATGAAGAAATATAGTAGCTGTGAGCTGTATCTCTAGAGCAAGGGTGCCAGCAGGTCTGTCACGTTAGTCTAGCCCTCGCCTACAAGCAATCTGAGTACTCTGCTTTATCTTTCTGTAAGCTTCCCAGGGACCCCATGTTAGGCCAAATTTCTCGGAGACCTTAGCATCCCAGTGAGCAATCTGCTCCATTCGGTATATTTGGTCACATTTAAGTTGCCAATGTTCAATAGACGGTGGTGCAGTGGATTTCCACTGAGGCCCCACTAGCGTCCTGGCTGCAGCTAACAAATGGTGTGATA
Source organism: Rhinella marina (assembly GCA_900303285.1). Lineage (NCBI taxonomy): Eukaryota > Metazoa > Chordata > Amphibia > Anura > Bufonidae > Rhinella > Rhinella marina. The sequence goes on along the minus strand of ONZH01007665.1, from coordinate 50,318 downwards.
GTAGGACCATGTGCTTGGATTTCAGCACGCGAGATGGGGAGCTCAGCAAACACAGTTGGGGTGTCGCCTCTACTAGCAGCCCGAAAATCTTAGATAAAACATCACAAACTGCCGACCAGAAAGAACAATACCAGGGGACGTCCACCAGATATGCAAGTAAGTGGCCTCTGACCTCTCACATCGCCAACACAATGAAGAAGTTGTGGGGAACATCTTATGAAGTCTCATCGGAGTATAGTACCATCTGGTCAACATTTTGTAATAGTTTTCCTGAAGCTTTACACATCTGGAGATTTTGGGAGCTCGTCGCAGTAATGACTTAATTTCTTCCTGGGAGAAGGTTATTGTTAGGTCTCTCTCCCAATCCCCAATAAAGGATGGTTTGAGTGCAGCTGCCGATGTCCCCAAAGAACAGCAAAGTTTTGATATGGATCGTTTAGGAGATTTTGAGCTAAGCACCATGGTCTCAAAGAGCGTAGGGGTAGGAGAAGAGCTCGGTGAGATCTGGATCTGCTTTATGGCTTTTAAGAAATGGGCCTTTTGGATGCAGTTAAAGTCAACTAGGACAGGAGGATCCAAGTCTGAGATATTTGCGAGCTGGGAATCAGATAAATAATCCCACACAGAGGTAGAGTTCACCTTGCATGGGTCTGTTAGTGAGCTACGGAACTCAAGCGTCCCATCCCACATGACATCTCTGACTTGCAACAACGGAGACAGACAGGTACTGAGCAGTTTGTCTCTCAGACAGGTGTGCCACACCTTAAGGGTATTGCGCACCAGTGAGTTCTCAACACCCCCCCCCGCGCATACTCAATTTATACACGTTAGTGAGTACCAGTGCTCGCAATGGTGTGTCCACCATAGCCTGATCAGTCAGGATATCTAATCTGTCAGACGAGGCTCTCAACCAGTCTAAGACTCTTGTGCTTCGAATTGCCTTGTAGTAAAGGTGTATATCAGGGAATCCCAGGCCTCCTTCAGAGGTGGGTCTAGTCACCTGTACATATGATAGCTTAGGTCTAGTTTCTTTCCATAAGAATCTAGAAAGGGTCCTCTTCATTTGTTCAAAGAAATGGTTGGGTAGAAGGGTGACAGAGTCCCATTAACCCGAACCCGGGCACTAGGCCCGTTATACATGGCTATGACCACTTTGATAAACGTATCCGGTATATGAAAGGCTTGTAGGGCCTGTCTCATAAATTGCCAGTCAACCCTATCGAAAGCCTTCTCGGCATCTGTACCGAGAAGGACTAGGGGGGTAGATGTATTATGTGCATGTTGAATGATATTAATTATCCTGCTAGTGTTCTTGTTTCACTCTCGGCCGCTGATAAACCCCACCTGCTCTATATGTATCAGCTGAGGTAGAAGTGGTTGCAGTCGGAAGGCCAGCATCTTAGCTATTAGTTTCAAGTCATTGTTCAAGAGGGAAATTGGGCGGTAGCTGGAGCATAGTGACGGGTCCTTCCCCTCCTTTAGCATAATAGTAATCTGGGCAGAGAGTGTATGGGGGTGAAGTGTTTCTCCTCTCCACAATGAATTACACACCTTCAACAGGTGAGGTAGTAGAATATCTTGAAAACCGTCATAATATTTCATAGTTAAGCCATCTGGCCCAGGGCTTTTGTGGAGAGGAGAAAGTTTGAGAGCATTTTTCAGTTCTAAAAGAGTGAAAGGGCGGGTTAACACATTTTCCTGCTCCAGGGACAAAGTGGGAAGATTGCGAGTGGAAAGTCACTGCACCGTGCGGTCAGGAGAAGTATCCACTGGGGAAGAGAAAGTAGATTGGTCTTTAATGTTATATAGCTGTTTGTAATACTCAGTAAACCTAGCAGCAATCTGCTCCGTTTGTAACAGGGATTGGGCGGCAGAGGATTGAATAGAATGAATATAGGAGTGTACCTGTCTTTTCTTCAGTTGCGCTAACATGAACTTGGTAGCTTTGTCCCCGTGGGCATAATATTTAAATCTAGAGGAGAGGTATAGTTTGGCCGATCTATCGTTAAGCATGTTTTTAAGTTGGGACCTCAAGGAGTCCAACTCATGTAGGACCGCCGCAGACAATCACTTTTTATGTTTGGCTTCCAAAGCTTGTATACTGGTTTGTAGGCCCAGAATGTTCCTTCTCTCTAGATGTTTTAATATGGGAGCCCAGGGAGATAAAGTGACCCCTCATTACTGCTTTGTGAGCCTCCCAGATTACACCAGGGGAGACATCATCTGTAGCGTTCGTGGTAAAGTATTCAGTCAGTTTGCTAGTGATAAAGTCTCTATGTACGGGGTTGTGTAAGATCGTCTCGTTTAACCTCCAAATCATTTCTGTTTTCGGGAGGGACTTTAATAACAACTGCAGGAACATTGGTGCATGGTCAGACTAGGTTATAGACCCAATAGATGCGTTTTGACAAGAGGGTAAGAGTGAGGTAGACACAAAAATATAGTCTAATCTTTGGTATGAGGAATGAGCCGGCGAGTAATATGTGTAATCTTTAGTAGTAGGGTTTAATGCTCTCCAACTATCCACCAGACCCGCTTTAGCAAGATTGTTACGGATATATCTGAGGGATATACCGGAAAGTGCAGATGAACCAGTAGAGGAATCTATCTCCGGGTGGAGAGTTACATTCAGGTCCCCTCCTAGGACTCTTATCCCTTCAGCAAATTTCTGTAAAACCTCTAGGACATTTCTGAGCCAAGGCGTCTGGCCCGAGTTGGGGCATATATATTGCCCAGGGTAATCATTTGCAGGCCTAGTTGACCTTTGACAAAAATATATCTTCTCTGCTCATCTGAGAGGGTCGAATGTACCACGAAAGGAATATGTCTGTGTATAGCTATACTGACACCTTTAGAGGCAGAGTCAGGTGATGTACTATGGAACCATTGGTTGAACACCAGATGCTTGAGGTGGGGGATATGGTTCCTCCTAAAGTGAATTTCTTGCAGTAGCAAGATATCCGTCTTAAATCTTTTCAACATATTACATATCTGACTGCACTTCGATGGGACGTTCAACCCCCTCACATTAAACGAGCACACTTTGACCATCACCATTTATACCACATAAATCAACAGGGCCATGAAAACCCTGAGAACAGATGTGAAGCAAGTCGGTATAGTCCACTATAATCTGCGGGCAAGAATACGATCTGTACATGTAAACGGGCACACCTGTAGGTGTGAGAGGTTGCACACCTGTTTTAAGATAAGGAAGAGGGAAGGGGGAGAGGAGGGGGGAGGGAAGGAAATAGGGGTTACAGAGAAACCAATACAAAATCAAGGCCCTTTTTTGCATGAGTACAAAAGAGCCAACATTCCCTGTCGGGCAAACCTCAGTATTGAACCTTTGTAGGGGAACAGAACAAAGGTGAAAACCGAAAAGAACAAACAAGGTTCCTGTGTGGAACCATGGGTAATTACACATGGTAGGCGTAGGCTGCCAAAAAGAAGGATCTAAGGCGAGGAGCGGGCAGCTCCAATCAATAGGTATCAGCAAATAGATAGATATAAAAGTAATAGATAGAAAAAAAAGAGGGAGGATTGTAAATGAAAGACAGCATAACGAAGAAGCTTATATCCAGGAGGAGAAGATAATGATAAGAACAGTCTCACCACATGGCAGGCAAAAAATGGAAAATGAGTGACTATGTCACTCTGCTCTATCAGTCAGTGTCCACCTGGATCCTTCTGGGGGTCAGTTTCCCGGCTTTCCTCTTCTGACCTTGTGGTCTTCCAGGTCCCACCGGCAGGGGCTTACTGGGAACTTGAAGTGGCCCTGGAAAAAATACTAAAAGTGGCCCTGTTTTGTGGTCGGGTCCAAATTGATGGAAGGTAGGGGCAGCAATACCATATTGGGGCACATTATCCCACCCCATCAGAGCCAAATACCACAGTCCATCACAAACTATATCCCCAAAAACTTACACTGGCCGGCTTTGAGGAGAGCTCAGGTGGCCCCCTGTGTATCGGCCCACCGGGAAATTTCCCTGTAAGGTCTATGGCCAATCCGCCCCTGCCCACTGGGGTCCACGGAGCAACTAAGGGGAGAGCTGGTAGAAGCGCTAATTCTTGAACGGCATTCCAGTCTTGGATGTGCAGGTTTTCGATTCCCAGCATATCGTATACCCACTTTAGGTCTGCGGGAGCCGGAACGACCGTTTTTCCTCTCTGGGGTATTGATAAGTAGGCCAAACGGGTATAACCACCTGTAGGTCAGCCTGCGCTCCTTCAGGATTTCAAGTAAAGGGCGCAATGATCGCCTTTTCTTCAAGGTTAAAGGGGACAAATCCTCGAAGATCGAAATGGTTGCCCCTTCATACTGAAGGCGAGATGAGGTTCTTGCCGCTTTTAGGATTTTTTTCCTTGGTTTGGAAATGTGTTAGCTTGCATATAATGTCCCGTGGGGGGCCGGCGGGGTCCGGGGCCAGGCAAAGTGCTCTATGAGCTCTTTCAAAAGAAATAGCAGCCGGGAGCTCTGACCCCAACAGGTCCGTGAAGAAAGCGGTAAGCGCGGGCAAGATGGTGTCCGCAGAGATGGTTTCAGGAAAACCTTTTAAATGTAAGTTATTGCGGCGTCCCCGATTGTCTTGATCCTCCAACTGGTTATAGAGGTAGTTAAGGTGCGCTTGAGTGTGGTCTAAGCTGTGGGAGACCGAGGTGCCAAAGTCCACAATGGCGGCCTGCGAGGTTTCTAGCATGTCTACCCGATCTCCCATTTGCCTCAGGTCTTGCTTGATGTCTTTTATTTCTTGCATCAGTGGATCTAGGGCATCCGCCAGCAGTTGGCGCATAAAAGATCTAGACACCGGGAGGCTGTCTCTGGTGTTCGGGCTTTCCATATCACTTCCACCACCCTCCTCTGAGTCCGAGGCCTCACGTCTGGTTGGCGCATCCTGTGAACGCGCCATCTTGTCCGCCCGCTTCGCCAGTTTTGCACAGGCCTTTGTAACAAAACGGTCTAAGTCTCCTTGTCCTGCAGCTTGTTTTGGGGAACCGGGTGTCTCTTTGGACTTGTCTCTGCTGTTTTTGCCCATGATTGCCTTGCTGGTCAGTGTTTAATAGCCCGCTCCTCTGAGATCCACAGCAGAGCTCACACTGCTGCATGCATTCGGCTTTGCTGCCAGGCCACGCCCCTCTAGCATAAATTCCTTTTAAATGTTGTCCTTTTCTTGGTTTTTGAGTTTGAAGTCACAAAACTATTAAGATAGGAATATCTTGTGTGTACAGTTTCCGCCTTAAGTTCCATATATGACTCAAATATCTACAAAGATACATTTTGAAGAAGGGTTCATGCACATGACAGTAGCCATTTTCGTGGTCTGCAAACTTGGATTTTGCAGAACATGTTCTATTTTTTTGAAGGGCAGTGGAATGGACATACAGATGCGTACAGTACACGGTGTGCCGTCCACTTCTTTTGTGGCTCCATTGAATGAATCTGCATCTGATCAGCAAAAAAATAAATTAGGATCAGATGCATCCAAAAAAATTAGCCCAAGCACACACACACACAAAAAATCAAAGTGGCCTTAGGGCAGTACTTACATACAAAGCAAATGGATGATACCAGCAGACAAAAGTTTGTGTGCTCACCTTGTTAGGTTGTGCGCAGGAAAAATACTCTGTGTCCAGAGAAATATCCCTCGGGGCCACAATCCTAAACAGGTCTTAATTAGAGATGAGCGAACGCGCTCGAAACGAGCACTGTACCGCTCGGCTCCCCTGCGCTCACATGGGCGCAGGCAGCCGCTTCCGTCCTCCTCAGGAGGACGGAAGCGGCTGCCTGCGCCCTTGCAAGTGCAGGGGAGCCGAGCGGTACAGTGCTCATTTCGAGCATGTTCGCTCATCTCTAGTCTTAATCAATCTTACCTGTTTGAAAAGGGGTCTATACCTAGAAATACGAGTCTTAGGGCTCGTTCACATCACCGTTAGGGATTCCGTTCTGGCTTTCCGTTATAACATCGTTATAATGGAAAATAACGGAATCCATAGGACGGAAATCAAAACGGACACCTTTAAGAGGCATTCCGTTTTGATCCGTCATAATAGAAGCCTATGGTAAAGCATACTGGATCCGTCTGGTTTACGTTATGGTGGACGGAAACCAAAGTTCCGTCCTATGGATTCTGTTATTTTCCGTTATAAAGATGTTATAACGGAAAGCCAGAACGGAATTCCTAACGGTGATGTGAACGAGCCCTTAATGGAAAACCCAGAGTGAGCATGAATGGCTCCAGCTTATGTTGTTTTTTCGTTCTACAAAGATGCATAACGTTCTTGCGGTGGAGGGGTTAACTGCAAAAGATGTATCTGAAGTCTGAAGGGAATGGAAATTTCACCTGGTTTACAGCATCCTCTATCATTTTCTGCTTTTAGCTCTATCTCTGTTGAAATGAGCAATGCTGCCCTAACATTGCAGGCACTTAATGATAAGTGTTTGGATCAGCTTCGAGACAGGGAAAGGCTGTAGTTTTAGAGATTTAGTGCTCTGTTTTATAGACCCATTTAATATCCAGCTTCCTGGTATATAAATGTTCACAGGAAAAAGGAAAGTTATCTCGGGTACTAGTGTTAGCGCTTCCCTATTGACACACGCTGATACTGTGATGGGAAATATTTGCTTTTCCATATTAATACAACTAAGGGTCTTATGAATTACAGTTGTGTTACACAGACTGCAATAAATACATCCAGTTCTGCACCTCAGTGACCTTATATGAAAATATCAATATATAAGGGGCATCTCATATTACATCCCCTTTATTTAGTCTTATTTTTACAAAAGTGTTCCAATCAGTGGGAGATCAATTCTTTAGATTATGTCATGCCTGCTAGTGGAACCTCAGTTAATCCATCAGACTTCCCCTCAGATGCTGTGGCTTTGCGGTGATTCTAATTTTCCATGAAATTCTAATTAAAGTCCACTTTGTGGACTTTGATTCGTTCAACACTGATCCCAACCACCCATTAACATGAACTCTAAGAACAAGTGTGCAAACCTATTTCAATGGGGAGAGGGTAAAACTTCTTCCACAGCAGGCTTATTATTTATATGGGAAGAAATGATTCGGCATGTTGAAATACTTCTTTTTCCTGATAACAGCTGCCTGTCTATTCTGCTACTCATGAGCGTAACTATGGCCATAGCACTTGCTATGGCACCCAGAGGTTGAGGGGTCCAACAGCATACCTTTTTGTGGGAAATAACAATATGGTGGCTTTTTGCTATAATTGTTAGCCCAGCTCCCCATACCTGTGATTCTGTCCCCACACGCAGGTACGGGCGCCGGGCTTCTTCACTCCTTCCCACCGCTGTGCTGACATGCGTGGGCAGCGGGGTTTTCAGTTGTGGTCTGTAATCCTGCCACCAGCATCTCCCTCCTGGCTCTGAGCAGAGTTTGCACTGTGGCTCAGAGTTCCTTGTGTGTATTTAGGGTGTGTGTGGGCGTGTATCTCCTCCCTTTGTGAGGCAGCCTGCGCATGCCCTCTATCTTCCCCTGCCTATAGCTGGTCTGCAGGATTTATTTAAAGGCACCTCCTTCTACAAGAAGACGCCTGAGCAACTTTGTTTCCTAGCTAGTCTAGTTTCCTGTTTGAGCTAAGGTGTTCTGTTGGTTCTTGTCATTCTGTGTATCAGGCTTTGGATTACATTTTATGGACTTTGTCTGATTGCCGCCTGCCTTGACCCTGATCTACGTTTACGGACTTTGTCTGACTGCTGCCTGCTCTGACTTCTGCCTTCCTACTCTGACGATTCTTCTCTCTGATCAGCTTCTGGCCTCCCAGCATCCACTGGGTCACGGTGTATTGTGTCATCTGGAGGCCAGTCCAGTGGGTTCACTCTCTGGTCCCGATTCCCTTTTGTTCTAATTCCCCTCTGAGATAGCACCTCTCGGGAAAGTCTCTCCTCACCATCAGAGGTATCATGTGAACAATGAGATATAGAGCCATTATACATACTGTTAATTATTGCTTCTTATTGCTATTTTAATTTTCTCACACTAGGTGGTGGGCCCCCCCATCTTATTTTGCTATCAATTATAGTTATGTCCTTGCCCCTAAATTATGCCCCTAAGCCTACCCATCAGATTATCTGCTGATCATGCAAAATTTAGTGGATTAAACCAATTTAGGCATTCTTACCCTCCCATGACAAACTGTAAAGAGGCAGGGCTTATACTGATTTGCATTAATAGGGTCATTTATAGGGAATCTGTCACCAAGAAATTCACTGTTGAACCAGGCAAAATCTCCTGAAGGGCTAGCTCAGCTGAATGCGATGATATATTTTACTTAGAGATCTCTTGCTTTATTCTAGAGAAAAAAAGTACTTTTAATCACTATACAAATGAGCAGCTAAGTGCACCAAGGGTAGGCCTGGACCACTCTGTGCACCCTTACACCTCCTGATTCCCTCTCCTTCCTGACAGGCTAGTCAGGATGACTATGCAGAAACCTGGCCCTATAAAAATTAAGAAGGAGAGGGAAGGCTGGGAGAGGAAGCAGGAGGGACAGGGTATACTCAGTGGCTTGGGCTCACTCTTAGTCTACTTAATTTATGGATTAAAATACTTTTTCTCCAGAATGAAGCAACAGAAGTGAAAGGCATGATTACATTCAGCTTAGCTAGCCCTGTACTTCATTGTGCCTGGTATAACAGTGACTTTCATGGGTCCTGGTGACAGACTCCCTTTAAAGGCAGTTTTCAGGGCAGAAGTGCACCAGGCATGAATTATTAAGCAGTTGACAAGTCAAATGTTGGCAAAAGTAATTCTAAAAATAACATTATACAAAAGAATTGCTATCCACGCAAACTCTGTAATATTTCTGTTGTTTAACTTCCAGACAGAGTATAAATTATATTTAACTACTGCATATCTACTGTATAGGTTCATTATATACACTTTTATGAGACTGATGACGTAACCTCTCCAGTATGGCTTCCAGCAATCCAGAGCCCTCAGATATGGGAGCCCTTAGCAGACTCATACACCTTATTAGGAAAAGTATGAGGAGGACACCAGTCTATTGGACTCATAGCACCGACAGGGCCCAACTCTGCATGTATAAGACATTGCCAACATAGTTGAAAAATGAAAAGCTTACATAATTTTATACATAATAACTTCTTTTTAACAAAGTTACAACTAGCCCTATAACTCTCATGGAGCCAGAGATCACCCCATTCAGTGCTCCAATAGTTCTGCTAGATTTATTTCAAGCTGGCAGCTTAGCGGGTGTGTCCTTTCTCAAAGCACATGTCCTTTCTCAGACGATATATCCTAGTGGCAGTTGAAAGATGAAACTGAGTATTTGCTTCCGTCTCAGTGAACAGAACAGAAAAATAGAGCAAACAGAAGGCGGCGCTATACAGATAGATTTCAGTGAATTACTCAATGCCATTACATAAATATTCACATCCCGGTGCTGGTTTGAAATATGTAGGATATTATTCATGGAACAACCCCTTTAATATTTTTAAAAGAGTACACAAAAACCTTTAATATTGCTGCCAGTTGAATGAAAAAGTAGCACAGAATTATTGAACATCTTGCTTGTCTTTTGATGTAGTAGTCTCTGCGTATAATGTGTTTATCAGCTCATGCACACAAACATATTTTTTTTCCTTTTCAGTTCCGTTTTTTTACAGGTCCGTATGCGGAACCATTCACTTCAATGGGGCTTGAAAAAACATTGAAATGACTTAATGTGCATTCCGTGTCTGTATGTTCGCATGTCCGTTCCGTAATAAGAAAAATAGAACATGTCCTATTTTTGCCCATTTTGTTGTTACAATGGATCCACTAAAAAAAATGGATGCAACAAGGACGTCACACGGATATCGTTTTTTTTTCTTGTGGATCTGTGTTTTGAAGACTGCAAAATACATACGGCATGTGCATGAGCCCTAAGACAGATGAATGGTTATAAGGCCCTGGAGAACCACATTTCTTACCAGTGCATTTATATATTTTAACTCTTTCATAGACGCTTTGAACGTCATTAGCTGATTCTCCAGTGAGGGAAGAAATATCAGGAGTCAAGCATTTCTTGTAATAGTCTTCTACTGACAGCAGAAGAATCGTGTGTATCTTCCCAGAGATGTCACGGGCCTTGCTTCATCCTTTAGAATATATTAAACACAGCTCTGGATATTGTTTCACAGTCAAGATGATGACATTGCTTTATCAGTGCGACGTCTGCCTTCTGAAAGCCTCCCTGATTTAGGGGAGTTTTTATCTCCCCACATTTTCAACCCAGGCAGCAAAAAGTCCAAACATGATCCGGAGAGGCAATGTTGTCACCAAGCTATTTTTAATACCTGTTTGTTCCTGATCTGCAAGTGAATTGTGCTTAGCTTGCCACGCGTCCTATCAGCCTGTGGAACGACAAAGAGAAGACTTGCTGAATAATTCATGGGAAGCAATTTTCTTGTAGTCACTGACTCATCAATCACAGCTGTCTAACAAGACAAGTGTGCACCTACAGAACAGGGCTGATCCGCCGCTGGTGGTGGGGTCTTTCCGGGAGGCCAATAATAATATTAGCACGTATTTATACATGGACTTCATGCATGCGGCCTGCAAAATATGTCTTATTATTTATGTGGTAGAAAAACTCCACGACTTTATTTGCATATATTTTATTTGCAGATATTTTTGGACGCCATTAGCCTTATTATCAGAGAGAAGTCATATTGAGACATCTGTCCGCAATGTTACAGAAAAGGGAAAATGAGCCCTTGGTACAAAGGTGTTAATGACAAGTAAACTGAAACAAATAGAAAATACTGCTAATGTTACTAGTAACATATGGTTTTATCGCCCTTGCCACTGGCAGTTATACCCTTATAAGAGTTCTCTCATTTAAACAGCGCATTTTATGAAGCTTTTCCTGTTTCCTTTTTTTCTTTAATATAAGAAGTACTTTTCTTTAAGGCTATTTTCACACGACTGTATGTATTTTGCGTTCTGCAAAAATACGGATGACATCCATGTGACGTCCATGTAGCATGTTATTTTTTATTTTGGAGGATCCATTATAACAATGCCTATCCAGGACATGTTTTATCTTTTTTATGGAGATGCGTACGAGAACGGACATACAGATGCAGACAGCACAAGGTGTGCTGTCCATATTTTTTGGGGACCTATTGAAATGAATGGGTCTTCTTTGTATTGCAAAAAATGTGGATCGGATGCGGAGCAAAAATACGGTCATGTGAATGGGGCTTAACATATATACTTTCTTAGGGCTCGTACACAGGAACTTATTTTTTTCCTTGTCTGTTCATTTTTTTTTTTTTTTTTGCAGCCCGTATGCAGAACCATTCAAAGAAAATGGAAATGATGCGGTGTGCATTCCATTTCCGTATATCCACATGGCTGCAAAAAAGATACATGTCCTATTCTTGTCCGTTTTGCGGACAAGGATAGGCATTGTTACAATGGATCCGCAAAAGAAAACAAATGCTATATGAATGTGACACGGACATCATCCGTATTTTTTGCATATCCGTGTATTACGGACCAGAAAATACATACGTCGTGTGCATGAGCCCTTAGTGTGACAGTGTACCATTCTAATCTGAATGAATGAATGAAGGTGTATGGGATTCAGATTCAAATGACATGTATTGAAGCTGCTTTCACATCAATGTCATGCGACTGCATTTTATCTATAGTCTCACCTTAAGGCCTCTTTCACACGAACGTTGTGTTTTGCGGTCCACAAATTGTGGAGCCGCAAAAACAACAGATGACATCCGTGTGCATTCCGTATTTTGCGGAACGGAACAGCTAGCCCCTAATAGAAAAGTACTATTCTTGTCCGTAATTTTTTTGTGGGCTACGGAATGGAGCAACGGATGTGGACAGCACACGGTGTGCTGTCCGCATTTTTTGCCGGCCCATAGAAATGAATGGGTCCGCATTTTTCACATGAAAAATGCGGACCCATTCATTTCTATGGGCCCGCAAAATCGGAGTCCGCAAAAACAACGTTCGTGTGAAAGAGGCCTAATACTCAGAGCTCCTGTGGTTGAAATAAACCAAACTTAGAATACCCTAGAGCTCTATGAAAAGCAACATGCTTTGTGTTTAACAGCAGCAGCAAAGTGATGCAGCCACATATATGATGCTATATAAATCTGTCGCACCACATCCTAATCAAGTGACTATTTATAATGCATTAGTACTTAATTTACATCATAAAAGCGCAAGGTGCAATCACGCAATCTCACATTTGGTCATGTCAGTGTATGTCCTTATGTTTTATGATGGTAAGGAGTGTGTTTTGCTGGACATAATACATACATAGTTTTTTTTTCTTCTATGATGCAATTACTTGACCATTCCTTTTACAATGTAAATAATAATGAATATACATTATGTTACTATTTTTCCTCATTACCTATAATACCTGTTTGATCCTTACGATCGAGGTGATTCTTCAGAAATATCTTGCAGATATTGTACATGGTTGCCGATACAAATTTACGTGTTAGCAGGGAACATGTGAAAGAAGCGCTATAAATATTTGCACATTATCACAGGCAGGAACCCTAGTAACTAAAGGATTTCTCCAACAGGCATGTGAGATACATAACGTGATTGTATGCATTTACCCACATAATTGAAATAATGGGGCATGATTGCTTCGAGCTAATAGCCCAAGTTACTGGTCTTTTTGTCTAATCCAGTCGTCAGCTGTCAGCAGACGCATAGGAAGACTTACCAATGAGGTGCTTTCCGTCCTTGGAAATCTGTAATTTATTTATCCATTGTTCTCCATACACTGCTATTGCTCATAGAAATTGTATATAAATCTCCCTAGAGCATGAAAAATACTCTGTTCCATTGTTTTGACTGCAGAAAAAGTAGAAGATAGAGGGAAAAAAAGCATTGTATGCATGATCATTACCCGTATCACTCTCTTTCAACTAAACCAATCGGATTGTATCTTTGTTTTCCCTGGAAATGTATTTTACTGCGCAGGCAATGATGGTTCCAGCAGAAAACAGAGACACTATGCAATGTGGTCACATTTCAGCTGCACTACATTAGTTTTCTTGGTATAGAAAGGACCTTTTAACAAGTTAATGATGAGGTATCATTGACGGGAACAAATTGTAAAACTGGAAAACATTTTATAAATATAATTTCGAAATACTTTTTTAAATGCCAAAATCAAATGATTGCAGAAAACAACACAAATTATCAAAAAAGAAAAAAAACATCCATTCCCAATAACGATTAATTGACATGTAACATAGTAACATAGTATGTAAGGCCGAAAAAAGACATCTGTCCATCCAGTTCAGCCTGTTTTCCTAGAAGTTGATCCAGAGGAAGGCAAAAAAAAACCCTGTGAGGTAGAAGCCAATTTTCCTCACTTTAGGGGAAAAAATTCCTTCCCGACTCCAATCAGGCAATCAGAATAACTCTCTAGATCAACAACCCATCTCTAGTAACTATAACCTGTAATATTATTACCCTCCAGACATACATCCAGGCCCTTCTTGAACTCTTTTAGTGAACTTACCATCACCACCTCCTCAGGCAGAGAGTTCCACAGTCTCACTGCTCTTACCGTAAAGAATCCTCTTCTATGTTTATGTACAAACCTTCTTTCCTCCAGACGCAGAGGATGTCCCCTCGTCACAGTCACAGTCCTCGGGATAAATAGATGATTGGCGAGATCTCTGTACTGACCCCTGATATATTTATACATAGTTATTAGATCTCCCCTCAGTCGTCTTTTTTCTAAAGTGAATAACCCTAATTTTGATAATCTTTCTGGGTACTGTAGTCCACCCATTCCAGTTATTACTTTAGTTGCCCTCCTCTGAACCCTCTCCAGCTCTGCTATGTCTGCCTTGTTCACAGGAGCCCAGAACTGTACACAGTACTCCATGTGTGGTCTGACTAGTGATTTGTAAAGTGGCAGGACTATGTTCTCATCACGGGCATCTATGCCCCTTTTGATGCAACCCATTATCTTATTGGCCTTGGCAGCAGCTGTCTGACACTGGTTTCTGCAGCTTAGTTTGCTGTTCACTAAAATTCCTAGGTCCTTTTCCATGTCAGAGTTACCCAATGCTTTACCATTTAGTATGTACTGGTGACTTGCATTATTCCTTTCCATATGCATAACCTTACATTTGTCAGTGTTAAACCTCATCTGCTACTTCTCTGCCCAAGCCTCTAGTCTATCCAGATCCATCTGTAGCAGTGTACTGTCCTCTTCTGTGTTAATTACTTTACATAGTTTAGTGTCATCTGCAAAAATTGATATTTTACTATGCAAACCTTTTACAATATCATTAATAAATATATTGAAGAGAATAGGACCCAATACAGACCCCTGTGGTACCCCACTAGTGACAGTGACCCAATCTGAGTATCTACCGTTAATAACCACCCTCTGTTTTCTATCACTGAGCCAGTTACTTACCCACATACAGACATTTTCTCCCAGGCCAAGCATTCTCATTTTGTATACTAACCTTTTATGTGGTACCGTGTCAAACGCTTTGGAGAAGTCCAAATATACGACATCCATTGAGTCGCCGCGGTCAAGTCTAGAACTTACCTCCTCATAGAAACTGATTAAATTGGTTTGACATGACCGATCCCTCATGAAGCCATGCTGATACGGAGTTATTTGCTTATTTTCATTGAGGTACTCCAAGATAGCATCTCTCAGAAAACCTTCAAACAGTTTACCCACAACAGAAGTTAAACTTACCGGCCTATAGTTTCCGGGCTCTGTTTTTGGACCCTTTTTGAATATTAGCACCACATTTGCTATGCGCCAATCCTGTGGAACACTCCCCGTCAGTATAGAGTCCTCAAATATCAGAAATAAGGGTCTGTCGATGACATTACTTAACTCTCTTAGGATACGGGGGTGTATGCCATCCGGTCCTGGTGATTTGTCTATTTTAATATTTTTAAGACGTTGCTGTACCTCTTCCTGAGTCAGAGAGGACACTTTTAAAGGGGAATTTACTTTTATACTCTGCATTTCATCTGACAGTTTATTTTCCTCAGTGAATACAGTGGAGAAAAAGTTATTTAGTAGCTTCGCTTTCTCCTCATCGCTCTCTGCAACTCCCCCCTCATTACTCTGTAAGGGGCCGACACCTTCAGGTTTATACTTTTTAGTATTTATATAATTGAAGAACATTTTAGGGTTAGTTTTGGCGATTAATCTCTCGGTCTCTAATTTGGCTGCTTTTATTTGTCTTTTACATATTCAATTTATTTCCTTATAGTTTTTCAATGCTTTCTCGCTCTCCTCCTGTTTTAGTGATTTAAATGCTTTCTTTTTGTCATGTATTACTTTCTTTACAGTTCTATTTATCCACATTGTTTTTTTCTTGTTTCTTATCATTTTATTCCTATACGGTATGTAACTCTCACAATTAGATATTAGGATGCTTTTAAAAATATCCCATTTTGTGGCTGTATTTTTATTTTTGAGGACTTTGTCCCAGTTAGTTAGGCCTATGGCCTCTCTTAGTTGGCTACATTTAGCTTTTTTGAAGTTTGGTATTTTTGTTCCTCCCTGAAGAAACACTCTTTTGAATGACAAGAAGGTTATTATGTTATGGTCACTGTTTCCCAGGTGTCCCCCAACCTGCACATCTGTTGTTCTGTCAGGTCTATTGGTTAATACTAAGTCCAGTATGGCCGTTCCTCTAGTGGGGTCCTGAACCAGTTGGGAAAGATAATTGTCTTTGGTTATTGCCAAGAACCTGTTTCCTTTATGAGATATACAGGTTTCAGTTTCCCAGTCTATATCTTGGTAGTTGAAGTCCCCCATAATAATGACCTCATTATGATTTGCCGCCTCGTCTATCTCGTTTAGAAGTAGATTTTCTGTGGTCTCTGATATATTGGGTGGTTTATAATAAACCCCTATTAGTATTTTATTATTGTTTTTGGCTCCATTTATTTCTACCCACAGTGACTCCACATCTTTATGTCCCTCACTTATATCTTCCCGGAGTGTGGGCTTTAGGCACGACTTTACATAAAGGCAGACCCCTCCCCCTCTCCGGTTTTGACAATCCTTTCTAAAAAGATTGTTACCCTGTACGTTGACTGCCCAGTCATAGCTATCATCCAGCCATGTCTCAGTTACTCCCACTATGTCATAGTTCTCCTCACACATCACTAATTCCAATTCACCAGTTTTATTAGCTAGGCTTCTGGCATTAGTGTACATACAATTAAGAGGTTGATGTATATTTCTTACCCTACACCTTTCCTTCTGATCTGTTCTAGTTCCTCCTTCCATTCCTCCCCTAGTTCTATTACCTTGCCCCAAGTCTCTATCTGCACTATCTTCCCCTCCTATAATGTAGTTACCCCCCCCCAGTCCCTAGTTTAAACACTCCTCCAGCCTCACCACCATGTACTCACCACAAACGAGGCTTGTAGGTATTGTACATAAAAAGAACATCTGTCACCATGATCAAGCCTATTACATCAGGCTACCTTGTAGGCTTGATCATGGTGACTAAAACAAGCCCTTTCTCTCTGCAATCGGTATTACGGATACAGAAAAAAATTCTTATTTTTATGTGTCTGTAGATAACGAGCTTGGAGCACTGAGGAGCTGGCCTAGTCCCAGGAGCACATCTTCACCTATTTCCAGTGAGATTAACAGGGAAATCTTGTGCATGTGCTGGCACAGTGAAGATCTCTTTTGGTCGTCCATGCTCTGAGATCTTCACTGTACATGCACCAATGGTACTGCCCTTGGTGTATGAATGGGATTTCAAGGTCAGACATCAAAGCAGTGTGGATGCCTTGGCCCTGTCAGTGTCACTTGGAAGAAGAGTGGCAACAAGGACAGCCTGGGTGAAGTGATGCTCTGGGGTGATAGGCCAGCTCCTCAGTGCTCTGAGCACCTTATTTACATATGGCTAAAAATAAGAATTTCTCTGCAACAGTAATACCAGTTGCACAGGGAAAGGGCTTATTTTAGTCACCATGAAAAACCCTGCTAGATTAATATGCCAGGTTTATTAGGGTTAATCATTGGGACAGATGCTCTTTAATGAGAGTTTTGATGCCATATTGCTAGGATAGACCATAGACCCCAAATTAATACTAACCTTAGACCAGAGCCCCATACCATAACCCTTAAATACAAACCAGGGACTCACTAAATTTAGATCCCCAGACCTCTAAATAAATACAGGCTCCAGACCAGACCCATACACCAGCAACTCACACCCCTCATCTGTGGAACTATGCTGCTCAACCCTCTGGATTCTGGAGTCTGTGTGTCTCTTTCAGCAGCCCTGCAAGCATTTGTACTAGGGATTATTGCACATAGCAAGTATGGTGTGGCAAAAACTACATTGAATAATATATAGTAAGTTGGTGCCCTAGGCCTACCTACATATCATCCCAACTCTTTTTTTACTATTTACTTTGCTATAGGCCACTTTCAGATGAGCCTTTGTTATGTTCTGGACTCACAGAGCAGCTAGCGTCCTAAACTTCCAGCATTGCCGGGGTTGCATTGCATTATATTGATTTATGATGCTATGCAACCCTTACAGTTCTTGAATGCATTGGATAACAGTGACATAATGCTGTCGGTGTTATACAATACATTCCAGAACTGTAAGGGTTATACAGCATCATAAATCAATATAATGCTTTGCTGGAAGTTCAGGACGGGAGCTGCTCTGTAAGTCCGGAGCGTGACACTCGCTTGTCTGGAAGTGGCCATTGTCTGAGAGCCATGCAAATGTAGAATGTTCCACATAATATGTAACAAGTGTTATAAAGGGTTCATATTGTGGGGAGTAAATTTGTGTGAAAGCCCCTTTCTGATGAGCAAACTGTCAATATCCATAATACTTGCTGTATCGAAGGAACATCTTTATATCCTTGGCCACCTTAGTGTTTTTGTTAAAAAAAAATAAAACTTTAGAATTGAGAAGGCTACTTTTATACTGTATGCTGTAGGACATCCCACTCACATAGTTTTCAGGGCACACTTTATTTAGGTATTGTAGTTTTATTTTACTGTAAAAACATGCAGCGGTAAAAGCAGATGTGAAATCGGTGATCATTGGTTTTTATGTATGGTACGACAATGTTTTTCCATAGAAAGCATTCTAAAAAATAGAGGGTAAATCTGTGGAAAATATACACACAAAAAATGACATAAAAACTGCACAAAAATGGGAATAAATAATGCACACAAACGTATTTTCTTTCTATGTCCGTTCTGTTTTTTTGCAAACCATTTGCGGAACCATTCATTTTTTTTTTTTTTTAAAAAGGAAGGTACTCTGAATTCTGTTTCTATATGTACGTATTTTTGTTCCGCAAAAAATAGAACATGTCCTTTTATTGTCTGCAAGGACAGTACTGTTCTATTAGGGGCCTTCTGTTCCACAAAAAACGGAATGCACACAGATGTGTTTCCGTGTTTTTTGCAGATCTGTTTTTTGCAGACAGCCCTTATGTGCACTTTTTGTGTGGATTTTATGCTGATTTTCTACAGATAAATCAGCACTGTGTGCATCCACAACCATATGCATTTGCAGTCTGCAAAATACAGATCCTCAAAAAATACGGATGATGTCCATGTGCATTCCATATTTTGCGGAACAGAACAGCTGGTCCCTAATAGAACAGTCCTATCCTTGTCCATAATGTGGACAATAATAGCACATGTTCTATTCTTTTGCGGAACGGACATACGGAAACGGAATGCACATGGAGTAACTTTCGTTTTTTCTTCAGACTCATTGAAGTGAATGGTAAAAAAAAACAAAAAAAACGGAACAGACACGTGTGCATGAGGCCTAAGAGTGGGTTTCCAGCTACAGTGTCCTCCCACGGTGGCCAATGAATACCTATATTTGAAGCTAATTCCACTGTTAACCAACATATTTGTGTGGTCATTGGTCGTCACCGGTGGACGGGATTTTTGATCGCCGCGTCACAGGTTCCCCATCGGAAACCGAGCCTAATAGAAGAAAGAGATCTTCAGTGCTAATCTGTTAACTCAGGGTGCTACCTCTCTATCTTGAGCAAACATTTTTTTTTTATCCTGTAGGGCAAAGGTGCCTCATATATAAAATGAGTGATGCCACCCATGGCAATTGACCAGAATCCTGCTGTCAGGCTGAAAGTAAAGACTTGAAAATGAAGCAATTAACTAATTGGTTGCCATTAGCAACACTACTGTTTTTTTACACTGCTTCTTATGTGCAATCCCTCTTCTCCTACCCAACAAAATGTGAAAATGAGGCTCTGCTAATGGTTAGGACCAGCTCTCCATATAGGCAATGCATACGATTCCTGGATATAAAGGGGCACAAATGTTTTATAGACTAATAAGCATAAACAATGGTGTAGCGGTTTCAGGTCTGCAAGCTTTCCTCCAGCTTTAGTGTGTTTTCATGAGTCGGTCTGGGGCTGTCTGCTGTGGGGAGGCTGGCGGAGACAATGGCATAGCTATGAGTCATAATCTCTCTTAATAAGGAGGTGTGAAAAATGTTTTCTAAATATTGTAGCTGTGCTGTTGTCTGTATGTGATTATAATGTTTATGCTAGCAGTAGAGAAACAAAAGCGGATAACATCTGGCTAGGGGAGAAAATTCTCAGAAACATAAGAAATGAGAAAGACCACGGGAAAAAAAGACATAGATGAATACCACGGTAAAAATAGGCAAGAGGACGGCCCCTATAGAACAGCTTGTTGTCATTGTCATCAACAAGTCATTTTAACTGGAAAGAGAATTGACTCCACAAGGAAAATAGTTAAGTAGATAAACAATAAGTACAACAGGTAATATAAGCCTTCTGGTGGTGACAGATGATGTTCTACAGAATGGTTCTCAGGTGATTGAGTGAACATGAGAACCTGGACAATTGTCCTTACATCGTCAGTTCTCCAAGGAATTATCAAGAGTGTTTGACAACAAGCGTTTTGTAATAAGCATATATGGGAAATAAAACGGATGCAGTGATTTAGAGGCTATTGTTGATTGGTTATGGAGGATTTGCCATGTCTAGCATTTTTCATGTGTCATGCTGATATCGCTATCCTATAATTTATTTGATTATTAAAAAGCAGAAGATGAAAACCATGGTGCACAGTTACAGTTGGGATCAACCTTACCTGGGGTCCAAAGCCACGGGAGAGAGTGGGGATCCATTGTACTTGTCAATGCAATTTAGGATAAGTCCCAAAATTGGACTTAATACTCAGTTGTCTGTGGTGTTCAAATTATGTTAAATTTCGCCCTTCATGGTAAGAGGGTGCGGCCGCAGCACAAGAAATGCATGTCCAGTTGTTTCATTGCTGATCATGCATATCTCTCCTGGTTACATCCAGAGAGCTAATTTTATTAGAAATACATGATGGTGTAATCACACCCCCCTTTGTCATCAATTTTAATTAGGGATGAGCGAACTTTTGAAAAGTTCGGTTCGGTTCGCTTCGGCGAACTTTCTTGAATTTCGGATTCGTACGAACCGAACCTAAAACGAACCTTGCTATAACGGCTGAATAATTGCTTCTACAATAATGGGAGTCAGATAGGGTATAGTTTCGTTTACTTGCAGTTGCTATTAAAATGAAAAAAGTGGAAAAAAACCAAGTGACTTCAACAATGGCGACGCAAAATATACGCATATTTGAGAATTTACACTAATGCGTACGCTAATGCGAACATTCCCGCACAAATAACGAACATACAGTGTAATGTTGTCAAAGGTGCGCTACTTAACTGAATATGTACGCATTAGCGTACTCATACACTGTGTCTGCGAACATTCCTACTCAAGTAACGAACATACAGTGTAGCGTTGTCAATTGTACGCTACTTAACTGAATATGTACGCATTACCGTACGCATACACTGCGTCTACGAACATTTCTACTCAAGTAACGAACATACAGTGTAGCATTGTCAATTGTACGCTACTTAACTGAATTTGAACGCATTAGCGTACATTCTCAATAAATATGCGTATATTTTACGTCGCCGTTATTTTAACCAGATTCGTTACGAACTTTCTCAAAATTCGGAATCTGGTTCGTTATGGTTCGGTTCGCTCATCCCTAATTTTAATATATCCAATCACAATCATACAAGTATACATTAAACAACAAATCAAAAGAGTGATAATGGCAGCCAATGGCATACACATTACTTCATCTATCTGGGAAATTCCATTTGCATATATTAACTTCTGCTAAGTTCCTCTTTTCCTATAGACATATCAAGTGATTATGAGTCATTTTTATTTTTTTAAGCATATGTGACATCTAATGGAGATTAGAGATTATAAGATATAAGAGATATAGATATAAGGAGCTGGAGACCACCTGATAATGAAATACAACCCTAGCACAATTGTGTTCACCAACTAACGAAATTTCTTTAACATACTGTACCTGTGTGTCTTATGAAATAAGAGACCCTCTGGGGCGCCCACTGTTCTGAGCCACCTATTGAGCTATTCTACACTACAATAATTAAAAGGTGGAAACTGATCTATAAAATGTCACTCAAATCTCCATGCACAAGTTAGTTCTAAAAGCTGTATTGCACAGTCCGATGTGGCAGACGATTGTCAGGAGGGAAGTGTTCAAGGGCTCTGGCTATAGGGGCAATATATATATATATATATATATATATATATATATATATATATAGTTACATAGTTAATACGGTTGAAAAAAGACACATGTCCATCAAGTTCAACCAAGGGTGGGGGTAGGAGTGATGAAGGGGAGGGGGACGGGTAACCATGAAGGGGAGGGGACGGGTAACCATTATTATAAATATATAAATATATACACTGGCGCAGAGTGGGGGACCTATGGAGGGGGAGGAGCACTATGGGGGCAATATATATATATGATGACACACAGTGGGGACCTATGGAGGGGGATGAGCAGTATGGGGGTCACTATTTTGTGTACTGACACATATGAGGGGGCACTATGGAGCGGGAGGAACAATATGGGGGCTCTTTTATATATCCTGCACACATGGGGGCACTATGGAAGTGGAGGAGCACTATAGGGGGCTCTTTTTTATATACTGGTACACCTGGGGGGCATTATGGATGACTTTTAACTATCACTATTAATATCTTTTGATATTATCTACTGTAGATGTCTTCTGAGAGACCCTGCCTTTATAACATGCTCTTTTTATAACCAGTCATGTGACTTAGTAGAAAATTGCTCTACCAGCTGTTTTTTAGTAGTACCATTTACTTTTCCAGACTTTTCTTGCCCCTTCAGAACTTGCTACCATCAAGTTTTAAATGATTGAAATGGTAGTTTTATGTACAATAATTTACATTTTATACAGCGTTCAAGCTTTTTTTAAAACGGGAATTGTCCTCTTATGTATGGACTCTGTTATGTGCATGAGGCCTGTCACATAACATGTTTGTCAGATAGCCATATCCAATAAATAGTGTGCAGGAACATTCTCTTCCAGATTAAACTTGATTTTATATGCCTGCTAAATACTTTATACTTATTAAAGATGGTTCAGTTCTGGGCTCCTGTTCCTATGAGGATAGTCTAGATCTAGGAAAAGTACAAAGAAGAACAACTAAACTTCTAATGGGTATGGTGCATCTAAGGGGAGAATATATAAATGGGAGTACAAAAATATTGTAAAAAGTTGTTCCATATAAATTCCCCTAAAAATATAAAGGGGCACTGTCTCCATCTGAAGAAGAAAAAGTTCAGTCTCTACAGGCGTCAAGGCTTCTTTACTGTGAGAATTCTAAATCTGTGGAAGAGTCTACCTCAGGACATGGTCACAGCAGGAACAGTGGACAGTGTTAAAAAAGTCTTAGATGAATTCTTAAGATGAAATAACATTAATGCGTATGAAAATGTGTAGAAGTCTGATTACTTTCCCTTACTCCCTATTCAACAAAGATGCTGGGGGAGATTTATAAAACTAGTGTAAAGTAGAAATGACAGGGGCATTGCTAGGCTAAAACACTCGGGGCCTGGGCCCCTGATGTTTCCTCCCAGGCCCCGAATGTCCTGCCTGCCAGCTAGATACAATTGTATTGCCATCCTCAGGATCGCAATACAATCGAATCTAAAGCACTGCAAGAAGTGAAGGACCTGTGGTGACATCACAGGTCATGTGATTGGTGCAGTAGCTGAGAAGGACCTGCGATGATATCACTGGCCACCTGTCATCATGTGACCAGTGCAGGAGAGGCTCCACAGTGAAGAGAACTCTAGGGGAAGAAGCTCTGCTGAGGTCTGCTATAAAGTGAGGTAACTATGTTACTATGTTACTCACCAGTGTCTGTATTTTTGGGTTATATCTCCCTGATGTTTCTCATCTGTGTCATGTGACTAGGACCCACCAACTCACACAGTATCTTGTGGACAGGAAGTCTAATTCTCTATGCATTCCTATGGGAGCCTCACTTTCAGTCTCATAGGAATGATGAATAGAGCAGTAACTGGCTTCCTGTCCTGGGTCAGTTGGAGGTCAGGGAGTTGGTCACATGACCCAGCTAAAATAAGAAGAAAGGGGATAACTCAGAATTACAGTCTCTAATGAGAAGATTGCATTCACTACAGATTATATCATGCACCTTTGTAACAGGTCAGAGAATAAAAATGTTTGCGGGAGTTCTTCTTTAACTGGGACTGTATGTTAGGGCTTAAAGGTGTATTTCCATCTCACAAATGTAGTTTGTATAGTTAGATATAGCCACACCAATATTATTACTAATAGAATGTATTTATTAGTGTTGATTGATCACCAAAGTGCTCGGGTTCTCAGGTAGAACACTTGGTGATGCTCGAGTGCTCTACAGAGCACCCGAGCACAATGGACGTCAATGGGAGAACCAGAGCACTAAACCAGGCACCCCCTGCTCTGAAAAGGGGAGGGTGTTTGGCTCACAGGAAAAGGTCAGAAAATGAAGGAAACACTACTGAAATGGTTTGGGAACAGGATGTCTGGATGCATCTTGGACTCCCAAGTCGCTTCTGGGAATGATGTTGTCCGAGTATTACGCCACTTTTACAGAATTACAATAATATGCCCAAAACCGAAGACAAAATCGATTGTAGAGGAAAAATTGTTAGGAAATTACACTGAATGTCACAGGTAATTGGATGTTAAAACGTTATACAGCAGACGTAGCACAGGGAAAGTCGCCTTGATTAGCGGCAGAAAAAATTACACTGAATGTCACAGATATTTAGGAAGTTCAAACGTTATACAGCAGATGTAGTGCACGGAATATTGCCGTCACTAACGGGAGAAAAAAATACACTGGATGTCACAGGTATTTAGGATGTTCAAATGTTATACAGCAGACATAGTACAGGGAATATCGCCGTCACTAACGGCAGAAAAAAATACACTGGATGTCACAGGTATTTAGGATGTTCAAACGTTATACAGCAGAAGCAGTGCAGGTAATGTTGCCCTGATTAGCGTCAGAAAATAATACACTGAATGTCACAGGTATTTAGGATGCGAAAACGTTATACAGCAGACGCAGCACAGGTAATGTTGCCTTGAGTAGCGGCAGAAAAAAATACACTGAATGTCACTGGTATTTAGTTATACAGCAGACATAGTGCAGGTGGTGTTATTGTCAGCCAATTTTGCGCAAACTTAGCCAAAAAAATAATAGATGTTGCAGCCAGATAAAACAATAGTCCTCAAAAGAATGTTTGGGTCTTTTGAAAATAAAAACTAAACCTGCCTAGCCAAATTCTATCCCCACACTATCTGTCCCTCCTTGCAGCAGCTCTCCCTGACTAAGACTGAGCCCAACCACATGTCATTGGGTACTTTATAGCACCCGATGACGTATTCTGGCCAGCCAATCACTGTAATGCCAGTAGCTAACATGGCTACGGCATTACAGTATATGCCAGTACCTCCCCGCACGCTGATTGGCTGCATAGCAGCCAAGAAACGTGTGGGGAGGAGACTTGAGTATGGTGCTCGAGCACACGCGCTGTTCAGCTGAACACCGCGATGTGCCAAGCAACGCCATGCTCGCACGAATATAGTGTTCGGGCGAGCATGCTCGCCCAACACTAGTATTTATATAAAAAGTACCATTTAGAAGATTTGCCTGTTTGTATAGGCATTGTCCCACACACATCAGTCAGGTCGTTGCCCCTATTTACACATTATTCTGTTCAGCAAAAATACCAGAAGTGAATGGAAAACAGGTCAAATGGTGTTTAAAGATATTTTGAACTTTATTTACCCCATTAAAGTCTTTGTACCCATCCTTGTATACATTCTGAATAACTTTTTAGGTAGGACGTATATCCCACATAGTATGTGAATGAAGCCTTAGCGTCACAACATTTTACCACCCAAAATGTACCAGAATGTTCTGTAAAAAATACCATTCCATATGCAGATACTACATGATAGGAAATATGTTCCATGACAGGTGACTCAGGCTGCAGATATGCCATTATGTAACAATGTAGATCCAGCCATGTGTTTCCATGAAAGATTTGTTCTCTAGATTCTAAGCAGCAGATCCTTTCCCACTAAAGATCCCACATAAGGCTAACTATACATATGTAGTAAAGACATCTGGCCTATTTTATAAACTAAGCACATTTGCATTCCCACCTGTTGACCCTAATTGATCTACATTATTAGATTTTCTTACGCCTGAGAGGTGAGGGGAAAAAAATCAGCATCTATGAAAAAGCTTCATGTCTTCAGTGTTATGCACATTTATATCTATGCTATAAGTGATAGTTTGACCTTTTGTGTCCAATGCTCTTTGACCAAAATGGTCATGATGGACGCTTGTTGTTGGACACAGTTTAATGCTCACATAAAAGGCCGTTCATTTGTTTCTGCATGAAAACCGATCATGTTTCTTTAGAGCGGGAGGCAAGAAGAGAAAATAAAACCAGCTAAATTGGCCTAAGATGTGGTTTCCTAGCAACACCAGTTGTCTCTATGACTTTCCCAACTGTCTCGCCTTTAAGATGCGCTCCTCCAGCTAATAACCAATACCCTGAACATGGCATCCCACTGACGTAGTGTTTTAGAACATTACTGGAATAGATGGATGAAGCACCTGCAAAAGTCAAGCAAACTATCACCCGGGCATTTTAGACTGGTCATAATTATTATGCTCGTATCTCAATATAGACATCTAAATGAGAACTCACTACTATGCTTATTGACTGCGACAATGGAAAGTGGTCAGCCATGCTCTCATCCAAGCCATCTATCAGATGTTTGCTGGATCAGTGAGATAAAGCGAATCTGATACAGCCATTATAGTGTGCAGGCTGCAGCAATTTACACCATTTTATGAAATATTCTATCCAGTACAGAAGGCATGTCTCAGTCTATCCTTTTATAAACATGTATATATAGAACCTTAGCATTTCTAAGTCCTCACCTGCTTACAATGCCCTGGAGACTCAAGGAAATAACTCCCACGCTGTATGCTAATACAGATTAGAACTGCTATGCGGCATATAGACCCAACACATTGTCCGTTCTGACCTAATTAGCACAGGCTCCTGATATCAACGCTCATTTACATAACATTGGCAACTGCCATTTAATAAACCCAGATCAGCAATAAATCAGCCTGTATTACACCAACAGATTATCTGCCAGATTGGCCAGATTGCACAGATCTTTTATTATACACACCAACTATTAGTCTGATACAGATATTGGTCAGATAATCTGTTGGTGTCATACAGGCCTTACAAAAAAGCTGCCAGCCTCATATTGTGTAAGTCCCGTATGAGCTGCTAAAACAGCTTTGACCTGTCTAGGCCTGGACTTCACAAGATCTCTGAAGGTGTCATTTGATATCTGGCACTAACAGATGTATTAGACTGCCAGATTTTCTGGCAGATGATCGCTAACAAGCCTTCCTATAAATGCTCGTTATTGATCAGCAGCCTAATACAGCCTCCAAATGCTCGATGAATAAGCAAATGCTCGTTTTTCCGGCAATTGTGATTTTTAAGCAATCATAATGGTGCTGGCAATGGTGCTGTGTAGTAGCGGCCTGCAGCTGACACACCGCTGCCCTGCATGGGGACGAGCGATGGCATAGTGATCACTCTTCCTCATGCCATGGAGGACATGGCTGCATGGCATGGCAGCGATGTCTTCTGCTAGCTATCTATCGATTGCAAAAAGACAACGCTTCCTTCGTGACAATTGTCCACAGCATCAGGGTGTCTAATATAACCTTAAAGAAGAACTCCCGCAAAAATATTTTTTTTCTCTGACCTGTTAGAAAGGTGCATGATATAATCTGTAGTGATTGTCATTTTCTTATCAGTGACTGTTTCTGTGAGTAAAAACCTCTCTTCTTATTGTAGCTAGGTCATGTGACCAACTCCCTGACCTCCAACTGACCCAGGACAGAAAGCCAGTAACTGCTCTATTCAGTCCTATGGGAGCCTCACTTTCAGTCTCATAGAAATACATAGAGAATTAGACTTCCTGTCCACACATAAGTCTATGTGTGAGTTGGTGGGTCTAATTGCTGGTCACATGACACAGATAAGAAACTTCAGGATGATAAAAGTCAAAAATTCAGACACTGGTAAGAAAATGACATTCACTACAGATTATATCATGTACATTTCTAGCAGGACATGGAATAAAATTTTTGTCGGGAGTTCTTCTTTAAGACATTAACAGTAGACCCTCAAATAAGTTATCCTATTAAGACAACTTACCCCTATCCTGTGGAAGTCTGATCGGCCATTTCCCTATAGAGATGGTCATGATCTGAGTGATTTGGAGGACAAGTCAACACATTGCACTTTCTGTAATTGACAGCCATTTTAGAAAAGCGTGGGATATGGTACTGGTTTTGTTGCCACCTGTATTGATATCTAAGCAGGGGTCCTACTCACTATGGGTGTACTCAGCAAGCCTTTTGATCTGCCTTTTATAAGATCCATCATGTAAGAGCATAGGGGTACAAGCTATGCATAGGGGTACAAGCTAGCAATCCTGCTAAACATTGATTAAACTATCTCTAGAGTCAGCACTAGGAGCAGCACTCTCAATAGAAGGTAGCACAGAAGATAATGTAGCACTATTTTTAAACTATCATAAACTCAGGGGCGGACATACCGCGGTGCAGCCGGTTCGGCTGCACCGGGGCCCGGGACCGGAGGGGGGCCCTTTCTTCCCGGCGGCAGGTAGAGATGAGCGCTTCCATTTTGGAAGCGCTCATCTCTATATTCATCTGTATCGCCGTCCTTAGGACGGCGATACAGATGGATAATGCGGGGCAAGGGAGGGAGGGTGTCCCTTCCCCGTTCCTCTGATAGGCTGCAGGCACTAGGCCTGTAGCCTATCAGAGGCCGGCACAGGCGGCGCGATGACGTCATAGCGCCGCCTGAGCCGTACAGCGCGGGACACAGGCCGGAAGAGGCCTGCATCGCGTCGCTGACAGAGGCAAGGAGGTAAGTATAACTGTTAATTTTTTTTTATTTAAGTTGGCACTCAGTGGGGGCACTATGGGGGAGGAGCACTATGGAGGAGAGGCACTATGGGGGCCACTTTGGAGGGGGAGCACAATGGAGAAGGAACACTATGGGGGCCACTATGGAGGAGGAGCACTATGGGGGGCCACTATGGAGGAGGAGCACTATGGGGGGCCACTATGGAGGGGGAGCATTATGGGGGGCACTCTGGAGGAGGAGGACGACTATGGGGGGCCCTATATATATACTGGCACTATGGAGGGCGAGGATCACTATGGGGGCCCTATCTTATATTCTGGCAGACATGGGGGCACTATGGAGAAGGGGGGGAGAGGAGCACTATTGGGGTCATTGTATAGGGGCACTAAGAGGGTTTTTTGGGTACATAGTAGGGGGCATTGGCACATTATGAGGGCACTATGGGGACATTGGCTGGCCGGGGGCACTAATTATTTCTATTGTTGGGACTATTACTATCAGCTTAGCACAGTTATTTTTGGGGAACATTTTGGTTATAATTTAGTGTCAGGGACACTTTCCTGGGTGCAGTTATTTTAATTACTGAAGGCGGTAGTATTTGAGGGGGACTGTTTCTGCAGTATAGTTTTGGGGAGCACAGCGGGCACAGTATTGGGGAGTGGCAGGATGAGGAGTTCAAGAAGGTGGAAGAATGATAGAAAAGTAGGAATCTAAGATGTCTATTTGTCAAACTCCACAGAGAGAAGAGATGGCTGGAAGAAATCATCATGGCGGTCTGGTCTGAAAGGAAAAGATGAGGAAAGAGAACATCTACATCTAAGAAGACGTCACTGGATGTAGGAGGTATGTGGACCTGTATTAGGCTACTTTCACATCTGAGTTGGTGATTCTGGCAGGCTGGTCCAGCAGAGAACAGCCTTCTGGAATTCACCGGCTCTGGCACTGCTGGATGCAGACAGAATGCCCGCCGGCCCCATTAACTATAATGGGGTCAGGCAGAGATCCGGCCACAATCTGGCAAAAATGCAGAGAATCAGCAGGACACAAACCTCTGCATGACTGAGTCTGTGTCCGGCCAATTTCTTGCATTCTCTGCCAAATCAGGTGGCCGGAGCGTAGTGCTGCAGGTGTGAAAGTAGCCTTACCCTGTATGTTTTGTATTGCTGTATGTAATGTTAGGACACCATAGGTTAGGTTGAGAATTTGGTTTGGGAACGGCGGGGGGGGGGGGGGGGGGCAAACACATTCCTTGCACAAGGGCCCTCTGCTGTCTGTGTCCGCCCCTG
The DNA here is from genome assembly GCA_900303285.1 of Rhinella marina. Lineage (NCBI taxonomy): Eukaryota > Metazoa > Chordata > Amphibia > Anura > Bufonidae > Rhinella > Rhinella marina. Next base: position 20,532 of record ONZH01007665.1, on the reverse strand, counting down.
CATAAACTGTTGACATTAAGCAAATAATAAACTGTGACTGTAGTCACCGTATATCATGTTACAAGAGTAAAGAGGTAAGTATGCAGAGAACCAGCCGCAGGGGTAAGTGTGAGTGTTGGGGATGTCACAGTGATAATGGTGCCGGTGGTTATATTACTCACAGTTTGGTGACTGCTGCTCCCTGGGCCGGCGTGCAGGTGTGTGGAAGGGGGACACCAATCCCTTCTGGGCACTCTCTGGTTTTCAGGGCTCTGCCGGGTGGTAAGGCGAGGTGCCCTTGGTGGTAGTGTATTATATTAGGGTGTCAGTCGGCAGGGTCCCTGAGGGTTTTCGTGACGCCAGCACCTTGCGGTGCAAATAGATAAACAGTAGAAAGGATGAGGAGACACGTGAGTTGCAAACTGTGGGAACTTTACTGAAGATAGATCTGCCTTTAGGTGCAGATTGTTCATACAGAAAAGGCTTACAGTAAGTTGATGCTGTAGGTTTCCTGAACAGGCTGGATAAAAGGTGTATTGTATATTGCACTCAATACTTGCTTCTAGAGTCAGATAAAAATAAATCCTTCTTGTTCCTTAGTTTAGTTCAGCCTTTAGTAAGACAGCCAGTTTTAGGTACTTCTGGTAGGCAGGGTCCACACTCTCCAGATGGGTAAGATGTGGATAAAGACGACTGAGCTCTAATCGTCTGGACATGTCCAGGTGCTGTGGAGCTTCTCCTGGTCAAATTGGCAGTGGAGTCCATAAACAGTAGGAATGCTTTACCTCCACCTACACTATATCCTTTCAGCTTCTGGCCTGTCTGAAGTGGCTCTAAAGAGGTTAGCCACAAGATCCCTCAGCTAGGTTGAAGCCGAGGGCTAGCAGGGCAGCTGCCTGTTCTTTTCTCACACTCCTCTGCTCAGCACAGGTTCACAGCTAAACCGGTTCTAACCAGTTCAAACTTGCCACACCCTATGGTACATATGTGTGGTGTTATAGCACCACCTAGTGGCGAGAAATATAAATGTAGTACACCAGCCTGTTAGGATTTCTACAGCATTGAAAATACATGAATGGCATATTAACAATAACATGACATTTGTAGTGCACACTATAAGTGAGACACTGCAAGTATACGTGTAATGATCAGTGGGTGTGAATCACTATGTCATCCGACCAGTCTTACTTTGGACTAAACCTAAGGGCATTATCCTGGCAGTCCCTTGATATTTATCCTTTAACCTCTTTTCAGGGATTTGGACTTCGCTGAAGGGCAGACACCATGCCACTACATTCTGGAGTAGTCTCGTTTTGATTAACAGCAGACCCACAGTGGTCAGAGACCCTGCTGCACAGCACTGAGGGATCAGGAAAAACTGGTTGTATGTTGTATTGGCCAAGGTCAGGGCAGGTAGAGTTCATGCAAATCTATGAAATAAGTCTGAAGGTCAGGGTCAGTAGTGTGACCAGGCATGGGTCAGGTTAGGAGGCAGAAGGTGAGACTCTGGGAATCAAGCTGAAGTCGGTACATAAGGGGGACGAGCAGATTATAGCACCTTTGCATGATCTAACAAGCTAGTAAAACTATTGCTTAGGCAGTGAGTGAGACAAACAGTATATATAGCAGAATTGTTTAACACATTAGAAGCAGCTACACACAGAACCTAAAGAGAGTTAACCCTTGCAATACTGCAAAATGAGGTCAGGTTCAATTAAATAAAATGAATAATCTCCAATTGATATACAAGACACAGGCGACGAGGCCCACTGCCGAAGCACTGAAACTGCGTTAGACACAGGGTCAATGCCATTCCCACCCGAAGTAGTGGGGCAGCATTGGGCATGGGTCGCTGATGTAACAATATGTATAAGTAGATCTATATTGAACAGTTATTATTACAGTTCTAGCTATGCCCCTAAGAATAAGACTAAAGATGGAGCAAGACACATGTTCTATAGCAGCATCAATATCTCTAGACAAAGTATTAGAGATTTCCTTCACTCTAGGGAAATATACAAAACAATTGGGATAGAAAATGTCTGGATAAGTCAAGTATTTTCATTCTTGAAGCCAAAGAAATTCCAAATAGAGAGTATGATGGCTTTACTTTACTTCCTCCAAAGAGACATGTCTCTTAATATTATAAAAATGAGTTTCTGTCTGTCTGTTCTCTATGCGTGACCATACTACAGGATCGATTTTCACCAAATTTGGCACACAGGTACATCAGGTGTCCGGGAAGGTTTTAGACCAGGTCTCAGCTCTCTAGGATGTACCATTCCCGAGATATTCCCAAAATATGATCTCCATTAGCCAATATTAGTCTGGGAGCATTTCACTTCAAATTCCAACTGCCATTTTCTCCACATGCACACAGGTTTCCATAACAACCTAGCCAGGTAATTAGCAGCCAGCTGAGGAGCTCAGCCATTTCTATTCGCTGCTTTAAAGGGGCAGAGCGCTGTGGATGACACTGTTAAAGGGGTATTCCGGTTACCATAAATATAACTTATGTTTTAGACTAATTTTAGACTAAGACCGTTCAGTAGTAATAAAAGATGTTTTCTTCCACTGCTACCCATTGCGTGTCCTCATAAATTACCATGCATCGACCTGTAATTCAGGCCACCTTCAAAAGAAGGACTTAAAACCCCCGCCCCAGGTCTCGCTAAGCCACGCCCCTGACTCAGTCAGGCAATGCCACCTGCCACTCCGCAGCCAACGGTGATTGAAAAAATGAAGCTAAAATTCAACTTCTGTCAGCTGCAGGGAAGGGTGGGAGGTTGACTTTCTTTCTGCAACGACAACCAGAAACACTAAATGAAATAGATTAACCCTTTGGCGACATTGGACGTACCGGTACGTCCTGAGCACGAGGTAGTTCGTGCTACAGGGCGTACCGGTACGTCTTGCATTGAAACCCCCCCTGCTCAGTGCAGGGGGGGTTAAATGCTGTAATGGGTGCTGTTTAGGGCACCCAGCCACCCATAGCGAAGGCCTCGGGGGGTGCCGTGCACCCCCCATAAAGGCGATCGCTGTGAATGGCTGGTCTATTCAGACCAGCCATTCACAGCAGGCAAGGGGTACTCGGCGGGGATAGCGCTATTCTAGCGAATCCCCGCCGAGTGTCAGTAATTAGGGGGAGGTCAGGGTGTCCCCCCCGCCCCCCTGATTAGCTGTGGGCAGATGGGTGGGCAGATGGGCAGGCGGGGGGGGAGACCTGCAACGTGCGGGCGGCTGCCGCGAGTGCCGCCCGCAACGATCTTTCAGGTTGGCTGATCGTTATTCAAGCAGAGTATCAGCATAAAGCTGATAATCTGCTTGAAACTGCTGACATCGGTGCTGGCACCGATGTCAGCAGTTTAACCCCTTCCATGCCGCGGTCCGCTGTATGGAAGGGGTTAACAGGGAGGGAGCGCTCCCTCCCTCTCCCATCGGCGCTGCGGTGCGCTGGCAGCGCCGATGGTGTGGGCAGATGAGAGGGAGGAAGCTCCCTCTCCCTTCCATCGGGACGCTGCTCTGCTGTGGCAGCGTCCCGATGGTTACCATGGCAACCAGACGCTTTCGTCTGGCTTGCCATGGAAGCCTGTTCAAGCTCCTGCTAAAGGCAGGAGCTTGAACAGGCTATAAGAAAATACACTGCAGTACACTATACAGTGTACTGCAGTGTATTGTAAAATACCAGACCCACTGGTTCTTGAAGAACCAAGTGGATCTGAGTCAAGAAAGTGGAAAAAAAAAAAAAAAAAGTTAAAAAAAAAGTTTAAAAAATTGATTAAAAATAAAAAAACACACAATACATAAACATGTTAGGTATCGCCACATCCGTAACAATCTGCTCTATAAAAATATTACATGAGGTGGCCCCCCAGGCGAATGCTGTAAAAAAAAATTTAAAAAAACTATGGCAAAATAGCCATTTTTTTCCCTCTTCCCTCACAAAAACTGTAATAGCAGGCGATCAAAAAGGCGTATTTACCCCAAAATGGTATCAATTCAACCGTCATCTTGTCCCGCAAAAACTGTACCCTACCTGAGACAATCGCCTGAAAACTGAAAAAAATATGGCTCTCTGAAAATGGCAACACAAAAAAAATATTTTATTCTGTTCAAAAATGCATCTAATGTGTAAAAACTTTCCAACAATAAAAAAGTTGGACATATTGGGTATCGCTGCGTCCGTAACAACCTGCTCTATAAAAATATTACATGAGATGGCCCCCCAGGCGAATGCTGTAAATTTTTTTTTTTAAAAAACTATGCCAAAATAGCCATTTTTTCCCCTCTTCCCTCACAAAAAGTGTAATAGCAGGCGATCAAAAAGGCGTAATTACCCCAAAATGGTATCAATTCAACCGTCATCTTGTCCCGCCAAAACTGTACCCTACCTGAGACAATCGCCTGAAAACTGAAAAAAATATGGCTCTCTGAAAATGGCAACACAAAAAAAATATTTTATTCTGTTCAAAAATGCATCTAATGTGTAAAACTTTCCAACAATAAAAAAGTTGGACATATTGGGTATCGCTGCGTCCGTAACAACCTGCTCTATAAAAATATTACATGAGATGGCCCCTCAGGCGAATGCTGTAAAATTTTTTTTTAAAAAACTATGCCAAAATAGCCATTTTTCCCCTCTTCCCTCACAAAAAGTGTAATAGCAGGCGATCAAAAAGGCGTAATTACCCCAAAATGGTATCAATTCAACCGTCATCTTGTCCCGCAAAAACTGTACCCTACCTGAGACAATCGCCTGAAAACTGAAAAAAATATGGCTCTCTGAAAATGGCAACACAAAAAAAATATTTTATTCTGTTCAAAAATGCATCTAATGTGTAAAACTTTCCAACAATAAAAAAGTTGGACATATTGGGTATCGCTGCGTCCGTAACAACCTGCTCTATAAAAATATTACATGAGATGGCCCCCCAGGCGAATGCTGTAAATTTTTTTTTTTAAAAACTATGCCAAAATAGCCATTTTTTCCCCTCTTCCCTCACAAAAAGTGTAATAGCAGGCGATCAAAAAGGCGTAATTACCCCAAAATGGTATCAATTCAACCGTCATCTTGTCCCGCAAAAACTGTACCCTACCTGAGACAATCGCCTGAAAACTGAAAAAAATATGGCTCTCTGAAAATGGCAACACAAAAAAAATATTGTATTCTGTTCAAAAATGCATCTAATGTGTAAAACTTTCCAACAATAAAAAAGTTGGACATATTGGGTATCGCTGCGTCCGTAACAACCTGCTCTATAAAAATATTACATGAGATGGCCCCCAGGCGAATGCTGTAAATTTTTTTTTTTAAAAACTATGCCAAAATAGCCATTTTTTCCCCTCTTCCCTCACAAAAAGTGTAATAGCAGGCGATCAAAAAGGCGTAATTACCCCAAAATGGTATCAATTCAACCGTCATCTTGTCCCGCCAAAACTGTACCCTACCTGAGACAATTGCCTGAAAACTGAAAAAAATATGGCTCTCTGAAAATGGCAACACAAAAAAAATATTGTATTCTGTTCAAAAATGCATCTAATGTGTAAAACTTTCCAACAATAAAAAGTTGGACATATTGGGTATTGCTGCGTCCGTAACAACCTGCTCTATAAAAATATTACATGAGATGGCCCCCCAGGCGAATGCTGTAAAAATTAAAAAAAAAAACGATGCCAAAATAGCCCTTTTTTTCCCTCTTCCCTCACAAAAAGTGTAATAGCAGGCGATCAAAAAGGCGTATTTACCCCAAAATGGTACCAATGAAAACCCCACCTCATCCTGCAAAAAATGAGCCCCCACATAAGACAATAGCTCAAAAAAATAAAAATCAATGGCTCCCGCAAACCACTCCATCAAAATCTGTGTTGTAAAATCCATATGGCGCTCCTTCTGTTTTGAGTCCTGCCATGTGCCCCCACAGCAGTTTACCACCACATATGGGGTGTTGCCGTATTCAGGAGAAAATGGGTAACAAATTATGGGGGGGGCTTTTCTCCTGTTACTCCTTATGCAAATAAAAAAAATTGGGGCTAAAGCAACATTTTATTGGAAGAAAAAAAATGTTCATTTTCACAGCCAAGTGTTTCCAAATTCCGTAAAATGCTTAGGGGGTCAAAGTGGTCAGTACCCCCTTAATATATTCTTTGAAGGGTGTAGTTTCAAAAATGGGGTCACTTTTTGAGGGTTTCCACTGTAGGGGTACGTCAGGGTCTCTCAATTACAAAATGGTGCCTAAAAACTATTCTAGCAAATTTTGCCTCCAAAATCCGTATGGCGCTCCTTTCCTTCTGACCACTGCCACAAACCCATAGAGACGTTTACCACCACATATGGGGTATTTCTGTAAACTGCAGAATCAGAGCAATGTAAATTGAGGTTTAGTTTGCTGTTAACCCTTGCTGTGTTGCAAGAAAAAAAATATTAACATGAATAATCTACGAAAAAAGTGAAATTTTGAAATTTCACCTCCATTTTCCATTAATTCTTGTGGAACACCTCAAGGGTTAACAAAGTTTGTAACAGCAGTTTTTTATAATTTGAGGGGTGTAGTTTCTAAAATGGGGTCATTTATGGTGGGTTTCATTATGTAAGACCCTCAAAATCACTTTATATCTGCATTGGTGTTAAAAAAAATGGTTTTGGAAAATTTGGTGAAAATTTGAAAAATGGCTTCTAAACTTCTAAGCCTCCTAACGTCCTAAAAAAGTAAAATGACGTTTACAAAATGATGCCAACATAAAGTAGACATATGGGGAATGTAAAATAATAACTATTTTTGGAGGTATTACGGTGTATTTTGAAAGTAGAGAAATTGAAATTTGGAAATTTGCTAATTTTTCAGAATTTTTGGTAAATTTGGGATTTTTTCATAAATAAGGGTGAAATATATTGACTCAAATTTATGACTGTCATGAAGTACAATGTGTCACGAGAAAACAATCTCAGAATGGCCTGGATAAGTAAAAGCGTTCCAAAGTTATAACCACATAAAGTGACACATGTCAGAATTCAGAAATTTGGCCCAGACATTAAGGCCAAAATGGGCTCTGTCCTCAAGGGGTTAAATATACCCGTGCGAAGTGATGTTTTCTTCCACTGCTACCCATTGCGTGTCCTCATAAATTACAATGGTATCGGCCTTTAATTCAGGTCACCCTCAAAAGAAGGACTTAAAAGCAACCCCCTCCAAAGTCCCGCTAAACCACGCCCCCGACCCGGTCAGGTCACGCCCTCTCCCACTCCGCAGCCAATGGGGATTGAAAAAATGAAGGTAAAAATCAACTACTGTCAGCTGCATTGACTTTCTCTTCAACGACAAACAAAAACACTAAATGAAATAGACGAAATATACCCAGGCGAAGCCGGGTCCTTCTGCTAGTATCTAATAAAAATAGACATAAAAGATGCTTTCCACGATTTATTCATAGCTCAAAAACACAGACTTCTCCAATTCAAATGAAAGGGAGAGTTTTATCATTGGAATGCCATAGTATTTGGCTTCTCCAATGCTACTTGAACCTTCAAGTGTTTAATGAAGATCTTAATGCAGCTTGCCACAGGGGAGAAGAGCAGAGGAGCAAGAATGGTGGTAGTAGTACTCACACTGTTTCTCCCTGGGCTGTGCAGGGGTGAAAATGTTGCACCATTCTTCCCTTTGTGTTGCACTCTGGTTTGGTGGTTCACCTGCCTGTTGATGGTTGAGGTGCCTTTTAGGTTTAAGGTTTTGAGTTATAAGGCAGGTCCCCTTGGTGCAGCTGTGGATGTTGGTGCAGTGTAGCAGTGCAGGAAGAAATGATGAGGCAGTTGTGTACCAGAACAGTTCTTTACATATCCAGACAGTTCTTAGCAGATGCGGACTAGCCGTACACAAAATGGTCTTTTCATAGATGATACATGTTTCATAGCTGCACAGGTGGTCAGCAGACCAAAGTGTCTGTTTAAAGCAACCTCCCTTACACTGTACTTCTCTAGATGACTAGTAAATAAGCATCTAGGCATATGGTGTGCACCTTTTTAAGCAAGGCAATCACAGGACATACTCTAAATATCATACTATGCTCTGCCTCTTTTTTTTAACAGATTTTCATACATTTCCACAGTGCCATGGACTATGTAGCTGTAAAGTCTATGAGCTAGTAATTGGTACAGAAAATGAACTTACAGATGTTACAGGTTTCATTGCTTGAAAGTTGGTTAATAGGCCAAAGTGTCTGTTTAGAGCAATCCTCCTTATGCTACACTTCTCTAGACTGACTTGTGATCAAGCTGCTGGGTAAGTATGGGCAGGGAGGCTTTACACAACTGGACATTATGGTTGTAGAGCCTTCTTGTAGAGCAATTCACCTCTGCAGAACTTCCACTATGCACCTGCAGTTAGTCCTGGAGTAGTGCTTGTAGAAGATAGGACAACAAAGTCTGTTGGCACATTGGGTGAGTGAGGGACACTGGTATGGTACATATACTTTATATCTTGATTTTTGGATATACATACTTTTGTTATAGGAGTTGTGTTTGATGTATGTGGCCCTGATAGGTCGGTTAATATAGGTTTTCGAAATAGACTTAGAGATTTCAACAAACCTTCTCTGTGCCTAGTAATGGCACAATGGAAGAATACTTAGATTCAAGTCATATAGAAAGGAAATCTCAAAATTATTCATAACTTTTAGACCTCCCAATTGTTAAGCTATAGCAAATGCTATTAGAGGGTAGATCATTGCTACCATAAAAAATGCAGGCATAGTTACTACTACGTTTAAAGCCCACTTCATGAGAGCAGCTGTTTTTTCTTGAACTGCAGCAACATGTTTTTTTTTAGAAACAATGAAAGCAGCTAGATGGTCTTCAGAATGAACCTTCATTAAATTTTATTGGCAGATCCAACAGAACTATATTTGATTCACTTATGTCTACAGCGTCTTTTAGAATTCCGTCAGATACCCTTGGAAATCATTTGCTGTACAATAAAATAAAAGCAATCTGATAACAAAAAGAAAAATGATAAAATAAAGAAGGAACATAAGGTGGATATTACCAAGGAATTATTTGGTATTAAGGAGATAACTTTTCAGCTTTCCTCCACTAAGGAAAGAATCATACTTACGTGTTCTCTGACGCTCCAGTCCTTCATGGCCATATACAAAGTACTTGACAATGCTCCATATAACCTAACAATGCCATGTGTAGTCTGTACTCCAAGCATTATCCATGTCTTCCAACTGTCATTACTTGAGGGCTAAAGTCATTCTTCTTAGTGATTTATGATTAATTGGAAACTTTATTCTATAGCTATTGTTAGCTCAAAGGATGCTCATTATTTGGCTGCTATTTGATATTTTTTGTCACTGGGTAAAATTAAAATGTGTCGGAGATAATACTATATACATAGCACAGCTCACCATAAAGAGAAATACATTTGGCCAAATGAATGTTAGGATCTTTCAGTTAATTACTGTTATAATTACTGTCTATTACTATGCACGCCTCTCTAATACTTTAGGTCAATGTTCTAAACTTCTAATAACACATATACATCGCAGGGAGTACTAGTAAGAACTGAGTAAACAAATGCTAAAGAAATCTCTAAGAAACAAAGGCAAGGTAACCTGGCAGATAACTTGATATTTCATCCAGCACTGCCGTCTATTGTCTGCCTTTCTCAACCCTTGAGCAAAAGGAAATTTAAGAATGTGTCCCAAGCACACCCTTATAAAATGACTTTGTAATGGGGCAACGACCCTTTTCACCCTTGGAATGTTTCCAGTTACCGAAAGTTTCATTGTTTTAGTTTTTTTCTTACTCCACTAACAGAAAGCAAAGTAGTACTTTATAAATGTGTGCAAAGACAAAGAATACACAAAACTAATATATAAAGTCAAGTAAAGCAAGAATGTGGTGTGGTTACTTAAACTGAATCATTTAAATAAAAAAAATACAGGCTTGTATGTGTTATCAAGTGTGCAAATCTGATCTGCTTTATAGTTGCTTAGTTTATGTATCAATAGCATTCATATAAACATCTAAACTCCTTTTAGCCCCTGAACAACATGCACCGTACATGTCCAGTGGATGTTAGGTTTTTAAAGAAAACGGTTCAAGAGTTAAGCCAGCGGCTGCCCACTGTTTTACACAGTAGAGATATGTCAGCAGTGTCCAGAATAGAGGACAACTCCAATCATGGACATTTAACCCCTCAGATGGCTTAGTTAGTTGCATCCAAACAGATATTTAGAGGCATGAGTTGAGCAATTATTAATTATTTTGCCAGCCTGGGGCCTTCTGAAGGCTTGGCATTGTAAAGCTGCTATTAACTGACCTACATCTGTCACCAGTGACCTCCCTGTCAAACTGCATGGACAGATAACTGGGGTTCACCTGATTAAAACTCTACTTTTCTTTTGTTGATCTGAGACTCCATTCCAGAGTTATGATACTTTTCCCTGATATGCAAATTTGCTTTTGGAGCAATGAAGGCAACATCATTGCTCTTGCTGCACCTAAGCTCCACCCTTTTCTGTTTCTACTCCCTTACTTGCTGCTTTGACAGGGCCAGACAGAGGCAAGAAAGCGAGGTAAGGGATAGCCATGAAATGAGTGGAGCTTAAGTCTAATATGAGCAATTGTGATGCCCTTATTGCACCAAAGGCCTACATTATATATCAGGAAAAAGTATTGTGACTTGGGAAAGGTGCCTTGGATCAACAAAAGAAAAACAACATTTTAATCAGATGAACCATAGCCATATGTTCATACAAACAGTTTAATAGGGATGTTGCCGGGGACAGATTCATGTTTTTATTTTAACTGTGACCTAAAATCATTAAGTTTTCTCATGTTCCACTGTTCCCTCAGGAAAAAGAAGTCTTGAAATATTTAGGCCCAGGGAAATGTGAGAATACAGAATGATTTTAGTATTTTTTTAGATATAGTTCAATACATGGAAAAAACTAAAAAAAATCTACATAAAAACTTGATTTAAACAATAGGCCATTTTCTGATGACACATTCCCTCTCAGCCCTGAATCAGACTGAGCTTAGTAAAAACAACCTATTATTGAAGTCCATGGTATAAGTGAGTTAATGAGCACATGTTGAAGTTCCCTAAGGAGACTATGAAAGCTATAAAAAAGTTCAAAAAAGTTTAAAAAGGTTTAAAAATATAAAGAACAAAAAGAATTCAAGATTCAAATGATTCACTATTTTACAATTAACAATAAACCAAAAAAATCATATCACTGCATCCAAAAATGCCCTATTAAAATCTAAATTAATTTATCCCATGAAGTGAACACCTTAATAGAAAAAAAAATCAAAGCACCCAATTCAACATTGTTTGCTTTTTTCATCTCCCAAAAATGTAATATAAAGATCGATGATCGAGCACCTCGATGTTCGGGTGCTTGGATGCTCTGGCCGAACACTAGGTGGTGCTTGAGTGCTCGGCCGAGCACCCGAGTACAATGCAAGTCAATTGGAGAAGACTAGGCACCCCCTGCTCGGATGAGGTGAGGGTGCCTGGTCCATAGCGAAACGTCAGAAAATGGTGGAAACACCACAGAAATGGTTAGGGAACAGCATGGGGAGGATGTCTGGATGCATCTTGGACACCGAAGTCGCTGCTATTAACGATGATGGCTGACTATTACGCCACGTTTACGGAATGATAAAAATACCCCCCAAAAACCCAAGATAACATCGATTTTACAGGAAATATTGTTAGGAAACATAGATTTACTTGTAAGTTAAGCACAAGTGTTGCCAAAAATTACATGGATGAGGCACTCCCATACAACTGGTATATCTTATAAAGGAGGGACTTATTCATATTGTGGTATAATTGTGGGACTCAGGCACTCATAAAGCCTATGCACTAAGGGAAAGGGCTGCCAAAAATTACAAGGATCAGGCACTCCAATACACCCTTTATTACACATAAAGTATGGCATCAGACACACCCATGAAAAATTATGATTGATGGCCTGCTGCTGACACTCAAAAACAATAGGCTTGCTGAACAGACCGTCCAAAAAATGTAAGAGTGACACTCTGCTGCCGAGCTGACCATCCAAAAAATTTAATGGACACATGCTGCTGCCACCGCACCGCTCAGAGTCGCTGATGACCGTTTCTTTTTTCGCTATCCGCTGCGGGAGGCCGGGGCCCCCCCAGCGGCGTGTGCCACGTCGGCCGTTCCACTTTCGCTCTCAAAAATTACACGGATGAGGCACTCCCATACAACTGGTATATCTTATAAAGGAGGGACTTATTCATATTGTGGTATAATTGTGGGACTCAGGCACTCATAAAGCCTATGCACTAAGGGAAAGGGCTGCCAAAAATTACAAGGATCAGGCACTCCAATACACCCTTTATTACACATAAAGTATGGCATCAGACACACCCATGAAAAATTATGATTGATGGCCTGCTGATGACACTCAAAAACAATAGGCTTGCTGCACAGACCGTCCAAAAATGTAAGAGTGACACTCTGCTGCCGAGCTGACCATCCAAAAAATTTAATGGACACATGCTGCTGCCACCGCACCGCTCAGAGTCGCTGAAGACCGTTTCTTTTTTCGCTATCCGCTGCGGGAGGCCGGGGCCCCCCCAGCAGCGTGTGCCACGTCGGCCGTTCCACTTTCGCTCTCTGCGGTAATTCCATGTCCTATTGCGTTTATCTAAGTTGCTGCACTTAAAAAGCTCAAAGCTTGATCTTAGGATCGAGTTGGCTGTCTGCAGGGAGGTGAGCTCCTGCCTCTCAGCGCCTCCCTTATGCTGTTTGTTCTGTGTCCCGGGGGCCGGAATTAAAAAATTTGAGTGTTCAAACCAAGCCGGGTCGACTGAATACTTGAGCTGTGAATAATGGAATTGGACTCCATGCTGCTGCCACCGTACTTTATCAAACTGTCCCAAATTTAAGTTTGACACTCTGCTGCTGAGCTGACAGTAAAAAAAAATTAAGGGACACATGCTGCTGCCACCGCACTTTATCAAACTGTTCCAAATTTAAGGGTGACAAGCTGATGCCAAGCTGACCATCCAAAAGAATGATATTCTTCATGTGACATTCCGCTGCATAGCAGACTATTAAAATTTTTCAAGTGTGACACGCTAATGCCGAGCTGACCGTCCAAAAAATTATATTCTTGATGTGACATTCCGCTGCAGAGCAGACCGTTAAAAATTTTCAAGTGTGACATGCTAATGTCGAGCTGACCGTCCAAAAAAATGATATTCTTGATGTGACATTCCGCTGCAGAGCAGACCGTTAAAAATATTTAAATCTGACATGCTAATGCCGAGCTGACCGTCCAAAAGAATGAAATTCTTGATGTGACATTCCGCTGCATAGCAGACTATTAAAAATTTTCAAGTGTGACACGCTAATGCCGAGCTGACCTTCCAAAAGAATGATATTCTTCATGTGACATTCTGCTGCAGAGCAGACCGTTAAAAATATTTAAATCTGACATGCTAATGCCGAGCTGACCGTCCAAAAGAATGATATTCTTGATGTGACATTCCGCTGCTTAGCAGACTATTAAAAATTTTCAAGTGTGACACGTTAATGTCGAGCTGACTGTCCAAAAGAATGGTATTCTTCATGTGACATTCCGCTGCAGAGCAGACCGTTAAAGACATTTAAGTGTGACACGCTAATGCCAAGCTGACCGTCGAAAACATTATATTCTTGATGTGACATTCTGCAGAAGAGCAGACTGCTAAAAGTATTTAAGTGTGACACGCTAATGGCAAGCTGACCGTCAAAATAATGATATTCTTCATGTGACATTCTGCAGAAGAGCAGACCAATAAAAATATTTAAGTGTGACACGCTAATGCCAAGCTGACCATTGAAAACATTGTATTTTTCATGTGACATTCTGCAGAAGATCAGACCGATAAAAATATTTAAAGGGGTTGTCCGAGTTATTTTTTTGTACTTTGTATGTTACTAACTAGTCAAATACAACAGCTTTTCCATACACTTTCTGCTTCTAAAGCTGCTGATTTCTTAGATTTAACTCAGGGTCACATGACCTGTGATGTCAGCTTATCTCTCTGCTGTGTGATGTTTTGTGCACAAGTCTCAGAGATCCGATAACAGTCTGTACACAAGACGTCACTGTGGTGGCTAAGCCCCCCCTGCTCTGTCGCTGCTGCTATCTGCTCTCTCCCTGGATTCCTTCAGATAAAACATTAACCCCTTCAGCCAGAACACACTGAAAGCTTTACAACGGCAGCTGCAAATGTAAAAAGACACAGGATCTGCCCTCCTCACCCTACAGACACAAAGCTGATCTGGAGGAGATGCAAACTACAAGTACAGGTAGGGGGGAGATCCTGTGTGTGTCAGCAGTGTCATTGTACAGCTGGGACTTGTAGTCCTACACATACAACATGCTGCTGAGTATCCCAGCAGGCAGACATGTCACTTGTATTCACTCCCTTTACAGAGAGGGGGGAGGGGCAGAGATTGTTATTACTGCATGTAAACAAAGGCCAGAAGAGAACCAGGGAAATGAGGAAATAGAGATTTTTTTTTCGCCTAAAACTTGCTTAACTTAGTTATATATTGCTGCCCATCAGATTTAAAGTACTATATATATTTTTTTCATAACTCGGACAACCCCTTTAAGTGTGACAAGCTAATGCCAAGCTGACCGTCGAATACATTATATTTTTAATGTGACATTCTGCAGAAGAGCAGACCGATAAAAATATTTAAGTGTGACACACTAATGCCAAGCTGACCGTCGAAAACATTATATTCTTGATGTGACATTCTGCAGAGGAGCAGATCGATAAAAATATTTAAGTGTGACACGCTAATGCCAAGCTGACCGTCGAATACATTATATTCTTGATGTGACATTCTGCAGAGGAGCAGACCGATAAAAATATTTTATAAATTTTATTTTTAAATGTCAGTACTGGCACCTCCTGAAAAATTGTTTTGGACTGTCTTTTTGACGCTCCTGAAACATTGTTTTAGTGTCTGTAGTTGACACTGCGGAAAAATTGTTTGGAGAGAGGGCCTGTAGGGGGCCCTCCGGAATTGTCGTAAAAGAGTGTCAGCTGGCCCTCTAAAAAATTGTGTTTTGGGTCAGCGTTAGGCAAAGACGACAAGGAGGAGGAGGAGTAGGAGGAGTAGAGAAGAGGAATCGGATGTCAGGACCGGCAGTCATTGCACCCGTTCTGCTGGTCCTGCCCCTGACTCTGGTGGCGAGGTGGTTGCCCGGGGTCAGGCTTCGTCCGCTATTTCGGCAGGCTCCTCCTCCAGCCGGCGGTCTATGGCTGTGGATGCGCGTCCCAGGCAGGGGACACGCGCAACGGTCATAAGTGCCAGGGACGTTGCTGGTGCGCACTCTCGCTCGTGGCCTGTTACTGGTCGCCGGAAAACGCGAGCAATATAGTGTCTGTTTATTTTCTGTTCATTGGTATCTCATGAGTTAAGTTTTTGTTCCTTGCTTCTCCTCCCAGTCAGCTGATTGGGTGGGGTCTGCTAGGTATTTAAGGCCCTCTAACTTTTACCTAGCTGCCAGTGTTTGAAGTTTCCTTGCTACTACCTGGTTTGACATTCTTGCTCTGCAGTTTAGACTCTTGATGTTCTTTGACCCTTGGCGTGTTTTTGACTACTTCTCTCTGCTTGCTGATTTTGTTCCTGACGTACTCTCCTGGTTTTGACGCGGCTACCTGACTACCCATTTGGTTCTTGTTTGTCTGTCTTGTTTGTCTTCCCATCCCCCGCACTTTTGTTAGTGTATTTCCAGTCTTCAGGTTGTCAGCTCAGGGGTTAGCCTGAGCAGGCAATAGGCAGGGAAAGGGGTTGGGATTAAGCTTAGGGATCACTTACCCCTTATCTGTGTATCCCAGCCCTGACAGAAACACTGGCCCAAAAGAGGCCACCTATGGAGCCTATGTCAGCTGTGGTCGCACAGGTCCAGGCCTTGACCAACTTGGTTCAAGATCTGGCTATCCGCCTTCAGGTTCAGGAAGACATGCATGCTACGGCCCCGGTGCCACCCCCGGCCGTTCAGTCACCTGCACCTGAACCTAAGGTTCCCCTTCCTGACCTTTTTCCGGGCGATCGTAAGAAATTTTTTTAATTTCGGGAAGGGTGTAAACTTTATTTTTCCTTATGACCTCGGTCCTCTGGGACAGAAGCGCAATAGGTGGGGTTGGTTATGTCTCTCCTGCGGGGTGACCCGCAAAATTGGGCGCTTTCCTTACCTCCTGATTCACCTCTGCGTTCTTCTCTGGACAGTTTTTTTTCTGCACTGGGTCAGATTTATGATGAACCAGACCGACCTGCGTTAGCGGTTTCCCACTTGTTATCCCTCTGTCAGGGTAGACAAGTGGCGGAAGAATATTGTGCTACGTTCAGACAGTACGTGACGGACTCGGGGTGGAACGATCAGGCCTTGAAAGACCTATTCATGACTGACCTCTCAGACCAGGTAAAAGACTTGTTATTAGCTCATGCAGAACCTAAGACTCTTGACGAAGCTATGACCCTCGCCATCCGGGCAGATCGACGCCTAAGGTCCAGACGACCAACTCGGGTGTCTCCCGCCCCTCGGCCGACCCTCATTCCGGTCTCATCTCTACCTGGGCCTGAACCAATGGAGCTCGGCAGTATCACCCCAGAGCAGAGGAGGGAACATCGCCGGAAGAATCGACTATGTTTCTACTGTGGGAGTCCCGAACATCAGCTAGATGCCTGTCCTAAGAAGTCACAGCAGGAAAAACTTCCGCTCCTAGGCAGTTGTCGGGAGGACTGCCTAGGAGCTCAGGTACTCCCTAAAATTTCTAAAATGTTTTTGCCCTGCACTATTGAGGTCCAGTCAGCCTCATGTACAGGTATGGCTTTTCTGGACTCGGGTGCAGCCGCTAATTTCATCGACTTGGATTTCGTGTCCCAGGTTTTGTCTTCCATGATTCCGTTGTCCCCTCCTATCCTAGTATCAAGTGTGGATATGGCCCCATTGCGTGCTGGTTTGGTCAAATTCCGCTCGCCAGAGATAAAATTGGTGGTGGGTGCACTACACATAGAATATTGTTCTTTTCTGGTTATGAAAAATTTGTCGGTTTACATTATCCTGGGGATGCCCTGGCTCCAGGAACATAATCCAGTTATTGACTGGGGTACACTAGATCTTGTTCGCTGGGGTCCTCAGTGTAAGGCCCATATGTCTCAGATCTCACTCTGTACCATGACTGCATGTGATGCTGGGATCCCGAAGTTTATCTCTGATTTCGCATGTATTCTCCAAACCCCTGTCTCAAGTCCTTCCTCCTCATAGGGATTTTGACTGTAAGATAGATCTCTTGCCCAAAGTCAAGCTGCCTAAGGGTCGTATTTATAATCTGTCTGTACCTGAAAGAGAGTCGCTTAAGCAGTATATTGATGAAAGCTTGGCTATTGGGCATATTAGACCTTCTGAGTCCCCAATGGGGGCTGGGTTCTTTTTTGTGGAGAAAAAAGATGGTGGGTTAAGGCCGTGTATTGATTACCGCGAATTAAATAAAATCACGGTCAAGAACTCTGGACCTCTTCCTCTTCTTCCGGACCTTCTGAATCAGGTTTCAGGGGCCAATTGGTTCTCCAAATTAGATCTAAGGGGAGCGTATAATCTGATTCGGATTCGGGAAGGAGATGAGTGGAAGACTGCTTTTAACACACCACTGGGGCACTTTCATTATCTTGTTATGCCTTTCGGTCTGAGTAATGCCCTGGCAGTCTTCCAAGGTTTTATGAATACCATTTTTCATGAATACCATTTTTTTTATGAATACCAAGAACTCTGGACCTCTTCCTCTTCTTCCGGACCTTCTGAATCAGGTTTCTGGGGCCAATTGGTTCTCCAAATTAGATCTAAGGGGAGCGTATAATCTGATTCGGATTCGGGAAGGAGATGAGTGGAAGACTGCTTTTAACACACCACTGGGGCACTTTGATTATCTTGTTATGCCTTTCGGTCTGAGTAATGCCCCGGCAGTCTTCCAAGGTTTTATGAATACCATTTTTCATGATGTTATTGGGGTCTTTATGGTGGTCTGTCTGGATGACATCCTGATTTTTTCTCCAGATCTGCCCACCCATCATGAACATCTTCGCCTTGTGTTGTCCCGGTTGCGAAAAAACTCTTTGTTCGCTAAGTTGTAAAAATGTATTTTTTGTGTGCAAAAGGTTTCATTTCTGGGTTATGTGGTCACTCCTTCCGATGTACAGATGGATCCGTGTAAGGTTCAGGCGATAGCAGAGTGGGTCCGCCCCACTGACTTAAAATCCCTTCAACGGTTTCTAGGTTTTGCCAATTACTACAGAAACTTTATAAAAAACTTTTCCGTTATCGCCAAACCACTCACGGATCTTACCCGCAAGGGGGCTGATCCTAGCAACTGGTCTCCTGCAGCATACTCTGCGTTTCAGGAGCTCAAGAAAGCCTTTTCTACAGCCCCTGTGATGATTCAGCCTGATCTCCCACAACCCTTCATTGTAGAGGTAGATGCTTCTGAGGTCGGTGTGGGGGCAGTATTATCTCAAGGGTCTTCTGCTCTCACAAACCTCAGGCCATGTGCATTTTTCTCCAAAAAATTCTCTTCATGTGAAAGAAATTATGATATTGGGAATCGCGAGCTCCTTGCCATCAAATGGGCTTTTGAAGTGTGGCGACATTTTTTGGAGGGAGCTCTTCACCCAGTGACAGTGATCACAGACCATAAAAACCTGGTGTATCTTGATAGTGCAAAACGTCTCAATGCTCGTCAGGCCAGATGGGTCTTGTTTTTCTCACGTTTTAATTTTGTTGTTACCTACCGACCGGGTACGAAAAATGTTAAAGCTGATGCTTTATCCCGGAGTTTCGGTATTCCTGAGGGTTCGGAGTCTGAGTCTGGTAACATTTTACCTCCAGGTATTGTACTGGCAGCTGTCCCTCTCACCTCTCTTCTCAAATTCTTGCTGAACAAAATTCTGCTCCTAAAGACCTTCCGGAAGGCAAGTGTTTGTTCCATGTCTTGCCGTTTCAGAGTGTTAGAGGAGACACATTGTTCAGCGCTAGCAGGTCACCCAGGTGTTCGGGGAACATTAGATTTACTGAAAAGAAATTATTGGTGGCCACGTATGCATACTGATGTTTGCTTTTGTTCAGGCTTGTCAGTCTGTGCGCGGGGAAAGATTCCCCAGGAGACGTCCTGAGGGACCTCTTCTCCAGCTCCCAGTGCCAGACAAACCCTGGTCTAACATTTCCAAGGACTTTGTTACCGTTTGCCACCATCCCAGGGGTGCACTCTCATTCGGTGGTGGTGGATCGGTTTCTTTAAATGGGTCATTTCATTCCGTTGAGAAAAACTGCCATCAGCGGAAGAATTGGCTGATCTGTTATCCAGCATGTGGTTCGTTTCCATGGTATTCCTAATGAGGTGGTATCCGAGGGGGGTACATTTGTGGCTAAGTTTTTGGCGAGCTTTCTGTCGAAATTAGAAGTTAAATTGTCCTTCTTCTGCTTTCACCCTGAAAGAATGGGCAGACGGAGAGGATGAATCAGGAGCTGATCCAGTACCTTCGTCTCTTTATCTCTGACTGTCAGCATCAGTGGGCCTCATATCTCCCGCTAGCTGAATTTGCTATCAACAATCACACTAGTTCATCACACTCACATCACCCTTTTACTGTTAATTATGGTTTTCACCCAGGTTTTTTCTCATCGTGTTCTGTTCTGATACTCTCGGGCAGAATCCAAACTAAACTGTGCACAGTGTGGTCACAAGTTCAGCAGAACTTGAAAAAACACAAAGCCAAATGGTCCACCATTCCAGGAATAAACATACTGTCTCTGAAACTTTTGTTGTGGGAGATAAAGTCTTGTTGTCTACTAAAAACCTCAAATTGAAAGTCCCAGTCCTGAAATTTGCTCCTAGGTTCATCCTTTTGTCATACTCATGTTTAATCCGTATCTTTCAAGGTTGCGTTGCCCCTGATGGGGGGCACAATACTTTTTATAAAAATCTGCTAAGCGCTATGTTGACACCTGTTGTACCCCTCCTGACCCTCCTCTCCGTCTGTGTGGATGGAGATCTTGAGTGATGGTGGAGAGGGTTCTGGACTCTAGGTTGGTGAGGAATTCCTTCAGTACCTCATCCATTGGAAGGGTTCGGTCCAGAAGATAGATCTTGGGTCTGCTAGGGATGTGCATGCACACCGTTAGGGAGATTGTTCACCAAGAGTCATCCTTCAAACCATCTCTGAGTCTAAGGGTCCGGAGGACCCTCCTGGAGGGGGGGGTACTGTCAGGACGCGCAGTCATTGCAGCCCGTTCTGCTGTCCTGCCCCTGACTCTTGGTGGCGAGGTGGTTCCCGGGGTCAGGCTTCGTCCGCTATTTCGGCAGGCTCCTCCTCCAGCCGGCGGTCTATGGTGGATGCGCGTCAGGCAGGGACACGCGCAAGGTCATAAGTGCCAGGGACGTTTGCTGGTGCGCACTCTCGCTGTGGCCTGTTACTGGTCGCCGGAAAAACGCGAGCAATATAGTGTCTGTTTATTTTC
>ONZH01007664.1:0-35294 GCA_900303285.1 Rhinella marina | reverse complement strand
AGCCTGCCCCCCACCTACAGGCCCTCTCTACAAACAATTTACCCGGATAGGGGACGTATTAGATATTGTACTGATGTTTTTTTTTGTTCTTCTTTTAATTGCCTCCTGACCTGTGATAGGCAGAGCATGGACACGTCCCCTTAGCTGCAGTGGGAAAGACACTCCCCTGGCCAGAGCAAGCTCTTTTTTTGTTTTTTTGTGGTCAAAAAATCCATGAAATATAAGGTCCCAAGATAGGGGACGTATACGGTATTAAACTGAGAAGAATCGATACCATACCGGTTGATGCTAGAGTTTTTCCAAATCCATTCCGGCTGTTGTCACCACCACACACGCTAGCCCAAGGGGCACTCCTCTGGCTCTTCCAGCGAAACCTCCTTCCCCCCAGCCTGCCCCCCACCTACAGGCCCTCTCTACAAACAATTTACCCGGATAGGGGACGTCTTAGATATTGTACAGATTTTTTTTTGGTTCTTCTTTTATTTCCCTCCTGACCTGTGATAGGCAGAGCATGGACACATCCCCTTAGCTGCAGTGGGAAAGACGCTCCCCTGGCCAGAGCAAGCTCTTTTTCCGTTTTCCGTGGTCGAAAAATCCATGAAATATAAGGTCCCAAGATAGGGGACGTATACGGTATTAAACTGAGAAGAATCGATACCATACCGGTTGATGCGACAGTTTTTCCAAATCCATTCCGGCTGTTGTCACCACCACACACGCTAGCCCAAGGGGCACTCCTCTGGCTCTTCCAGCGAAACCTCCTTCCCCCCAGCCTGCCCCCCACCTACAGGCCCTCTCTACAAACAATTTACCCAGATAGGGGACGTCTTAGATATTGTACAGATTTTTTTTTGGTTCTTCTTTTATTTCCCTCCTGACCTGTGATAGGCAGAGCATGGACACATCCCCTTAGCTGCAGTGGGAAAGACGCTCCCCTGGCCAGAGCAAGCTCTTTTTCCATTTTCCGTGGTCGAAAAATCCATGAAATATAGCGTCCCAAGATAGGGGACGTATACGGTATTAAACTGAGAAGAATCGATACCATACCGGTTGATGCTAGAGTTTTTCCAAATCCATTCCGGCTGTTGTCACCACCACACACGCTAGCCCAGGGGGTACTCCTCTGGCTCTTCCAGCGAAACTTCCTTCCCCCCAGCCTGCCCCCCACCTACAGGCCCTCTCTACAAACAATTTACCTGGATAGGGGACATCTTAGATATTGTACAGATTTTTTTTGGTTCTTCTTTTATTTCCCTTCTGACCTGTGATAGGCAGAGCATGGACACGTCCCCTTAGCTGCAGTGGGAAAGACACTCCCCTGGCCAGAGCAAGCTCTTTTTCCGTTTTCCGTGGTCGAAAAATCCATGAAATATAAGTTCCCAAGATAGGGGACGTATACGGTATTAAACTGAGAAGAATCGATACCATACCGGTTGATGCGACAGTTTTTCCAAATCCATTCCGGCTGTTGTCACCACCACACACGCTAGCCCAGGGGGCACTCCTCTGGCTCTTCCAGCGAAACTTCCTTCCCCCCAGCCTGCCCCCCACCTACAGGCAAACAATTTACCCGGATAGGGGACGTCTTAGATATTGTACAGATTTTTTTTTGGTTCTTCTTTTATTTCCCTCCTGACCTGTGATAGGCAGAGCATGGACACGTCCCCTTAGCTGCAGTGGGAAAGACACTCCCCTGGCCAGAGCAAGCTCTTTTTCCGTTTTCCGTGGTTGAAAAATCCATGAAATATAAGGTCCCAAGATAGGGGACGTATACGGTATTAAACTGAGAAGAATCGATACCATACCGGTTGATGCGACAGTTTTTCCAAATCCATTCCAGCTGTTGTCACCACCACACACGCTAGCCCAGGGGGCACTCCTCTGGCTCTTCTAGCGAAACTTCCTTCCCCCCAGCCTGCCCCCCACCTACAGGCCCTCTCTACAAACAATTTACCCGGATAGGGGACGTATTAGATATTGTACTGATGTTTTTTTTGTTTCTTCTTTTAATTGCCTCCTGCGATAGACAGGAATCGAACCCGGGTCAACTGCTTGGGAAGCAGCTATGCTCACCACTTTACCACCAACAGCCACAGCAACTGATAAGAACAGATACTAAAGTTGATGTCAGCTGCAGTGCCAGCATGAGCAGTGGTGTCACCTGCAGGCGGTGATGGACCTTCGTTGCACCTAGTTGGGTGCTTCCCTAACATGTGATGGGTATTTGCCTCGCCTTTCTTGGTCTGGGTGAGCACAATTGCCATGAGGGTAACCACCAGGCTGTTGCCTGAGAATTTGGGGTAATGGTGGGATTAGGCAGCCTCAGAGGCATCCATGCATGCTGCCCCTGCTGTTTCCTGTCCATTTCCGTGGTGTTTCCATCATTTTCTGAGGTTTCCAGGTTTTCACCCAGCCTTCCCTAGGCAGAGCCTTGGTCCCCTGCAAAAAATGCTCAAGTCTCCCATTGACTTCAATGGGGTTCGTTATTCGAAACGAGCACCCGAGCATCGGGAAAAATTCGACTCGAATAACGAGCACCCGAGCATTTTAGTGCTCGCTCATCTCTAAACACCACCCTTTCATTAAATGAGTCAATTACACCAAAAATAGCAGCGGGCATGTCATGACTGTTGATTCTGTTGGTTGCCCATTGCTTGGCTACACCTAGTTATGAATTTTTCCCATGTTGTATTATCTTTTTTGCTATTATTTTTCACGTAACTGTATTTCCCGTGTTAAAGGGGTTTTCCACTTTTTTTTAAATGTCCACAAATCTTTGCTGTGCTGTTCAAGTCCCAACTAGCCTGATATGCCCAAAAAGCTAAGAAAATCCTGCTCAGCCAATCACTGGCCATAGTGACCTATTTTTAGACTTGCCAACCATCCAGAAATTCCTGGACAGTCCTTAACAATAGTACATTTGGTACTTTAGTACAGTACTTGAGGAGGTCATTGTGATTGTAATTATCATAATTTTATAACTTACACTGAATGATGCTAATGCATTCATATCAGTATATTAAAGGGCATCTGTCAGCAGATTTGTACCTATGAAACTGGCTGACTTGTTACATGTGCGCTTGGCAGCTGAAGGAATCTTTGTTGCTCCCATATTCATATGTACCCGCATTGCTGAGAAGAATGATGTTTTAATACAGGGGTCAGCAACCTCCGGAAGGCAGGGGCAGACTGGGAACATAAAGGCTCTGGAAAAAATACAAAAAGTGGCCCCGTTTTGATGGAAGGCAGGGCCAACACAAGTATGTGGTACAGCAATACCATATTGTGGCACATTATACCAACCCAACAGAGCCAAATACCACAGCCCATCGCAAAATACTGCCAGCAGAACAAAATACATCCCCAAAAACTTCCACTGGCCGACTGTGAGGAGGACTCAGATGGCCCCCTGGGCATCAGCCCACGGGGAAATTTCCCTGTAAGGTCTATGGCCAATCTGCCCCTAACTCCAGGTGTTGTGAAACTACATCTCCCATCATGCACACTTGCTTGGTTGTTCTCTGAACGCTCCCAGAAGTGAAAGTAGCATGATGGGAGTTGTAGTTTCACAACAGCTGGAGCACCGAAAGTTGCTGATCCGTGATTTAATATATGCAAATCAACCTCTAGAAGCAATAGGGACACGTTGCTGTTACACCTAGAATCTCTGCTCTTTCTGCAACTGCGGCAGGGCCAGACCAATGGTGGAACCGCAGCAATGTATCACTGAGTATAGCTTATTTATTTTTAACTCTTTGTGAACTTTTACGTATTTCTACAGAAAAAAAACCTTGAGGAGTTAAAGAATGGATGATATGCATTTGCCTAACACGATATGCTAAGTGGTTTCAAACCAGTGCTGTACTCAAGGATTCATTTTATGTGGTTACAGAACAATGTACCACATGCAGTGTAACAGTATGCAGTAAGATTATCTGTAACATGCCTATCACCACAAAGGGAAGGCTGAGGATCCATTGTTCTCATGAGAATAGAACTTTTATGAGACAGAAGTCAGAGAAAGGACACCTCTCGTTTCCCTCTGCAGAGTGGAGATAATGATAATTTAGTGAACGAGTTTGCTATTAAAAAAAAAAAGAAAGAAAAAAGAAAAAAAATTACCTACTTGTGCCAAACATAAAAATGTTTGCAGTTTAATGAACACTCAAGGTAAATTATCTTGGAATGGAAAAATATACTATTCACACATCAATTGTCTGAAAAGTCAAAGGGGAACTGATCAAATGCAGAATTTGAATTATTTCTGCAACTGTAAAGAAAGAAAAGTAATCGAACACCTATATTGCCAGTGTAAGAAATGAGTGTCCCATTACCCATAACAATAATTACAACCAGTCTGAGGTTACTCTCCACTTCTGCGTTTTTGTTGGATCCGGCATGGATCAGCAAAATGCTTCAGTTATGATAATACAACCGGATGCATCCGTTCTGAATGGATCCAGTTGTAACATACAAGGGGATGCTGAGAAGTTCCTAGCTTTGCCCCCTTCCAGCTGGAATTGAAAAATGAATTTGGTACCATATGAAAGCTTGATATCGTGTTATGTAACTGGGCAAATATCAGATTTTTATGATTGTTACAACTATTTTTAATTTCAGGTAGAACCTGAGATGGCAGCGGCACAAGGAAATTTCATGTCTGTGGAATTAAGGGCCGTCATGAAGTTTTTGTTTCTCCAGGGAAAGGACATTCACACTTCTCCCCTAGTGTTTGTGACATCTCAGTGTGAATCTCCTATTCATTATTTAACTTAACAACTAAAGTTGTATATATATTGTGGCAGTGGAGCTACCAGGGGATCATTAAAACAGTGTAAATTTGGTGTGCCCTCAAAATAACTCAACACACAACCATTAATGTCTAAACTGCTGGCAACAAAGTGAGTACACCCCTAAGTAAAATTGGCCAAATTGTGGCCAAAGTTTCAATATTTTGTGTGGCCACCCATTTTTTTCCAGCACTGCCTTAACTCTCTTGGGCATGGAGTTCACTAGAGCTTCACAGGTTGCCACTGGAATCCTCTTCCATTCCTCCATGATGACATCATGGAGCTAGTGGATATTAGAGACTTTGCGCTCCTTCACCTTCCATTTGAGGATGCCCCACAGATGCTCAGTAGGCTTTAGGTCTGGAGACATGCTTGGCCAGTCCAGCACCTTTACCCTCAGTTTCTTTAGTAAAGCAGTGGTCATCTTGGAGGTGTGTTTGGGGTCGTTATCATGTTGGAATACTGCCCTGTGGTCCAAACAGAGGGGATCATGCTCTGCTTCAGTATGTCACAATACATGTTGGCATTCATGGTTCCCTCAATGAACTGTAGCTCCCCACCGCCAGCACAACCATGACGCTCCCACCACCACGCTTGACTGTAGGTAAGACACACTTGCATTTGTACTCATCATCTGGTTACCTCCACACACGCTTGACACCATCTGAACCAAATAAGTTTATCTTGGTGTACAAAAAAGCATAATTTCCAGCATCACCTGCAGCTTATATTCTGCGGCAGATGTAGCGCAGTTGAGCCAGGTTTGCAATAAGTGTATTCAGTGTCGGACTGGCCCACCAGAGGACCGGAGGATCCTCCGGTAGGCCCCAAGCCCCCCGCTGCCGCATACCTCCCAACCGTCCCGGATCCAGCCTCTGGCAGCTGTCTCTGCGTCCATAGGACATAGAGACAGTTGGCTGTTGCAGGAAGGAGCAGACAGCCGAAATCGGCTGTCTGCTTCTTCCATCCTCCCTCCTGTCCCCCCTGCAGCTCTCCGTACCTCCCAGGCATGCCTCAGGTCTTGGCGGGGGGCGGGGCCGGCCGACAGCATAGGCCCCGCCCCCTTCAGACATGAGCCGAAGATTTGCTCTGATGATGCTGGCCCTGCTGCTATGAAAAAGGTAAGTATAATTTTTTTTTAACTTTCTGTACACTGTGTTTATTATCCCTTGACTGTGACATCACTGTGTTTATTATTCCTGGACTGTGACATCACTGTGTTTATTATCCCTGGACTGTGACATCACTGTGTTTATTATTCCTAGACTGTGACATCACTGTTTGTTATCTCTGTACTGTGACATCACTGTGTTTGTTATCCCTGTACTGTGACATCACTGTGTTTATTATCCCTGTACAGTGACATCGCTGTGTTTATTATCCTGTACTGTGACATCACTGTGTTTATTATCCCTGTACAGTGACATCACTGTGTTTGTTATCCCTGTACAGTGACATCGCTGTGTGTATTATCCCAGTGCAGGAAGAGGTAAGTAGTCTGTGTTTGTGTGTTTGTTTTCTATTTTTCAGGGTCGTGAATGCAGAGGACTACGTCGGATTTGGTGGACTACGTCGGACCAGCTTTTTTTTTTTTTTTTAATAAAATGGTCAAACAGGGGTCTGGGGGAGTGTTTATTTCAATAAAATGTTTTGTACTTGTTTGTGTGTATTTTTTTTTACAATACTACAGTTTTAGTAATTACGGCTATCTACAGACGGCCCTGATTACTAATACTGGGCTTAGTGCTTGCCGGTATGGCAGGCCAGCGCTAACCCCAACATCTATTACCTCGGCACCCACCGCCACCAGGGGTGCCGGGAAGAGCCGGGTACCCGCAGGACCGGACCTTTTAAATTGAGTGTCTGGCTCTGGGGCGGCTGCAGGCTGGTACCATTAGGCTGGGAAGGGCCAATAACCGTGTCCCTTCCCACCCTGGTAGTGCCAGGCTGCTGCTGCTGGTTGTATCTGGCTGGCGAAGGAAAAAAGGGGGGGACCCCACGCCAGTTTTAAAAAATTTTTTTAATTATTTTTGTAAAAAAATGGCGTGGGGTCCCCCCCTTTCTTCCTTTGCCAGCCAGATACAACCAGCAGCGGCAGCCTGGCACTAGCAGGGTGGGAAGGGACACGGTTATTGACCCTTCCCAGCCTAATGGTACCAGCCTGCAGCCGCCCCAGAGCCAGACCCTCAATTTAGAAGGTCCGGTCCTGCGGGTACCCGGCTCTTCCCGGCACCCCTGGTGGCGGTGGGTGCCGAGGTAATAGATGTTGGGGTTAGTGCTGGCCTGCCATACCGGCAAGCACTAAGCCCAGTATTAGTAATCAGGGCCGTCTGTAGATAGCCGTAATTACTAAAACTGTAGTATTGTAAAAAAAAAATACACACACACAAGTATAAAACATTTTATTGAAATAAACACTCCCCCAGACCCCTGTTTGACCATTTTATTAAAAAAAAAAAAAAAGCTGGTCCGACGCAGTCCACCGAATCCGACGTAGTCCTCTGCATTCACGACCCTGAAAAATAGAAAACAAACACACAAACACAGACCACTTACCTCTTCCTGCACTGGGATAATACACACAGCGATGTCACTGTACAGGGATAATAAACACAGCTATGTCACAGTACAGGGATAATAAACACAGCGATGTCACAGTACAGAGGTAATAAACACAGCGATGTCACAGTACAGGGATAATAAACACAGTGATGTCACAGTACAGGGATAATAAACACAGTGATGTCACAGTACAGAGATAATAAACACAGTGATGTCACAGAACAGGGAAAACAAACACAGTGATGTCAAAGTCCAGGGATAATACACACAGTGATGTCACAGTACAGAGATAATAAACACAGATATTTCTTTATGGTGGGCCCCAAGAATTATTTCCTCTGGTGGGCCCTAGGTACTCCAGTCCGACCCTGAGTGTATTATTCAGAACCACCAGCTGCGTATATTTTGAAGCAGACATTGCTCAATGGGCTTTTTTTTCAAAAAGCAGTTTTTAAACAAATTTTCTACAGTTAATACAGGGGCGTAGCAATAGGGGAAGCAGGGGAAGCAGCTGCTTTGGGGCCCAGACCCACAAGGGGACCCCTCAGGAGGGAGACTAAAAGATTTTATTGTCAGGCCCCCCTCAACAGTATTATATAATGACATTACATACAGTGACACTATAGAAAGCGGATGGAGCGGCTGTCAGGCCTTGTCTGGGAGAGCTCAATCTTGACTAGCCACAAGAGTGAGGGTTGCATGTGAGTTCGGGGTTGCGAGGAAGTTTCTGAGGGGGCCCCATTCAAAAATTTGCTGTGGGGCCCAGTTAGTTGTAGTTACGCCACTGAGTTAATACATATACAAATAGGCATATATAACTGCTGGGTCATGTCCTGCTTGAGACCAGTCATTGGCTGCAGTGGAGGTTGACAGTCTAGGACTGGAAGACCGCAGAAGGGAGTGAGGGACCCAGGGAGCCAGAATAGAGCAATATGGGTGCAGGTGAATATAAATTTCTCCACAGGTACTGCTGGGTCAAAGGCAAATAATAAAAAAAAAAAAACTGGACAACCGCTTCAAGGCTAGATTCAAACACAGCATTTTTGCTGGCGGCTTTAACAGATTTTTTTCAGGTCAACAGTGGTTCAGCCAGATGTTACTTAGGCCATTTTTATACAGGTGTATTCAGCGTGAGAATATATATAATCCATGTGTCAGAGGTATTTTCTGTCCTTAATACTGCTCTTATGACATGGTCCCACAGCATTATAATTTATGATGCTATGTGATCCTGCCCAATCTCAACTCTACTGAAATGTACTCACATAATGACATCCGTACAAATCATTAGACTTAAGGTTAGCCAAGAACAAACAGCATTATAAATCAATATAATGCCAGGAGTCCATGTTATAGAAGCAACAAACAGGATAGGAAATACCTCTGACACACGGAGCATATTTCCTGCACTGAATACACTGAATACACTCACACATGTGAAATTGGCCTCATAAGTCTAAAAAATGCCATGAAAAATGCTTGTATCTCATGTGTTTAAAAATAAATTGTGAAGGTGTCCTGTATGTTGCCTTCTTGCTGTTGACATATGCTGGCGACTCTCTTGGAATCATGCTATTCAAGAGATACCTATGTATGGACAACTGTCAGGTGAGATTCATGCATGTATTCTGGGTGTCTTCTTCTGTCTGGGATAACACATGCAGTTTCATTACAGTATTTGATGCAGTTGTTTGATCCAAAGAGAAGGAAAATTACAATAGAAAGATTGGTTCTCTTTCATATCCAAAAACATTCATCAGACGTCACAAAAACGGCACGTGTGATTCCAACCTCTGACCCATGCATGATAATGTATTGTGAAGCATGAAGAATATGTCACACTTGAGACTACATATGACATTTAAATACTACAACAAAAGCTGGCCATACACATTAGATGTAAGTCGACTGAGCCTGCCAATCTAATATGTATGGAGACCTCCCAACATTCCTACAATGTTGGTGGAGATAAGGATGGGGCAAGTTGGACTTCATTTGCCCTATCCTTTTGTTTTCAGGGAGATAATTTGCTGCCAGAGGAAAAAGGCAACAGATTTCTAACTCTCTTTATAATGAGAACACAGCTTTCTCAGCCGAGCAGGCATATGTATGAAGGGATCAGGAGTGACAGTTGTAGACCAAATGAGTATTCAGCCAACAGCTGTGTTATATCTATGGTCAGCCTTACAGCAACTGATCTCTATCAATGAAGGCCAGCAGTACTGTTCAGTGGAGTGATCCATGACTGACCACGCCAGTTAAAGGGGTTATGCCATGATTGATGGAAAGAATGAAAATCAGACATCATATAGAAGATGATAACAAAGCTAGAATCAGCCTTGTACCTCACATGGGTCCAGAAATCTCCTCATTCACTGTCCCAGTTGCTCTGCTAGATTATTTTCAGCCTGGTAGCTCAGTGGATGTGTCCTTTTTGCTGTAGCTCTCTCCCTGTAACTGCCACATCTTCTAACAGAAGATACAGACGGTGGCAGTTGTAGATTTAAACTGTTTCATGACACAACCCATTTAAACAGAGTTTACAGAAGACTTTTCATCTGTGTGTCTAGAAGAAATATTTTTTTCTGGGAGACTGGGAGACTTTTGAGTCCTCATTTTTCAGGTGTGTTATATGAAGTCATCTTGCTTTTAAAGTTTTTTCAAAGGAAAAATGGGACGGGTGTGGGCCTTGAAGTTCCAAGAGTACAAGACAGATATCATATGCTATAATAAACCCTGATATTTTAGATTAGTTGCTTCCTTTACAATGTCTTCTTGAGAGTAAAATAAATCGATTTAGACCCATAGACATTGTCCTACTGAGGTAAGTCAGAAGGCGAGGTCTTTATAAAGTGCCCCCTTTGTCATTTCTTTGCATGCTTTGCTCAGATCAGTTGTGCAGAACTAAATTCACAGGCTACTTTGCCTGCAAGCACAGAACAAGCAGAAAACTGATCGTTACCATGGTTACATTCCATTCCAATGGTTTAACCCATTAGGTCTCTAGTAACATGATACTTTCCTTCAAAGCCGTTTGGATGGCTTTATGTGCAGGGGACAAAGCATCATTTTGATAAGTTGATTATGAATTTATCTATATAGTACATCCTAATGTAATTGTTTTTTGAACAACTCATTAAAAATAATGTTGCTGCTATCAGTAATTAAGGTTGATGTAACTGCCAAGATGATAGAAGCATTTTTCAAACGCAGTGCCCAAGGGAATATCCCAAAGACATGAAACAAGTCATTGAAGAGTTGATGTACAATGTTTTTTATATAATGTCGAATTAATCTACTGAAGACTAGATTCATAACTGTATATGATATAGTAGTAAAGGTAAATGTTATTTTAGGAAGTCATTTTAGCCAGTTATTCTATAGTCAGTTATGCTTACTGTCAAGACAATTATGGGACCTTTTATGGAGTCATAGAGCCAAAAGATGCTCAAAGACTCTATTATGGGAAAACTGGAATGTATGAGGATCTGGAAGATTTACGTTGTATTATTGGTCCATCAAATAGAAATTTCATTTTAAATACTCCTCTGCACTCATGATATCTGATGCTAATACTCTTGCAGGTTTCTGAATAATAAAATATTAAAATGTGTCAGGGCAATAAAATAACAAAAGTTTGATAATGCAGTGGGTTACAAGTGAAGTTATTCATCTTATGTAGTCTGCTAAGGCCCCTTTCACACGGGCGAGATTTCTGCGCGGGTGCAATGCGTGATGCAAACGCATTGCACCCGCACTAAATCCTGACCCATTCATTTCAATGGGGCTTTTCACATGAGCGATGTTTTTCATGCATCAGTTCGCCGTTGCGTGAAAATCGCAGCATGTTCTATATTCTGCGTTTTTCACGCAGCCCTGGCCCCATTGAAGTGAATGGCTCTGCGTGAATCACGATGGTTGATGATGGTTGCTTAGAGATGTTGTTTGTAAACATTCAGTTTTTTATCATGTGTGTGAAAAATGCATCAAAACGCTGCGCACCCGCGCGGAAAAAACTGAACAACTGGACGCAATCGCAGACAAAACTGACTGCGATTGCGTGTCGATTGGTGCGGATGCGTGCGGATTTTCCGGAACGCACCCTGAACGCATCCAGACTGAATCCGTGATGCTCATGTGAAAGAGGCCTTAGGCCAGTTCCCTCCAGTTCTCCAGATCCGTGTTAAAATTACAACTAGATCGGAGAACCGTGTTACCAGCTGAGTCCCGATCTGATACTCTGGCGGCAGCAGGGCAGCTGGAGATGTTCACTTCCATTGCTTTGCGCACCGCTGATACTTTAAGCTCCTTAGTTGGGTGGTATGTGTGTGTAGTGTATATATGGTGTATTTATGTATGTGCACCATGTATATGGTGTATTTATGTGTATGTGTGTTGCATATATATGGTGTATGTATATGTAAACATGTTGTGATGCCGTGTGTCCTCCTGTGGTTAAAAATTTGAATCCCACCCCTTAGTATGATGTTGTAAATGAATCTCATCCAGGACTCTTTCTGTTTTCTGAAAATTCTGTTGGTCTCCTTGGAGTGAGCTTGAATTTTCAGAATGTATGTGGTATGCATGCTGCTGTACAAAATACACTGTATGCTGCTGTACAAAATACACTGTAGCCTCTCCTATGCTTTAGACCTGCAGCTATACA
The DNA here is from genome assembly GCA_900303285.1 of Rhinella marina. Classification (NCBI taxonomy): domain Eukaryota; kingdom Metazoa; phylum Chordata; class Amphibia; order Anura; family Bufonidae; genus Rhinella; species Rhinella marina. The sequence goes on along the minus strand of ONZH01007664.1, from coordinate 23,276 downwards.
GTAACTCTCCAGCATCCTGCACATAATTTGGTTTGGCCTATCTACACTGTATATAGCTATAGTTTCTGACAACATCTATCTGTGATGTCTGTCAAGGCATAATGAGAGATGAAGTTACCATGATGAATTAAAGTTGAATTATACCCTTCTGAAAAGCAAGTTAGATGTGACAATAGAAGAACACTGTTAGAACAGTGGTGGGGTTTGAGAATGGTGGAGGGTGTTAACAGTTTGTTTTTGTATCAATTAACAAAATGCAAAGTGAATGAACAAAAGAGAAATCTAAATCGAATCAATTTTTGGTGTGAAAACCCTTTGCCTTCAAAACAGCGTCACTTTTCTTGGTACACAGTCACAGTTTGTGAAGGAACTTGGCAGCTTGCTCCAAACATCTTGGAGAACTAATCACAGATCTTCTGTAGATATGGGCTTGCTCAAATTCTTCAGTATCTTCATGTAATCCCAGATAGACTCAGTGTTGTTATCATGGCTCTGAGGGGGCCATAGCATGACTTCCAGGGCTTCTTGTTCTACGTTAAACTGAAGACAATGCTTAATGATATTGGCTGTATATTGTCTGGAGCCAATCAGACACATCCCTGATGGCATTTCATGATGGATAATGAATAAGTATCTACTTGTATTTCTTAGCATTGAGGACACTATTAATCCTGACCAAATCACCAACAACATTTGCTGTAATGCAGCCTAAAATTTCCAAGGAACCTCCACCATACTTTACTCTTGCCTGCACACTTATTGCTGTATTGCGCTCCAACCCTTTGGTGAATAAACTGCCTTCAGTTACAGCCAAATATTTCAAATCTTTACTCATCAGTCCAGAGCTGATTCTTATTCTTATGTTTTCATGCATAGTTGAGTTGCTTGGACTTGTTTCCATGTCAAAGGCATGTCAAAGGCTTTTTGACTGCAATTGTTCCATAAAGACCACTTCTGACCAGACTTCCCCAAGCAGCAGATGGGTGTACCTGGATCCCACTGGTTTCTTCCAGATCTGAGCTATCTGGCATTGTTGCACATGCTGTACATGATGTTTCTTGCATCTGCTGCACTAAGCTTCCTTGGCCCAACGCTGCATCTATGGCCCTTAAACCTTGGGATACCAGAGGTTTCAGCTCCTGTGCCCAGCATTTGTCTCCTCACTGCCTGCAGCTTTCAGCCCTGAGTCTGTGATGGGTTAAAATCTTATCTGAAACAATCCAGGGAGAGAGCAGCAGCAGCCGGCAGCGCAGGGGGGGGGGTGTCTCCAGCACAGTGACATCTCGTGTACAGACTCTTATCTGCTCCTCAAGCTTGTGCATGAAACATCTGCAGAGCAGGGAGAGAAGCTGACATCATAGGTCATGTGACCCTCAGTGAAATCTGAGAAAGGGGCCACTTAAGTTAAAGTAAGTGCATTGAAAAAACATTACATTTGCCTAGTTAGAAACATACAAAGGACAAAAAAATAACTTTTAAGTAGTTAAGTTTTCTGTTCCTAGTTTGAATGAATGTTGGCATAAATGATAAATGAATGAATTCAGAATATGTAGAGATATTGCCAAACTGTAAAGACACCATTAATATCAAGGCAATAAGCAGCTTCATATTCAAGTAGCAATTTAAACAGCTACAGAATATGCTGTAACGTAGGATAACTGTGTTCAATCTTGTACATTTTATCTCACCTCATTAACATATGTTCTTTGGAAAACATTGCTTTATATTCATGTTCAACAGAGTGACTCAGTGCGGTCTTTATCTTACATTATTGGGTCCAGTAACATTTGCTAAATAAGTAGTAATAAAATAGACAGGCGTTTTGGTAGGTTAACCTGGCCACCTTCCAAGTCTTTCCATTAGGCATGCAATCTAGCAGACATTTCTACTGCTAGACTTTACTGCTAAGGTACGGCCACACGGTCAAGTTTCCTGATGCAGCTTTGGAAAACAAAATCAGGAGTGGATGATAAAAGGTAGTAAATAATAGTAATAAAAGTGCAGGTGCATCTTAATAAATTAGATTATCATTGAAAAGTTACTTCAGTAATTCAATTTAAAAAGTGTAACAGTGTGACAGTCTATAGATTAATTATACAGAGAGTGGTCTATTTCAAGCATTTATTTCCTTTAGAGACACAAAAACATGATTTTTTTTTCCAAAAATGCTTTTATTGTGTAAAACTGAAATAAAAAAAGACATGGTAGGTATCGCCGCATCTGTAATGACCTGCTCTATAAAAAAATAAAAGTGCCAAAAAAGTGCAGAAAAAGCCATTTTTGTCATTTTACATCACAAAAAGTGTAATATCAATCAAATAAAAAGTCTTATGTACCCCAAAATGGTACACGCTCCCCAAAAAAATAGGGAAAATGTGGCTTTCAGAAAAAGGAGACACAAAAATATGATTTTTTTTTTCAAAAATGCAGACCATATGTATTTTGTGGTCTGCAAAAAAAGGATAAAAAAAAATACGGATGGCATCCGTGTGCATTCCGTATTTTTCAAAACAGAACACCTGGCCCCTAATAGAACAGCCCCATGCTTGTCCGTAATGCGGACAATAATAGGACATGTTCTATCCTTTTGTGGAATGGAAATATGGACATACAGAAACAGAATGCACACAGAGTAACTTCCGTTATTTTGTGGACCAATTGAATGGTTCCACATACCGTCCGCAAAAAAAACTTAACGGAAAGAGAAAGAATAGTGTTGCTCGATCACCAAAGTGCTCGAGTGCTCTGGTGCTCGAGTAGAACAGTTTGTGATGCTCGAGTGCTCTACAGAGCACCAGAGCACAATGGAAATCAATGGGAGAACCAGAGCATTAAACCAGGCACCCCCTGAGCTGAAGAGGGGAGGGTGTCCAGGGGCGGACTGGGAACTTAAAGTGGCCCTGGAAAAAATACTAAAAGTGGCCCTGTTTTGTAGTTGGGTCCAAATTGATGGAAGGCAGGGCCAGCAATACCATATTGTGGCTCATTATACCACCCCAACAGAGCCAAATACCACAGTCCATCACAAAAAACCGCCAGCAGCACAAAATACATCCCTAAAATCTTCCACTGGCCAGCGCTGAGGAGAGGTCAGGCGGCCCCCTGGGCATCGGCCCACCGGGAAATTTCCCTGTAAGGTCTATGGCCAATCCACCCCTGAGGGTGTCTGGTTCACAGGAAAAGGTCAGAAATTGATGGAAACACCACTGAAATGGTTTCGGAACAACATGGGGAGGATGTCTGGATGCATCTTGGACTCCCAGGTCGCTGCTGGGAACGATGTTGCCGAGTATTACGCCACTTTTACAGAATTAAAATAATACGCACAAAACTGAAGATAAAATCGATTTTAGAGGAAAAATTGTTAGGAAACATTCTTTCCTGTATATTTACTTGTATATAAAGTGCAAGTGCTGCCAAAAATTACAAGGATGAGGAACTCCGATACAACCGGTATATCACATAAAGGAGGGCCTCATTCACATTGTGGTACAATTGTTCAGGCAGTGGGACACCTACACTCATAAAGCCTATGCACTAAGTGAAAGGGCTGCTAAAAATTACAAGGAACAGGCAATCCAGTACAACCTTTATTACACTTAAAGGAGGGCATCATACACACCCTTGAAAAATTATAATTGATGGTCTGCTGGGGACCCTCAAAAACATTAAGGGCCAGGGCCTGCTGCTGATCTGACCCTCTAGAACATTATGGGCGAGGGCCTGCTCGTGACCCCCTAAAACATTAGAAGTGAGGGTCTGCTGCTGAGCTGACCCTCTAAAACATTATGGGCGAGGGCCTGCTCGTGACCCTCTAAAACATTAGGAGTGAGGGTCTGCTGCTGAACTGACCATCTAAAACTTTAGAGGCAAGTGCAACCTAATAAGCATGTTGATATGATGGAGAAAGAGGAGGAAGAGGACAAGAAAAGGAAGAGGAAGGGGTGCATGGGAATACAGTGTATTCAATACACCATAAAAGCCACATTTAAAGTTCCTTTATGTTCAGCCGCTTTCCTCTGGTGGGGTAGCGAAGTCAGGGGCAATCCAGGCCTTGTTCATTTTGATAAGAGTCAACCTGTCAGCATTTTCAGTTGACAGGCGGATGCGCTTATCAGTTATTATGCCCCCAGCAGCACTAAACACCTGCTCTGACAAAACGCTGGCGGCAGGGCAGGCCAGCACCTCCAAGGCGTAGAGCACCAGTTCGTGCCACGTGTCCAGCTTGGACACCCAATAATTATAAGGCACAGAAGGATCACTGAGGATGTTGACACGGTCAGCTAGGTACTCCTTCACCATCTTTCAAAACTTTTCCCTCCTTATCACACTAGGCCGCGCATTAGGGTTAGTGTGCTGGCGAGGTGTCATGAAACTGTCCCAGGCCTTGGAGAGTGTCGCCCTGCCTCTGCTGGAACTGCTGTGTGTTCCCCTCGTTTCCCCTTCTCGGTTGCCCAAGGAACTACGTACTCTGTCGTCAGTGTTGTCAGCTGGAAATTTTTGGAGCAATTTTTCCACAAGGGCCTTTTGGTATTGCACCATTTCGCTAGTCCACTCCACCACAGGAATGAGAGATGAGAAGTTCTCTTTGTAGCGGGGGTCGCGAAGGGTGAACAACCAGTAATCGGTGTTGGCCAAAATGCGTATAACACGAGGGTCACGGGAAAGGCAGCATTGCATAAAGTCAGCCAGCTGCGCCAGAGTCCCAACAGACAAGGCTTCGCTCTCCTCACCAGGAGACTCTCAATCTCCTCATCCTCTATCTCCTCTTCGGCCCATCCAAGCTGAAGAGATGGAGTAAACCTGCTATGGGTACTACCCTCTGTAGCGGAGGCAACCGTCTCCTGCTCCTCCTCATCATCATCCAATACGCGCTGAGAAGACGAAATTAAGGGGGTCTGGCTATCACCCTGTGTAGTGTCTTCCCCCATTTCCACCTCTTCCACATGCAAAGCGTCCGCCTTAATTGTGAGCAGTGAGCGTTTCAGTAGACACAGAAGTGGGATGGTTACGCTGATAATAGCGGCATCGCCACTCACCATCTGTGTTGATTCCTCAAAGTTGTGTAAAACCTCACAGAGGTCAGACATCCATGCCCACTCGTCGCTTGTGAAGAGCGGAAGCTGACTGGAAAGGTGACGACCGTGTTGCAGCTGGTATTCCACTACTGCCCTCTGCTGCTCACAAAGCCTGGCCAACATGTGGAATGTGGAGTTCCAGCGCGTGCTCACGTCGCACAACAGTCGGTGAGCTGGCAATTGCAAGCGCTGCTGCAGTGTTGCCAGACCGGCGGAAGCTGTAGGTGACTTTCGGAAATGGGTACACAGTCGGCGCACCTTTACCAGTAGCTCATGAAAATTGGGGTAGGTTTTGAGAAACCGCTGAACCGCTAAGTTGAACACGTCGGCTAGGCATGGTATTTGTGTGAGCTTGCCAAGCTCCAAAGCCGCCACCAAGTTGCGGCCAATATCAGACACAACCATGCCTGGTTGTAGGTTGAGGGGCAAGAGCCACAGCTCAGCCTGGTCCCTTATACCCTACCACAGCTCTGCGGCGGTGTGCTGTCACCTATGCAAATAAGTTTCAGCACAGCCTGTTGCCGCTTCCCCACTGCAGTGCTACACTTCTTCCAGCTACTGATTGATGGCTGACTGGTGCTTCAAGATGAGAATTCTGAGGTGGAAGTGGAGGAGGAGGTGGAGGAGGTGAAGGGGTGGTTGCGGCCATTGAAGTAGGTGGTGGCGGAAATCCTGATGGAAGTAGGACCCGCAATCCTTGGCATCAGTAGCACCAGTAGCACCTGTGCCATCCCAGGGTACGACTCACTCATTGCCTCCACAACGTTTACCCAGTGTGCCGTCAGGGAAATGTAGTGTCCCTGGCCAAAAGCACTTGTCGATGTGTCAGTCGTTAAGTGGACCTTCCCAGTAACTGCGTTGGTCAGGGAACGGGTTATGTTACGAGACACATGCTGGTATCAGGCGGGGACAGCATACCGGGAAAAATAGTGGCGGCTAGGTAGACTAGACTGAGTAATGAGGGACAGCCGCCGCCATCAGGTTGCGAAAAGCCTCAGTGTCCACAAGCCTAAACGGCAACATTGCAATTTGGAAAGGTGCACATTTAGTGCTATGGCCTGTGGGTGGTTGGCTGGGTATTTGCGCTTTCGTTCAAAGGCATGGGGTATGGACATCTGTACGCTGTGCTGGGACACAGAAGTGGATGTGCTAGCTGATGGTGCTTGCGAAGGTCCAGGTGCAGGGTGGGAGGCATCTGGGCCTGTGTCTTGGACAGGGGATTGGCCAGCACGTAACACAGGGGAAGAGGAGGCAGCGGTGTGACCCGCAGACACTGATTGTGGACCCAGGCATTTGGCCCACCTATTAGGGTGCTTTCCTGCCATGTGGCGGATCATGCTAGTGGTGGTCAGGTTGCTAGTGTTCACCCCCCTGCTTATTTTGGTATGGCACATGTTGAAAATGACAATTCTTTTATCGTCCGCACTTTCCTCGAAAAAGCGCCAGACTGCGGAACACCTACCCCTTGGCAAGAGAGATTGCTGCAAGGGGGTGCTCCGGGAAACAGTTGTGGGCCTGTTTGGTGTGGCCCTCCTTCTCCCTTTTTCCATCCCACTGCCTCTTCCAGCCTGTTGCGAGGTTGGGTCAGTGATTTCATCGTCCACCACTTCCTCTTCCACTTCCTCACTCTGGTCCTCCTCCTGACTTGACCTAACAAGAACCTCACTTATTGACAACTGTGTCTCATCCTCATCATCAAACCTTTGAGACACTAATTGCCATTGACTTATTGGCAACTGTGTCTCATCATCATCATCATCCACCTCGTGAGACACTAATTGCCGTTCCCCACCATCATCTTCTTCTGACTGTGGATGCTCTTGAGTTTGGGAATCAGTGCACAAGATCTTCTTATGTCCCTCTTCAAGCGGGCTTGGCGAGAGGCTCAAATCAAGGAACGGCGATAAAAAGAGCTCCTCAGAATATCCGAGTGTGGGATCACTTGTTTGCCAAGACTCTCCATGGTGGGAGGATGGAGGATCAGAGTGAGGATTCTGTTGACCAGACTCTTGGCTACTGCGACTGGACTTTGTGGAAGACAGGATGGTGCTTAATCGACTGGAAGCATTATCTGCTGCAATCCAACCGACTACCTGGTCTCACTGGTGTGGCTTCAAGAGTGGTGCCTGGCGCCGCACTGCAAACTGGGACATGAAGCTAGGAATTGTGGATGACTGTGTTTCTTGTGCTCTGCCAGAAGGCACAGTTTCACCGCACCCAGGGCCACGGCCTCTGTGTGCACCATCAGCAGCATGGCCACTCCCCATCCCTTACTGCTCGCCTTGCGCATATTATATGGTATATATGCAAGTATGTCACAAGTACAGAAGCGCAGATTTTTTAACTGTATGAGCAAATAAATTACAATGAATGTCACAGGTATTTAGAAAGCGCAAACGTTATACAGCAGATGCATCACAGGTAATGTCTTCGTCACCAGCAGCAGAAAAAATTTCACTGAATGTCACAAATATTTAGCATGCGCAAACGTTATACAGCAGATGCAGCGCAGGTAATGTCGCTGTCACCAACAGCAGAAACATTTTTACCAAATTTCACAAATATTTTGGATGAGCAAACGTTATACAGCACATGTAACGCAGGTAATGTCACTGTCACCAGCAGCATAAAAAAATTCACCGAATGTCACAAATATTCAGGATGCGCAAACGTTATACAGCAGATGCAGCGCAGGTAATATCGCTGTCACCAGCAGCAGAAAAAAATTCACAGAATGTCACAGGTATTTAGGATGTCCAAACGTTATACAACAGATGTAGCGCAGGTAATGTTGCGGTCACAAGTGGCAGAAAAAATTACACTGAATGTCACAGGTATTTAGGATGACCAAACGTGATAAAACAGATGTAGCACAGGTAATGTCGCTGTCACCAGCGGCAGAAAAAATTACAATGAATATCACAGGTATTTAGAATTCACAAACGTTATACAGAAGATGCAGGGCAGGTAATGTCGCTGTCACCAGCGGCAGAAAAAATTACAATGAATGTCACAGGTATTTAGGATGTCCAAACATGATACAACTGATGTAGCGCAGGTAATGTCGCTGTCACCAGCGGCAGAAAAAATTTCACCGAATGTCACAGGTATTTAGGATGTCCAAACATGATACAGCTGATGTAGCGCAGGTAATGTTGCGGTCACAAGTGGCAGAAAAAATTACACTGAATGTCACAGGTATTTAGGATGACCAAACGTGATAAAACAGATGTAGCACAGGTAATGTCGCTGTCACCAGCGGCAGAAAAAATGACAATGAATATCACAGGTATTTAGGATTCACAAACGTTATACAGAAGATGCAGGGCAGGTAATGTCGCTGTCACCAGCGGCAGAAAAAATTACAATGAATGTCACAGGTATTTAGGATGTCCAAACGTTATACAACAGATGTAGAGCAGGTAATGTCGCTGTGACCAGCAGCAGAAAAAATTACACTGAATGTCACAGATATATAGGATGCCAAATGTAACACAACAGATGTAGCAGAGGTTGTGTCACTGTCAGCAGCGGCCAAACAATTGTGCGCAAATTTAGCGCAGGTTGCGCTAATAATATAAATAGATAAAATTATAAGAACTTTTGGGTCCCTGAAAGATTAACCCTAAACCTGCCTAACAAATTCCTATCCCTACACTATCTGTCCCTCTTGCTGCAGCTCTCCCTGACTAAGACTGAGCCGAACCACGTGTCATCGGGTGCTTTACAGCGACCGATGACGCGTTCCGGCCAGCCAATCACTGTAATGCCAGTAGCCAACATGGCTACGGCATTACAGTGAATGCCAGTACTTCCCCGCACTTTTATTGGCTGCGTAGCAGCCAACAAACGTGCGGGTCGGAGACTCAAGCATCGCGCTCAAGCACACGCGGTTTTCGGCCGAACATCGTGCATGCTCACCGCTCACTCAGAAAGAAAGTACATTTGTGTGCATGAGCCCTAACAATAAGGAACTTATGCACATCTCTGTGTAGTTGTAAAGGTTCTGAATATGATTTTACTACAAATTTTACAGATAAGTCAATAAAATGTTATAATAATTATAAGTTCAGTTGTATAGGGAATAGGATTATAACGATTCTGTACTCCACCGTAATGGAAGTTAGAAATTCTTTGTACAATTTTAACAGTTTTTCCCCCATAACATTATTAGTCATGAATACAGTTTGTGTACTGTATATTATGGAGCAGGAGGAGCTGAGCAGATTTATAGGTTATAGAGAAAGATTCAGTATAACCTCTGTGTATACAAAAATAGCTGTCAATCACTGATAGGACCACTTCCTGGACTTCAAAGCCCAGAATGAGCAGGAATTTATATGAATGAAATAAATTATACAGAATCTTACTCATATAAATCTATATATCAATCTGCTCAGCTCCTCCTGCTCAATAACATGTTCAACACAAGGTTCAACGTGACAGGCTCAAAATATTTCTGGTTTAAATATTTCTGTTCTGTACATTCTTACTATGATTTTATACATATAGTATGCGTTATTTGAGTTTACTTTTCTTTTAGAAATAATATGGAATAATACTGTTATGATAACACGTTTTGATTTTAGTTAGAGACTATATTTTCTGCAATGGTAATTCTAACAGTAATGATGCACAACAACTACCCAGCAAGAAGCAAATGTTATCATGATCCTACATTTCATTAATAACCTTTGGTTTCAGACAGAACATTGCAATAGACTACAAGAGATGTCGACAACAGAAAATGGTTTTAAGGCATAAACAGATTTTATCATGTGTACAGTTGCAGATATTGAGTGACTTTTACTAAGCAAAACTCCTTTTTTGTGGCATGTATGTGTATACCAGTATGGATGTGGTGTAAGAAAAAGAAGCTAAATTCATGCTGTGTTCAGCGTTTATGATCAGCAGGACTGCTTGAAATTGTAGTATCAAATGTATGGCCAGGGGTATGAAAGTGTGTGTCTGTATGCCATTCATATATACTGTTTTTTCTTATACAGTTGCATTGAAAATCACAGTTGACTGCCCTTTTTACTACAATTGAGGAAGAAGGATGCCAATGTATCACAGCCAAATATAAAAGACACCATATGGCATAGGTTTCTTCATTAAAGGGGCTGTCCAGGTCCAGAGCTGAACCCGGACATACCCACATTTTCACCCAGGTAGCCCCCCTTATATGAGCATTGGAGCATTTCAAGATCCAATGCTTTCCCTTACCCTGGGCTGGATTGCGAAGGGCAAGGACTTCTTTGTTTATGTTTTTACACTGCTTGGCAGAGGCTTTCATCGAGTAGTGTATTCGGTGACATCATCGGTTCTGATGGGCAGGCTTTAGCACTGCCCTAGCCATTTTATAGGCTAGGGCAGCAATACAGCCCGCACATTAGTGCCAGTAATGTCACTAGGCTCACCGCAGGGCAGAAGCCTCCATCTTACAGTCCCAATGGAGAGCCTGGTACATCACCGGATATCCTAAAAATGCCTTTGTCCTGTGTGATTCAGTGCAGGACAAAGTAGTGCATTGGAGCATAAAATGCTTTTATTAGGGGAGCTGCCTCTAAACCCGGAAAACTCCTTTAAAGTATATGCTCTTGTGTAGCATTTTGGTTTCCAGAATCTTAATTGTATTTTGAATGGTTAAGTGGATTTTTTTTTCCAAAACACAATGCCCACATTTACTAATGTGCCTGCACCTGGACCTTGTCATAAATTGTACCAGAATTTGGTAAAAAATAAGTTAATTGGGCACAGTTTGGAGCAATATGGTACATCTAGCACTAGAATTGTGTCTGGAGTAAAATGTCTTAAAGTAGGCCAACCAATAGTATAAGGCTGGACAAAAGGGTCAAGCCATGCATCACATTTAATATCCAGTCACTTTGATAAACTTGGTGCATATCTTGACAACCTGTCTGTAAGAGTAGGCAAAAGCTTTCTGTTTTGTGTTAAATAATATTTACATTTAAAGGGGTAATTCTATGATAAATGTAAAAAAAATGCAAATTAGACATCATATACTACATGACAACCTCTTCCTAACAAAGCTAGAACCAGCCCTGTACCTCACATGGGTGCAGAGATCTCCCCATTCATTGTTCCAGTTGTTCTTCTACATTTACTAATAGAGATTAGAGATGAGCGAACGTGCTCGTAACGAGCACTGTAGCGCTCGGCTCCCCTGCGCTCGCATGGGCGCAGGCATCCGGATCCGTCCTCCTCACCACCCGGATCCGGATGCCTGCTCCCATGCGAGCGCAGGGGAGCCGAGCGCTACAGTGCTCGTTACGAGCACGTTCGCTCATCTCTAATAGAGATTATTGAACAATTCAGTGACCTTACAAAATGTTTAATTGTATGAAATCACAAAAGTATTCAGATCCAGGTTTGAAAAATGTAGAATTTTTTTGTGCGACAATCTATTCTATTTAATAGTTTTTCATGCAACTATAATGTGCGGGTCTTGAAATTGCAGCAGCAGGTTTCTAGGGGGAGGGGGTGGCAGAAGCTTATACTTCCATAGTTGTAGTTATATAGCTGGTCCTCTAGTGTAGTGTGTATGGAAGTGTCAGGAGTGGATATACTCCTCATCAACATAGCGCAAGGGAAGCATTGGCCTCAGCTGTCAGGATTGACAGAAGGAGTTTATAGTTCAGCTTCAGTTTCTTGCAAGGGGATGCTGATGAATGCTATATTGCATCACCCATATGGCTGTTATTGCTTAAAAAGGGATGAGAGAGGTTCCATTCATTTTGGTTGGTTTACATAGCAAGCCCGCACAGTGGCACTGTTGTTCTGACCTTACGCTGCCCAAGAAGAGGTGGCTTGGAGGAAATCCTGGGACTTTGAGATAGGGAGCAGCATAAGTCTCTGCTGTGTAGTGAAAAACCCCCTAAGCAACAAAACCCCCAAAGATAATGTGTTCCCCTGAGTATTTGGGAAGCGTTTTACCCTGCTGTTGTGATGCCTGGCCACTACGTTAAAAAAAATTGTGCTTCTCCAGTACAGAGCAGAACTGTTATCTTTTCCACTGTGTGGACTGGCATGTTATTTGGGCTGTATACAAAAGCTTGTATACTGTTGCAGTGCAAGTTGAGTTTTCTGGCTGCCAATCCTCCATGATGGTCACCTGGATCCTCTATGTTTCCCAGCTGCCTGTCTCCGGTGTGCTATTTCTCCTGTTATTTATAAACCGCAGTCTATACATGTCTAAGTATCTTCATCTACAGGATTAGTAAACCTGCCCCACAATGCTGTTTTTATGCATTTTTTCAGGTGTTTTTTTAACCATACGCAACAAACAAAGTGAAACAAAACTCAAATTAGAACATATATAAGACCCTGTTCATACTGGGTTTTTGGCCATAAAATTTGAACTTGGAACCCTCACTAAAAGCACTGAATCTGCCTCCCACTCTTTTTCAATGGGAGGCCACACCTCACTTAAGGTGGCTGCAGTTTGTAGCTGCGATCGTACCAAAAAAGGACATTCCCTTTCTTGGCAAGCTATCTATGCAGACACGTCTAGAAACCATAGCTTTTGTAAAATTCACCATGTGAACTAACCTTGAAAGTGCCATAAAAAAAACTTCAAAATGAAGGCAATATTTACAGGTGTTTTATAATACCACAAGAAAAATCTCTGAAGAAGACCTGAAAAGAAATGTATAAGTAATGTATGAGATGGTGCTGCTTCAGCAAGGCATAGCTTGCTGGAGATCTTTGTTAAAGTGACATGGGCTGGATTTCTTGGACTTGGAGACAGGTTGGTAGTGGGAGTCTTCCAGTCCACACCCTTCCAGTTCCACTATTGTGGTTAGCTAAGGAGATTGCAGGCGAGTCCTGCTAGAGTGATCACAGAGGGATAAAACGTTCCTCTGTGTATGAGAGTTAGAGGGAGAGGGCCCCAGGGAACAGACCTGGAGAGGTCCCATGTGGCTGGGGGGCCACAAGGCTGAGAAAGCCTATGTGAGAGAGTGAATTTGAAAGGGAGCCTGTGGAGGCTCTGTGTGGTCTCAGCCAGGAGGGCTGAGGGGCCACAAGCCTTTGTATAGCCTGAAGTTTGGGGGGCCCAGCGACGCCTATGGTTAGAGGGTCGCACGGTCATAGTCGGGAGGACTACTGGACCATCTCCCCCCAAAGGTGCTGGTGAGGTCACAGCCAGGAGGCTGCTGGACCGTATGGCTGAGGAAGCTGGATCGAATACCGTGTGTGAACAGCGCTCTATAGGTGAGATAGAGACATCACGTGTATTAGGCAGAGCCCAGACGGGCAGGTGTTTATTTGAATGTTTTTTCATGTGTGTTGGTGCTAATGAGCGAAAATAAAGCACCATTTGGACGTTAAAATCCCCTGTGTGTCGGAAGATTTGTGATTGCGACTCCCTGAGAGAGAGCGATCCCTTACAATATATTCACAATAATCAATGAATTTTCACCAAGTCAATAAATATTCATATTAATTTATATTATAAGGCACTTCCTGCATCTATCAACTGTACTTTTAACAAATTCTTCTACTGTTCTTACGGTTTACTTATCCTTCAGTGGCCACGGGATTTAAATATCATTTCTCCTTTTCCTGGAACTCAAGTTGAGCCGGCGAGGTTGAATTATTGATGAGCTTTTGAACAAAGCATCTGTGATACTCTCACTTCACTTTGATATTTCTAAAATATCGGATGGCTCACAACTTGACAAAGTTTGATTCTAAATGGAATCATATAGCCAAACATAATAAATCTACATGAACAGCCCTGATTTATTCCCAACAAACACCAACACAACAATACACAGGAAAGTGAGACGTGAAGGCATATTCCAATAGAAAAAAAAATATTGGATCATCATTTATTTATTGAAAAATAAATCAATAAAAAAACTATTTTTTAATGAAATAGCTCTTTAAGGAAGAAAGCACGGGAAAATGTGAATAGTGGGGGCTGTGGTACCAAAAGCAAGGGCTACACAATTCAAAAGCTCAAAAGGTATCTCAACTGTGCCATATGAATATACTTCAATGACTTATACATACATGAATGGAGCCAGAATAGGGCGAGGGAACCCATAAAAGTGCATGGGATCTTACTTTAGCTCTGAATGTTTCTATTTTAAATAAAGGTAAATAGTATTTCTGTTTGTTGGATTGGTTATGAATTAGACATGGTCCATCAGATTTTGCATGCATATGTAGATATGGCACCAATCAGTGCATGGTACAGTAGAAAGGCAACTATATAACCACTAATGCTCTGTGCAATGTGTACCCAGTGTACCAACTAACTAGTTTAAAGTAGGGCTAACCCTAGGGGTGCTTCCCCGGTATTTACCCTTTAACCCCTATATAGGGATCTAGACTTCTATGAGGATTAGCAAGCAGGCCGTTACCTCCTGGGATAGTCCCAGTGTAGTTGGCAGCTGACCTACTGGGGTCAAGGGCTCTGGATATGGAAATGTAAAATACTTCATGAATGCAGAAAAGAAAAAGGTACAGTCTGAACAGGCACCAAGGCTTGAATGCTCGTTTTAGAGATCCAGTCAGTGCACCGTAGTGGGGAGGCACACACTAGACAGGCTGGGAACTTGACTCAGCACATATAAAGAAGACAGACTGGTTTAACTTAAACACAAACTGAACTAACCTTGGACATGAAAGTGTAGGAGTATACAGGCAGGATGGAAACAGAACTTGGGGCATAGGAGGAACACAGACAGAAAGTAACGCAAGATTTACGCAGGTAAATCACAATAGCACTAGACTATCAAAAACCTTTGCTGGTCACCAGAGAACCTAAAGCTCAGGCACCCTCTGCCTGGAGAGGGTGCTTTAAATACCCAGAGACCTTCATCATTAGCTGGGGAAGGATTTGGGAGTGCCCACACTGGTCCTTTAAAAGGCCAGAGGTGAGAACATGTGCATCCTAAGGGAGCATCAGACAGGGACATGGAGGCAGCAGCATGTAGAGAATGATGGCAACTATGATACTGGTTCTCATGTTGGGTGAAGTGGAGTTTACGTCTTCAGGGAACAGCAGCAGGGTGACATCCACAGACCACAGACCTAATATGCAGACCAAATATTAATAATATTGTGTAGGTCACCCTTGAGTCAAACAGTTTTGACAGATCAGGGCACAAGCTTCACAAGACCTCAGAAGGAGTCCTGTGGTATCTGACACCAAGACATTAGCAGAAACTAAAATGGGTTATTTCTCTGAATAAGGGCCATGGATGAAGATGGCACAACGTGTAAGGAATCAGTGGAGAAGCACACATCTTTGATGCCTTTACACAAAACATTTGTTACTTACAATATTCTTGACAAGTAACACCTTTTATGCAACACAGCAAACTCATTCAAGTATTATTCTTGACAAGCAGGCTCATGTAAAACGCTTCTAATGTTTCCCTTTCAATTGTTTGTTTATGCAGTCTGTTCATAAATGAAATAATCCATTCATTCTGGAACAAAAATGTGAGAGTAAGGTTCAGCCATGCTAAGCTGTGAAGAATTGAGTTTATTTTGCCTCATTACTCAGTTAATATCGGCAGTTCTAGACTTCCTCTCTTTTCCTTTTGTTTTAATTCCTTGTTATCAATCCCTTAAATACCTAATGAGTCACTTTTCATTTATTTTACCCGCTCGTATTAGAAAGGTGATAACGAATGTAAATAATTGTAAATTAGCTCACTGCTTGCGTATTGATGTGGGAAAGAGCTTGCATGTTCTCTTCAGTAGAAGGTTTCTTTTATTTTTAGTCACACATTCACATAGCTACAACTGCTTTATTAGCTACAAGTCATAATTGTCTAATCTAAAGGGCTTTTTCATAAGTACTGTACAATATTGATGACCTATCTTCCAGATAGGTCATCAACATTAGATCAGTGGGAGTTTGACTCCCAACACCCCCACTGATCAGCTGTTTGAAGAGGCAGTGCTGCTGCCTCATCACAGTATACCAATCACAGTGCCATACATTGTATAGTGGCTGTGCTTGGTACTGCGCCTCAGGCTCATTCACTTGAATGGGACTGAGCTGCACATAGCCCAAATAACTGATAAATTTGGCATCACTTGCCTAGTAAGCTGCCGCAGTGCTCACTGGACCACCACAGACTCTTCATACAGCTGATTGTGGGGGTGCTGGGAGTTGTACCCTCACTGATCTAGTGTTGATGACTAATCCTCAGGATAGGTCATCAATACTTTACTTTCAGAACACCCCTTTAAAATACTAGTGACATTATTATTTGTAAATACAAAGGAGCAAACAGTATTAATAGAAAGCCATGGCGCCTGTCATTGCAGGCCTTGTATTGGACAGTATCCCCTGCAGTGCCACCTGTTGGTGCTCTCCCATACAGTGAATGTCCAATGATAAGCATTATTTAGTATGGTGTCCAAATAACAGTATACAGTATATTGACCAGAAAATACAGTTTTCTAAAAAAGTGCCGATAAACTGCAAAAATAATATATAGTAGAGTACCTAACTAGCAATGCCTCAGAATGTAAGTAGCACAATCCGGTGCCCCAATAATACTGACATCCTGTACAGTGATCACACAACAAGATAAATCCTCCTCCTCACTCCTAAATAGTGCCATAGCTGGGTAGATTTGCCTTTCACGGTCCTGGGGAAGTTGGGTTACTAACATGTAGAGCTGTAATATTGACTGCAGAATACTAAATGTTCAAAGATAAACCCACCTTCTCACTCCGAAATAGTGCCATAGATAAGCAGATTTGCCCTTCATGATTCTGGGAAAGCTGGGTTATGAGTTCAACCATGTGGAACTGTCATAGACCGCAAAATACTCAATATACTAAGATAAATCCCATGCCTCATTCAAATGTATACTACTATAACCAAACAATGGTAATCAATGTTGTCCATCAGTTAGCATTCATTTCCCTCATCTAAAGGAAACGCTTCTTCAATTATTTTAATGGTTCTCATTCTATAAGGGACAGTTTTGTGATTATTATAATTTACTTTGTGCCATTAAAGGTCCTTTGTTGTGCCAGAAGGTCCTTGGCTCAAGACCTGGCAGTGATAATTTTGTGATTATTGTAATTTATTTTGTGCTATTAATTTTTTTCAATTACTAAAGAAATGTTTAAAAATTATACTTTTGCTTTTTATCCTTATCCTGCTTTTATCTTAAAAACATCTATACAATGTACAGTTATATAAATAGAGATGTATCTGTTTATAACTACGTTGAAATACACGGGAAAAGTATTATTCAGGTATTTAGTCATAAAAAAAAAATCTACAATGCAAAAGGTCCTAAATTCAAGACCTGGCAGTGACAATTTAAAAGTAGCGACAGAGCAAAAGTTAAATATACAGGAATATACCCCCTCCATCCTCATAGTGCTGACTACATATATGGAGTTATCCAAAGAGCAGGGACTCCATGTCTCTATATGGAGTCAGCAGCAGAGCAGGAAATTCAAAAGCAACGAAGACATTTTGACCTGCCCGTATTTCGATGTGCCTAAAGCTTAAAGGGGTAGTCCCATCTCACAAATGTAGTTTGTATAGTTAGATATAGCCATACCAATATTATCACTAATAGAATGTATTTGTATAAAATGTGCCGTTTAGAAGATTTGCCTATTTGTATATCCATCGTCCCACACACATCAGTCAGGCCGTTGCCCCTATTTACAGCCACCGCAGCCATGTAGTAGTGGTGGTCAGCTTGTTACCCGCTCTGAGGTAACTGCTGTATTGTGAACGCACATTGCATGAGCATGCGGAGACACATCTTAGGGCTGTAGCATTTTTGTCTGCGTTTCCAAAACGCAGAGAAACTGATCCTGTTCCAAGATCAGTTCATCTCTATGGAGCAGGATCCGTTTATAAAGTCTGCGTTTTGGACGGATCCAGACCATTGTGTTTTGTACTGGTAGTGTCCAAAACGCAGATGTGAAAGTACTCTAAGATGTGTCTCTGCATGCTCATGCAATGTGCACTCACAATACAGCAGTTACCTCAGAGCGAGTAACAAGCTGACCACCACTACTACATGGCTGCGGTGGTCGACTGATGTGTGTGGGACAATGTCTATACAAATAGGCAAATCTTCTAAATGGTACATTTTATATAAATACATTCTATTAGTAATAATATTGGTATGGCTATATCTAACTATACAAACTACATTTGTGAGATGGGAATACCCCTTTAAGGCCTCTGCCTCTCTCCTGTTGAATGTGTATGAGGTTATATGCACATGCACCTAGCCATTCTGTAGCCAAAGATGGAGAAGAGTTGGGGAAGGACAAAGTGCTTTATCTATAAGAACTCTCCTAAACTGCTTAAGGCAGAAGTTTGGGGATTACCTTGTAGACATAGCTCTGTGTGCACTATGGATTAAATGTATTTGTGCTATGTGTGAGTTTTCAGGGTTTAGTGTCTTTTTAAATCTTGTAAAATATGCTATGCCCCCTTCCATGAAGACCGTACACCTTTTCAACTTTTGGTGAGCACAGGATAAAAAGTGACATTTTCGCACATGTTGTGATTTTTGGGGGGCTCAGTTTACACCAAAAACAAGTGTAAACTGATAAATGTAGACCAATATGAATGAGAGGAAGTAGCTTTTTCTTTTGTCAGAACCTGAATGCCTGACTGTGGTTACTACACATAATGATTTGGAGCACAGACAATTTTATTTTTGGCTACAAATACAAGGATTCTTTAAAGTAGTTCTGTATCTTTCTGTAACCTCTTCACAAGTATCTTTATTTCCACAGAGAGTTTAGAGGGGTCACCTTGACTGCATCGGGCTATATTCATATACCTTCTACTTTTAAAATAATGAGCCAATAGTGTCCACTGGGCATCTACACATGTTCATGCTGTTTCATAGCCTTTTCCTAATATATGCATTTCTGTTACCTTTTCTCTAACATAGTCAGTACCATTTTTCATGCTTCTGTTGTTCAAACTAAACAATGATACCTTAAACGGGTTGTCTCATTTTATCAAATAGAATTTATCATGTAGGCCTAGTTATTACAAGGCACTTACTAATGTATTGTGATTGTCCATATTTTCTCCTTTGCTGGCTTGATTCATTTTCCACCTCATTATACACTACTCGTTTCCATGGTTACAACTAGAGATAAGCACATTTTTCAAAAATTCTATTCGGTTGGTTCGCCAAATTTTCCGAAACGATTCGATTAGATCTGAATAAATTTGTGGTGAATCACGTTAAAAAACGGCTACTTCCGGCCTGCAGAGAGCCTGTATAGTGGTGTAGAACACTGTGCCTTGCAGTAACACGCATAGGGAGTCTGCTGTGGTAGTGAAACCATACTGTGAGCCAGTATGACACGCAGATAACAGGCGTCGCTCTTAGAATCGCTGCACACATTATGTATTTTGACAGTTATGGGGCCAAAACTGACCAAATAACTAAAGTCTGAACTCAGCCTTACAGGTCAATGTTAGCGCCAGCTATAAAGAACCATGCAGAGGCCCATGATCCTACTATAGCATGAAAGAGCGCACTCCTTTTACACCAATTCACTGATTCTTACAGAACTTGTTCTATTACACGCTTAAACTAGCAGAGCCCCCCTCCCCCCCAGACATTGTGAAGATGGCAGTGACAGCAGCATCAGGAGACCACAGAGTGGCAGGACGACAGTGTATAGGAGGCAGTGGCAGCAGCTGTAGCATCAGGAGACCACAGAGTGGTACGACGATAGTGTAGAGGTAGCAGTGATAGCAGCTGTAGCAGCAGGAGACCACAGAGTGGTACGACGACAGTGTAGAGGAGGCAGTGACAGCAGCTATAGCATCTGGAGACCACAGAGTGGCACAAAGACAGTATATAGGAGGCAGTGGCAGTAGCTGTAGCATTATGAGGCCACACAGTGGCACAACAACAGAGTGTGGAAGTGGCAGTAGAATTATGAGGCCACAGAGTGGCACAACGACAGAGTGTGAAAGTGGCAGCAGCCATAGTAGCAGAATTATGAGGTCCAGAGTGGCACAATGACAAAGTGGGCAAGTGGCAGCAGCCGTAGTAGCAGAATTCTGAGGTCCCAGAGTGGCACAATGACAGAGTGGGCAAGTGGCAGCAGCCATAGTAGCAGAATTATGAGGTCCCAGAGTGGCACAATGACAGAGTGGGCAAGTGGCAGCAGCGTAGTAGCAGAATTACGAGGCCAAAGTGGCATGACGACAGAGATGGGAAGGGAAAAGTTCTCATGACCACTAATGTCTGTGCTGGAGGAACTGATGTAGACCAAGTGTCAACTGTTGTCAAGTTTGACCTGCCTGTGACTGTAGAAGGTCTGACAGAGTGGCATGACGACAGTGTAGAGGAGGCAGTGGCAGTAGCTGTAGCACTGAACAAATATCAAATATCAGTAAGTAGAATTTCGCAGTCACAGGCCCACTGAACAAATATCAAATGTCAGTAAGTAGAATTTCGAAATCACAGGCCCACTGAACAAATATCAAATGTCAGTAAGTAGAATTTTGCAGTCATAGGCCCACTGAGCAAATATCAAATGTCAGTAAGTAGAATTTCGCAGTCAAAGGCCCACTGAGCAAATATCATATGTTAGTAAGTAGAATTTCGCGGTCACAGGCCCACTGAGCAAATATGAAATGTCAGTAAGTAGAATTTCGCAGTCACAGGCCCACTGAGCAAATATGAAATGTCAGTAAGTAGAATTTCGCAGTCACAGGCCCACTGAGCAAATATCAAATGTCAGTAAGTAGAATTTCGCAGTCACAGGCCCACTGAGCAAATATCAAATGTCAGTAAGTAGAATTTCGCAGTCACAGGCCCACTGAGCAAATATCAAATGTCAGTAAGTAGAATTTCGCAGTCACAGGCCCACTGAGCAAATATGAAATGTCAGTAAGTGGAATTTCGCAGTCACAGGCCCACTGAGCAAATATCAAATGTCAGTAAGTAGAATTTCGCAGTCACAGGCCCACTGAGCAAATATGAAATGTCAGTAAGTAGAATTTCGCAGTCACAGGCCCACTGAGCAAATATGAAATTCAGTAAGTAGAATTTCGCAGTCACAGGCCCATTGGGCAAATATCAAATTTAAGTAAGTAGAATTTCGCAGTCACAGGCCCACTGAGCAAATATCAAATGTAAGTAAGTAGAATTTTGCAGTCACAGGCCCACTGAGCAAATATCAAATGTCAGTAAGTAGAATTTCACAGTCACAGGCCCAGTGAGCACTGGCGTAACAATAGGGGTCTCAGCGGTTGCAGTTGTGACCGGGCCCCTAAGCTAAGCTAAGCTTGTCAGTGGTACTTCACTTTTCCCTTTATAAGATGCAGTGCATCTTATAAAGGGAATACTTGTGAGCGCTTCCATAATGGAAGCGCTCACTAGCCTGCAGGAGGAGAGGGAGTGAAGTGCTGGTAGCGCTGTACTGTACTTACCCCTCCTCCTGCTCGCTCTTCGTGGGGCCCGCGCTGCTGTGTCCTGGCTGCCTGCAGCGTCAGGACGTACAGAGCACACTCTGACCTGACGCTGCAAGAGGTTAGGTGATTGCAGCGCGGGCCCTGAGAAGAGAAGACAAGACAGTCAGGACCGGGGCAGGTGAGGCAAGTTACATAGTAACATAGTAACATAGTTAATAAGGCCGAAAAAAGACATCTGTCCATCCAGTTCGGCCTGTTCTCCTACAAGTTGATCCAGAGGAAGGCAAAAAAACCCTGTGAGGTAGAAGTCAATTTTCCCCACTTTAGGGAAAATAATTCCTTCCCGACTCCAATCAGGCAATCAGAATTACTCCCTGGATCAACGACCTATCTCTAGTAACTATAACCTATAATATTATTACCCTCCAGAAATACATTCAGGCCCCTTCTGAACTCTTTTAGTGAACTCACCATCACTACCTCCTCAGGCAGAGAGTTCCATAGTCTGACTGCTCTTGCCGTAAAGAATCCTCTTCTATGTTTGTGTACAAACCTTCTTTCCTCCAGACGCAGAGGATGTCCCCTCGTCACAGTCACAGTCCTGGGGATAAATAGATCATGGGAGAGATCTCTGTACTGACCTCTGATATATTTATACATAGTTATTAGATCTCCCCTCAGTCGTCTTTTTTCTAAAGTGAATAAGCCTAATTTTGATAATCTTTCAGGGTACTGTAGTCCACCCATTCCAGTTATTACTTTAGTTGCCCTCCTCTGAACCCTCTCCAGCTCTGCTATGTCTGCCTTGTTCACAGGAGCCCAGAACTGTACACAGTACTCCATGTGGGGTCTGACTACTGATTTGTAAAGTGGCAGGACTATGTTCTCATCACGGGCATCTATGTCTCTTTTGATGCAACCCATTATCTTATTGGCCTTGGCAGCAGCTGTCTGACACTGGTTTCTACAGCTTAGTTTGCTGTTCACTAAAATTCCTAGGTCCTTTTCCATGTCAGAGTTAACCAATATTTTACCATTTAGTATGTACTGGTGCCTTGCATTATTCCTTCCCATATGCATAACCTTACATTTGTCAGTATTAAACCTCATCTGCCACTTTGCCCAAGCCTCCAGTCTATCCAGATCCACCTGTAGCAGTGCACTGTCCTCTTCTGTGTTAATTACTTTACACAGTTTAGTGTCATCTGCAAAAATTGATATTTTACTGTGCAAGCTTTCTACAAGATCATTAATAAATATATTGAAGAGAATAGGGCCCAGTACTGACCCCTGTGGTACCCCACTAGTGACAGTGACCCAATCTGAGTATGTGCCATTAATAACCACCCTCTGTTTTCTATCACTGAGCCAGTTACTTACCCACATACAAACATTTTCTCCCAGGCCAAGCATTCTCATTTTATATACTAACCTTTTATGTGGTACCGTGTCAAATGCTTTGGAGAAGTCCAGATATACAACATCCATTGATTCGCCACAGTCCAGTCTAGAACTTACCTCCTCATAGAAACTGATTAAATTGGTTTGACATGACCGATCCCTCATGAAGCCATGCTGATATGGAGTTATTTGCTTATTTTCATTAAGGTACTCCAAGATAGCATCTCTTAGAAAACCCTCAAACAGTTTACCCACGACAGATGTTAAACTTACTGGCCTATAGTTTCCAGGCTCTGTTTTTGGACCCTTTTTGAATATTGGCACCACATTTGCTATGCGCCAGTCCTGTGGAACACTCCCTGTCAGTA
>ONZH01007663.1:0-20723 GCA_900303285.1 Rhinella marina | reverse complement strand
ACGGTAGCTGAGGGAATGTATGGAGCAGGTTGCTGCAGTGAGCCTGCTCCATATATGGCAGTATCAGTGACAGTAGTGGCCCCATGACAGACTGGGAGAGTGGCAGCAGCAGCAGCAGTGATGCACACGCCAATATATGACACATTTCTTTAATACTGAGGCATACTAGCTGTATTACTAAAAAGGCAGATTAACTGTGAATGTCAGTGCACTGCACAGTGATGCACATGGCGATATATTGCACCTGCCTTTATTATTGAGGCAAACTAACTGTATCCCTAACAAAACAGATTAAGTATGAATGTCAGTGCATTGCACAGTGATGGACATGGTGAAACACTCTCCCTGCAGTCTCCC
This sequence comes from Rhinella marina, assembly GCA_900303285.1. Taxonomy (NCBI): domain Eukaryota; kingdom Metazoa; phylum Chordata; class Amphibia; order Anura; family Bufonidae; genus Rhinella; species Rhinella marina. The sequence goes on along the minus strand of ONZH01007663.1, from coordinate 20,366 downwards.
TGCACTCTCCACCTCCAATATTGTCCTATTAACACTTTGCAGCTACACTGTCCCTAGTGCATGAGCGCTTGTCACGTCTCTCCTTTTGCTCAGCTCACATTAGTGATGGGTAGTTCATGAACAATGAGTTCAAAATGAACTGATCTTCTATGTGAACCTTACTCATTTAGTTCACGTAGAAGATCAGAGATTAGTTCACCAAGAGCTAAAGCAACTGGGAGGAGTAGATGATGATGACACAGCAGCTCCAACAGGATCATTCACTATGACTACCACTTGCTTTATAGTTCCTACAGTAGTACTAGAAAAGTAGAAAAACACAATAAAGACTGGAAAATACAAATGAAATAAACCCCTCTGAAATTACACTGCTTAGACTCAGCCACTCTGTGTGTGAGTAAGAGAGAGTAGGGGAAATTTATCAAACTGGTGTAAAGTAGAACTGATTTAGCTGCCCATAGCAACTAGAATCCAACAAAGTGGAATTTGATCCGAAGTTCAGGATAAATTTGAATCACCGCAAAGCCGAATTTCCTTATTCGCGACAGATCTTGAAGCAAGATGTTGGTGGCCGGCCTGTGGCGAGCAAATGGAGGCGGTAAGTATGATTTATTTATGATGGGGAGCGGAGCTTTTGCTGCTCCCTGTCATTGCACACGCTACTTACCAAAAAATGTGCTTTGTAATTCGTCACAAAGTACTTTTTTTGTAAAAATTCGGCGAAGCAGCCGAATCAATTTTTCCAAAACTTCACTCATCTCTAATAGCAACTAATCAGATTTCACCTTTCATTTTATACAGCTCCTTTAGAAAATTGAAGGTGGAATCTGATTGGTTGCTATGGGCAGCTAAGCCAGTTCTACTTTACACCAGTTTGATAAATCTCCTCCAGTGAGTGTACTGTGTGTGTGTGTAGGTTCATAAAACTCACCTGTTTTGTGATAAAATCCCGTTCTATGTGCTGTAGATGCTATGCATAAGAGCTGCTGCACTGCTTTTCAGCTCTCATACATTCACCATGAGTCAGTGGATCTACTATAGGGGGCGCTGCTGTGGTCAGTCTTTTGCATCTCATTGAACTAGACTGTCAGGATTCATTCTAGGAGCATGTTAGTCCAGTAGTTCATCTAGTTTAGTAAGTTCACAAGTCACAGGCTCCCTGGCAGCCTCCTCAGGACATTGTGCAAAAGAATGATCTAGATGAACTAAACTAATCTTTTGAACTAATTTTTCAGAGGAACTAGATTGGAATAAACTAATCCCCAAAATGAACTAGATTTCCCATCACTCGAGGACAACGGCACGGGATGAGGGTTTTATAGGGCTGTGGTATCATAGGGGATGGCTACCCACGGATTGGCTGGCTGCAAAGCATTATGGGTGATCTTGTGTTCTTACTTTAGAAAAAAAATTTCATTACCATGAAGCGCAAGGAAATTTGGCTTCATTGTTAATCTAAGATTTCCTAAACTTCAGACCAAATTTCATTCCGGATGCTTCGATTCGCTCAACACTATTCACCAAAAGGCGTAACTGTAAAAAAAAACAAAAAAACATATCCATTAACGTATGTGTTTTTTTTTTGCTGGACCCTGCAGGATGGAAAAGCGTGGTGTGAACAGCCTCTAAGCTGAATGCAGATTGTCCAGCACTCAGCTGTATAGACATTAAATGGAGCAGCAGTGCTTGACTACTGCTCCATTCAAACTCCTCCTCAATGCTGAGTGAAAAGGAACAGGGCTTCTGGATTGCATTGATCATTGGGAGTCCCACGGATGGAGCTCCTGGCAATCAGACATCAATTGATAGATGTCATTGGTGGGACAACCCTGATAAATAGCCATTATAAACAAAATAATGTTTACAGTGTATGTAGCTTAGTTAGCATAAGTTACAGTATAAGAAAAGGAAGAACTAGATGACAACATGGGATTGGTTAGCCAAACCATTGTATTCCTCTGCAAACAGGTGAACTGCAATGTGACTGACACGATGGGGCAATAGGATAGACAAATGAAAAGAAGCCGGATGCCTTACCACACTGAAGTCTGGATGTCGCAGGCTGTCAGAAGAACTGCATATGATCAGCATGAATACTTGCAGAATGTGCATGTAAATTATAGACCTAGATCAGTTTCAGGTGGTATGTCCTCATTATATTAGCCAGATGCAGTAGCCACACCTACTTTGGTTCCATTAAATTGGACTAGGACGATCATATAAATAATTGGGTCTATGGTGATCTTACATTGAATAAAACAGCAGCAGGTCCAAGTAATGCTTTTATAAATCAAGCCAGTTTCAATCAACCAGCTGACCTTACCTTTCAACAGCATTGTTTGTACAACTAGCCACGCAAGCATATAGTAAGTACTGTATATACAGACATGCATAGTCAATGCATACACATACCAACAGCAAAGTACATACACTAATCACAAAAAATTATGGATATTTGGCTTGTGTGTGAAATTTCAGGATGAACCTAAAATATACTCTAACCTTTACAGGTGAACTTAATGTGACCTTCTCTAAACTTTTGAAGGCACATGTCCAGTACTTTTGGTACAACTTGCTGTTCTCTAACAAAGAGCTCAATGGCAAAATTCACAACAGGGCTTTGATCCATAAATCGCCCAATAAATTTCTTGGTTCAATTAGAATTGCTATTTAAACAGTCCTCCTCATCGTGCTGTTTGACATCATAAAACTAAGATGACAACTAACAATTGATCAACAGTACCTCGCTATTGCGAGGCTTCAAGCAGGATCTTCTCAGACGGAAGTAGCCACTGAGTTTAGAGTGTCACAGAGTGTCATCAGCAGGTTGTATCAGAGATACAGAGAGACTGGAAGAGTCACAGAAAGGTATAGAAGTGGACGTCCTTTGGCCACATCCCACACTGATGACCGTTCCATTGTGAACAATGCCCTGCGGAACCAGATGATGAATGCCGCACAACTCCAGGGACATTTAATGGAGATGAGAGGCACCCAAGTGTCATGTCAGACCATTTTAAACTGTTTAGATCAGCGTGGTCTGCTTGTTAGACATCCTGCAAGGGTACTTGACCACACCACCAAGCACAGACGTTATCGCCTTGCATGGGCCAGGGAGCATCTACGCTGGACGAGGGACCAGTGGGCCTCAGTGCTGTTAACTGATGAAAGTCAATAACATCATTAATCCTTCATGGACGACAATCGGCCAGCTCATCAAGGTTACATCATTAGGGAACGGCTGCGGGAGACTGGGGTACCTCAAATGGAGTGGCCTGTACATTCTCCAGACATGAATCCCATTGAAAACCTAAGGGATCAACAGAGTCACCATGTAGAGGCTCATAACTCTGTACCCCAGAACCTCAATGACCTAAGGGCCGCCCTTCAAGAAGAGTGGGATGCCATGCCTCAGCAGACAATAAATCGATTTGTGAACAGCATGAGACGTCGTTATCAAGCTGTAATTGATGCTCAAGGCTAGGGATGAGCGAACCGAACCGTAACGAACCAGATTCGTTACGAACTTTACCGAACGTTCGGTTCGTCCCCGAACCGAACTTTCGTAAAGTTCGTATGAATCAGGTTCGTAAATAAATAAAGTTTACTTTTTCCACAGAATAGACCAGGATACAAGGGATTATTTATTACTCCTACAATCCCTTGTATCCTTGTGTGACCCTCGTGTCAAACCACCCTTTTGGGAGGAGAATGGCCGAGATGGGTTATTATTTTCGTTCGTCCGAACGTTCGTTCGGACGAGCGAACAGAACCGTAACGAACCAGATTCGTTTAAGAACTTTTAAGACGAATCTGGTTAAAATAAAAACGGCACATCAAAACTGTACCGTTTTCACAGAATAGACCAGGATACAAGGGATTATTTATTACTCCTACAATCCCTTGTATCCTGGTGTGACCCTCGTGTCAAACCACCCTTTGGGAGGAGAATGGCCGAGATGGGTTATTATTTTCGTTCGTCCGAACGTTCGTTCGGACGAGCGAACAGAACCGTAACGAACCAGATTTAACAACGCTACACTGTATGTTCGTCACTGGAGTAGGAATGTTCGCAGACGCAGTGTATTTGTACGCTAATGCGTACATATTCAGTTAAGTAGCGTACCTTTGACAACGCTACACTGTATGTTCGTTATTATGAATGTTCGCATTAGCGTACGCATTAGTTTAAATTCTTAAATATGCGTATATTTTGCGTCGCCGTTGTACAAGTCACTTTAATTTTTTCTACTTTTTTCATTTAATAGCAACTGCAAGTAAACGAAACTATACCCTACCAGACTACCATTATTGTTGCAGCAATTATTCAGCCGTTATAGCAAGTTTCGTTTTAGGTTCGGTTCGTATGAATCCGAACTTCAAGAAAATTCGCCGAACCGAACCGAACCGAACTTTTCAAAAGTTCGCTCATCCCTACTCAAGGCCACATGACAAGTTATTGAGACATTTACATTTTTGTGGGGGTATACCTAACACTGTTGTTGGCTTTTGTTTCAATAAATAGTTTGAGATGAGGAAATCACCATTGCATGCTTCTACTTAAATGCCCAACTTTCATGATATAATATCACTGTAGCGTAAATTTTTTATGTTTTCCATAAATTTCACACTAAAGCCAAATATCCGTAACTTTTTGTGAGTAGTGTATGTACATACTACATACTACATACATATGTGCACACATGAACATTCACTGTGTACACATGCATTCTCTAGATACCATAAATATAAATTATTTAAAATAACTGAATTTATTTTGGCTTATAGTCTATGGACACCCACTGCTATTCTGTTCTAGACACTAGAATTGATGCCATATAAAGTTCTTTCACATGGTTATCTGTTGATAGCGTCTGGCTCAGGGTAAGCTCCTGTGACATTACAACTGTGTTTGTGTCAGATAAGCATCTGTTACATCACTAATGTGTTTCTTTTTTGGGGCTTTTTAAGCAATATTTTTTATCCAGACACTGCCCAAGTGTAGAACGCACAGCACCCTGACTGAACTCTGACTCATTCAATTTTAAGGGGATGTCCAGGATTAGAAAAAAACTGTGGACAAGTGTGGTGCTTCCTTTAGAAGAAAACATTTATGTTTTTCTGATTATGGAAACCCTTTTAATGTGTATATGAACTTGAGATATTTTCTAGAACGATCATACAGGCCAGATGCTTGCCGGGCAGAAGGAGTCTGTACTGAGCATGCGATGATTACATCCGCATCAGAGAACTTTATGCTGACTTTCATCTCTTCTGTGTGTAGAGCGACATTATGGGAACATGTGCAGTAAAGACGTCTTCTGTCTAGTAAGCATTAGGCCCGTACTGCGTGTGTGATGATCATCGAGGCAAACATGTAGTCTTGAGAAATAATACAGGGTCAGCTGAAATTATGTTGACACTGCCTAGCCCTGTCAGTCAAAGCAAGGAAGTTGCGTTCAACAGCCAAAGAGAGCGGAGCTTTTGGTGCAACAGGGTGCAACAGCAATGCCCTCGTTGCACCAAGCTGGTCATTTGCATATAATAAAAGCATGAATTTCTCTGGAATGGGGCCACCAATCAGGATAGGGCAAACTGGTTTCGAATGAGCAGGCAAGCACACATCTGAGAAGTCATTTGAATTACTATGGATTGTGGAGGTATGTGGTTGACAGATTCCCTTTAAATGTGTCTTATATATTAATTTCATAACAATTTTTTGTTTGTTTTTTTGCAGAGCCGCCCTTCACCTGTTCCAACAATTTGCATAAGCACATTTATTTTTACCTCTAAGTTTTGATCATACCCGCAGTCGAGCTTTTTTTAAATGTATTCTATGAAAATGCTGGGCATTGGTATGCATCACGTATATAAGAACTGCAAATGATTGTATTCACTAGGTGGCTTCTCTAAGGCTGACAAGATCTCATAAATCAATTCTTTTCGAAGTCACGCTACACTTTTCATTAGGAGGTATGAGGGAGCATTACAGGCTTTGTTGAAGGTAATATTTTTGTAAGGTTGTAGTTACAAATAAACACTTTAATTTAATGATACAATTTCAAGGAGGTATTTTCTGCTGTTCTATTTCTGCTTCATAGTAATTAGATGATAACCGGTATTAATGGTATTTTGGCAGCCTGCAATTTTAGGTGTTTTATTATAATTATTTCATTTGAATGAATCCTTGATTCTGAATTTTAAAAAAAGCTAAAAAGTGTTAAAGCCTGCAAAATGCAGACGATATTGGTATGGTTTGCTGGTTTCATTGTACTGTGTAACAAAAAGCAAAACAACTTTATAAAATGCTTTGTGAATTATTTCCAAACAAAATAACAAGATCTCAGTTTGATGTCAGTGAAAGGAACTATCCTTTGCTCTCATTTAGAGGTTTAAAACATGCCAAGTAGGGTACAGTGGGGGTGCCAAAACATAACCAAAATTTTCTTGTGAAAATCTGGTCCTCTAATCCTGAGAAAAGCTGTTTTTTTAAATTTTTATGCAGATGAGATGTTCACCATGCACTATGGGTGGGGCTTCCCTATTCAGGGCATCTGGCCTCCCCAATGTCATCAGTATTGACTGATGATGGTCAGACAAGAGGGGTAGGCATGGCTGGTGATATTGGAGGAGTAATGGTGTACCAAACTTAGCAGCACCACTCAAAGTGCACCGAAAACCTTATTTGCACAAAGATAACAAGGACCATTTGTCAGAATAAGGGCTCTTTCACACAAGCGCGCCCCTTAGGGGAATCACACTCGATGTGAGAGAAGGATCCTGCGTTCTGGGCTTACAGAAGCGCAGGGCATTGTCATGATTGATAATACTATGTACCTCTGCGTCACCTTTCTATTACAGAATCATACTGACATAAAGCTGTCAATATGATTCTGTAGAAGAAAGGTCATGCAGAGGCACACAGCATTATCAAACATGACAATGCCCTGCGCTTCTGTAAGCCCAGAACGCAGGATCCCTCTCTCATATCGAGTGTGATTTCCCTAAGCGACACTCTTGTGTGAAAGAGCCCTTAGGCCTCTTTCACACAAGCAAGTAGCATAGTAATATAGTTTATAAGGCCAAAAAAAGATATCTGTCCCTCCAGTTCGGCTTGTTATCCTGTAAGTTGATCCAGAGGAAGGCAAAAAAACCCTGTGAGGTAGAATCCCATTTTCCCCACTTTAGGGGAAAAAATTCCTTCCCAACTCCAATCAGGCAATCAGAATAACTCCCTGGATCAACGACTCATCTCTAGTAACTACAGTATAACCTGTAATATTATTACCCTACAGAAATACATCCAGGCCTCTCTTGAACTCTTTTAGTGAACTCATCATCACCACCTCCTCAGGCAGAGAATTCCATAGTCTTACTGCTCTTACCATAAAGAATCATCTTCTATGTTTCTGTACAAACCTTCTTCCCTCCAGACGCAGAGGATGTCCCCTCGTCACAGTCCGGGGGATAAATAGATGATTGGAGAGATCTCTGTACTGACCCCTGATGTATTTATACATAGTTATTAGATCTCCCCTCAGTCATCTTTTTTCTAAAGTGAATAACCCTAATTTTGATAATCTTTCTGGGTACTGTAGTCCACCCATTCCAGTTATTACTTTAGTTGCCCTCCTCTGAACCCTCTCCAGCTCTGCTATGTCTGCCTTGTTCACAGGAGCCCAGAACTGTACACAGTACTCCATGTGTGGTCTGACTAGTGATCTGTAAAGTGGCAGGACTATGTTCTCATCACGGGCATCTATGCCCCTTTTGATGCAACCCATTATCTTATTGGCCTTGGCAGCAGCTGTCTGACACTGGTTTCTACAGCTTAGTTTGCTGTTTACTAAAATTCCTAGGTCCTTTTCCATGTCAGTGTTGCCCAGTGTTTTACCATTTGGTATGTACTGGTAACTTGCATTATTCCTTCCCATATGCATAACCTTACATTTGTCAGTGTTAAACCTCACCTGCCACTTCTCTGCTCAAGCCTCCAATCTATACAGATCCATCTGTAGCAGTGTACTGTCCTCTTCTGTGTTAATTACTTTACACAGTTTAGTGTCATCTGCAAAAATTCATATTTTAGTGTGTAAGCCTTCTACAAGATCATTAATAAATATATTGAAGAGAATAGGGCCTAATACTGACCCCTGTGGTACCCCACTAGTAACAGTGACCCAATCTGATAGGGCACGGATTGTGTCAGGATCTGTTCAGGAACAAACTGACGGTTTTGCACGCAAGTTCAGTCTGATTGTCTGCAAATGCGTTCAGTGTTTCCATTTTTCTGCATGGGTGCAATCAGTTTTTGATGTGTTTGTCACGCACATAAAAAAAACCTCAAGAATAACAATCAACATCTCCTAGGAACCATCAGTGAAAAACACATTGTATACGAATTGTATCCAGATGCAATCTGTTTTTCACGCAAACCTCATTGATTTCTATGGAACCAGAGCTGCCTGAAAAACACAGAATCTAGAACATGCTGTCATTTTTCCTGAACGTACGATGTGTTCACAGACTCATTAAAATGAATGGGTCAGAATTCAGTCCAGATGCTATGTGTTTGCTTCATGCATCACACCTGGATGTAAAACTTACTCGTGTGAAAGAGGTCTAAGGGAACCGGATTTTCACAAGAAAGGTCTGGTTATGTTTTGTGTCAAATACATTACAGCATGCTTAAGCTAGTTTCTTACATGTGGCACAGCTCTCTGGCAGTCTGTTCTGGCAAAACCCCATCTGCATATGGTAGAAAAGATGAATTAAAAAAATGGGGGTTAGACAACACATCTTAGTGCACAGGTGCATGTCAAAATGGCTGAAAGCAGAAAAGCAAAAACAAACAATGCAACAGCACTCTGCAAGCACAAATAATAAATTAAATACTGTATAATAGTGCCATACTCACTACAGAAAATGTACTAGTGCTAATTCTACATTATGAATGTGAGATTCTTGGCAAATACATTTTTGTACAAAATTATTTGTGCCTGTCTGCCAACAACAAGGCGATCTCTTTTGGACAGGAACCTAAACTAAATACTACCTCCTCTGGTGCCATACTGGTCTCCATTAAATTCAGGGAATGCAGGCTCCACATGCATGCTGAGCCCACTCTGTATTTTACCTTTCCTGGTACCAAATGGCCTCCAATAAATGCAGGGAGAGCAGGCTATAGCTTTATATTTGCACTTATATTTACACGACCAATGGGGACTGCAAAATGTAGGTTCCTTTCCTAAAGAGGTCACCTTGTTGTTGGCAGACAGGCACAAATAATTTCTTACAAAATGTTTGCCAAGAATCTCAGATTTATAACATAGCGTTAGCATTTGTATATTTTCCATAGTGAGTATGGCACTATTGTATTTATGTGTGCTTGCAGAATGCTGTTGCATTGTGTTTGCTTTTGTGCTTTCAGCCATGGTGATGTGCTGGCTAACCCTCATTTTATTCTTTGCAGTCTGCATTAGAGCTGTGGCTGACTCCTCTGGTAGTGTACTCCTAAGTAATCTGTCTGCCCCACAGACTGATTTTAATTAGTGCAAGTATAAAGCTTTAGTCTGCTCTCCTGCATTTATTGGAGGCCATTTGATACCAGGAGAGGTAAAATACAGAGTGGGCTCAGTATGCATATGGAACTTGCATTAAATTAATTTAATTGAGGCACTATGGCACCAGATGAGGTAGTATTTAGTGTAGCTTCCTGTCTTAAAGAGACTACCTTGTTGTTGGCAGTCACAAATAATTTTGTACAAAATGTATTTGCTAAGAATCTCTTATAACTAATATATAATTTAGAATTACCCCCCCCCCTATATTTTCTATAATGAGTATGGCACTATTGTGTTTACTTTATTATTTGTGCTGGCAGAGTACTGTTGCATTTGCATTTGTGTTTGTTTTTTAGTTTGTGCTTTCAGAAAGAATCAATGCAAATTTTTCCAGTGCAAAAGGGTAAAGTCAGAAATTCTGCAATTCAAAATGCACGCTAATACTACTTGCAGATGAGAATTTACAATTGTATCCAGTATATTATGGCTCTGAGCACCAGAACAGAAGATGTCTGCTCCTGTGAAACAGAGAGATCAGGCTAAATGTTTAGTGATCTGCTACATTTAGTGATGAAAAATATATACATCATGATCCCTACAGTACATACATTCTTGAAGTACTGCATATTACTGTAGAAGTAGTTTATACTACAATTGGTCAGTGCAAATCTGAGACTTATTCACACCTTTTGCAAAGTACATTTCACAAAGTTAAATAAATTATAGCAAACATAATTTTACCCGTTGAAAGACAAAGAATACTAAAATGAACCATATACCTAAAAGAGAATAGGAATAGAGGGGTCCTTCATGTGTAACGAATGTTGCCATAATCACCCTCTTTCCCCCAGACAGTAACATATGATGGCGAAAAAAAAAAAGTGGTAGATATACTGTAATCAATGACCCAAAAGAACTATACTTTGGAGGGGTTGTCCAACCTTTTTCTCAGAATCAGCCATCACTAGCTGATCAGCGGGAGTCTGGTACCCCACACTCCCACCGATCAGCTGTTTTGAGTAGCTCCATTGCCCGAAGTTGGCGTAGGAACTACAGTGTCCCATCCCATAATACCGGCCTTTTGAAATTTCTCCAGGTAGTAAAAAAATAAAGGCTACCCATAGATATTCATCCAGGATATATCTGTGGAGCTTGATAACAGGATTCTGGTGTAGGCACAATAGTAGCAGATCTTTCAGAATGACCAGGAATGTAAAGAAGCAAGCGGGGTCAAAAGTCCAGAAGAAGCAAACGTGAAAAATGCAGGACACTAGTGGTGCACGGGTTCACAGAGGCAGCAGCAGGCAGTCAGCATGGAGTGGTGGGAGGAAAATTACATACTAGTCAGTGTGGGAATTTTTCATCAAGACACCGGAGGACGTCATTGCAGCCGCATGTAGGATCTGTAGGCAGAAGATGAGGCATCGCCAGGGTGCTAATGTTGGCACCATGGCCCTGCATTAACACATGGAGCATCACCATAAAGTGGTCTGGGAAACAATGGCACTAATGTAGTGGTACAGCCTGACACATCTACCAGCAACCCCCCACCCCTTCTCCGGCAGTCAGGGCTCCACCAACTCTGCAGAAGGGAGCTGTGTTTCCTTCCCATCGTCTATTGGTCCTGATGTTCCTCCTCCTACTCCTCGTCACGCATTTCACCAAGGCCATTGCAAAGAGACAACAATATGCGTGCACTCGTCCAACAGTGCAGAAGCTGAACGTGCTCCTGGCCAAGTTGCTGGTAATACAGTCCTTGCCTTTCCTTGTGGTTGACTCTGCACATTTCAGAGAACTGATGGCTTGTGTTGAGCCAAGGTGGAGAGTCCCAAGCCGTCACTACTTCTCTAAAAAAGCTGTTCCAGCTCTACATACGGTGAGCCAATCCTTGAGTATGTCGGTGTCTGGTACAGTTCACTGCACTGCTGATGTGTGGAGCTGTAACTATGGTCAAAGAAAATATATGTCCTTTATGGCCCACTGGGTAAATGTGGTTCCTGCCCAGGCACACCAACAACTTGCACCAATGTCCTCCTCCGACTCCTCATCCTCCACCTTGTCCTCAACCTCCACTGTAGGCAAAGTTCGGTGTTGTCTTCCAGCATACTACCTATGTAGAGCATGGTGGTTTCACGCTGTTCGGCAACTTACCAGCCTGGACGAACTGAGTCACCAATAACCGGGAGAACATTGTGTTGGCACTGTGTCAAGGAGAGCTCACCCATGCGTCCTGTATGGTGCACATCTTTAATCTAGTTGTCTTCGACCCAACTGCAAGACGTCTTGTCCAGGAAACTGTGCATGCACTTTAGCCACTCTTACTCTACAAAACACACCTTCCTTCAGCTGCAAAGGCAGAATAAAGTTCCCCAACATTGTCTCATATGCAACGTTTCCACACATAGGAACTTCGCCCTCCACATGTTGAACAGAATACATGAGCAGAGGAAGGCCGTGAACGCTTTCTTGATGATGCAGGTGGACAGGGGTACACCCCTGTGTAACGTCAACGTTAGCCAATGGCAGATTATGCGTGACATCTGCCATTTGCTCAGGCCCTTTGAGGAGGCCACTTTATTTGTTAGTAGCCAGGACTACGGGATGAATGATGTCATTCCACTCCGTCACGTCTTGGATTAGATCTTGATAAATCTGGCTGGCCAGGGGACAGGAGGCCTGGGGCCTACATTTCACGGCCACTTGAGCCCTGAGGGAGCTGAACTGGCAGATGAGGAGGACATTAACGTACAGGAATTGTATACAGAAATAGGTGGAGGCAGGGAGTCCCTCAGATTCCCTTGTGAAAATGGAAAGATGCATGCTGAGTTGCTTCCGTAGTTACAGCTGCATTATCAATATTCGGCAGACCAGATCCATTATCAGCAATCGACAGTACCAGATCCATCATCAGCAATTTAAGTCTTGAGTCTCTAATGAGCACTTTTCTTCACCTACCTACTGAAAAAAACAACCGGCAGCTGCAGGACATGGAGCAGAACCTGAACCAACAGGTGGTGACTAGAGATGAGAGAGCATACTCGTCCGAGCTTGATACTCGTTCGAGTATTAGGGTACTCGTAAGTGCTCGCTACTCGGACGAGTGTCTCGCCATGCTTGAGGAAATGGCATCTCCCGCCTTTTGAATTTTTGGCGGCTATAAACTCAGCCAATCACAAGCCAGGAGACTCTGCGGTACATCCAGCATCACGTAGGGCCCTTACATGTCGATAGCAGGGGTTGGCTGGCCTGACCTGCAGTGTGATACAGGGAGAGTGTTAGGGTGTTCTACTAGATTTGTGTTAGGCAGGAGTGATTCTAAAAGAACCCAACAGCCCTTGTTAGGGCTACAAGACCCTTTTTTTATCTGCTTGTGGCTGGGCTTGCTGGCACTAGTAGTGCAGCTACCGTCATATTTGCAGCATTTTGCAGGGAGACTGGAAAAAGTTTATTTTTTGGCTCTCAGTGACACACATCCATTTCAAACAGCTAAGTGGGACCATTTTTTTGTGTTTCATTGAAATAGGCACAGTCTGCAGAAGATTTTTTTCTGTCTAACTGATAGATAGTGGAAGTCACAGTACAAAATCCTTTTGTTTGCTCTCAGTGATACAAATCCATTTCATACAGCTGTGTAGAACCATTCTGTGTGTCACAGTTCAGCTGGCCAGTCACCACAAACCACAATCCGTATTTTCTGTCCAGGTGAACCATACTGTACGTCACGTAATAAAATACGGTCTTTTGCTCTCACTGATACAGCTACATTAGAATAATCTCTGTGCGACATTTGTCTGGGTTGCAGTGAAAATAGCCACAGTCAGCAGGGGCTGAGTTTGCTCTCTGATATATTCTGCACGTCACGTAAAAAAAAAAAAAACTTTTTTTTTTTTTTTTAATCTCAGTGATACAAATCCATTTCATACAGCTGTGTGGAACCATTCTGTGTGTCACAGTTCAGCTGGACAGTCACCACAAACCACAATCCGTATTTTCTGTCCAGGTGACCCATACTGGACGTCACGTAATAAAATGCGGTCTTTTGCTATCACTGATACAGCTACATTAGAAAAATCTCTGTGCGACATTTGTCTGGGTTGCACTTAAGCAGACCAAGTCTGCCTAATCTAATAGTTTCAGTGTAATTGCTCCATACTGCACGGTACGTAATAAAATACGTAATTTTGCTCTAACTCATCCACCTATATATTAACTTATTCAGATTGAACAAGTTTGTGGGTTTCAGTACAGCAGGCCCATTTTTTTTTGTATATATAACACACTTATATATAGAAAATGTTGAACCCCAGGGCTAAGGGTCGAGGACGAGGGCGTGGGCGTGGGCATTCAATTACTGCAGGGGGCAGAGGCCGTGGTCCTGGGCAGGGTGAGACAGTACCTGCTGATGAGGGAGCAGGGGAACGCCGCAAAGCTACACTCCCTAGCTTCATGTCTGAACTTACAGGGACACGTGGTAGAGCACTGTTGAAACCACAACAGTGTGAACAGCTGATGTCGTGGATTGCGGACAATGCTTCAAGTAATTTGTCCACCAGTCAGTCCTCCACGCAGTCCACCCACGTTACCCAAGGGACCACTCCTCTGGCTCCTCCACCTCAAACTCCTTCCCCTCAGTCTGCCCCCTCCCAGGAAAATTTGGAATGCGATCCGGCATACTCCGAGGAACTGTTTTTTGGACCCTTCCCAGAGTTACAAACCACTTCTCAGGTTGCTGCTGACCTCTTTCCCGATGCCCAAGTTTTCCAACTGTCGCAGTCTGTGGGTGATGACATTGTTGACTTAGTGGAAGAAGTGTGTAAAGAGGTGTCGGACAATGAGGAGACACGGTTGTCAGACAGTGGTGAAGTTGTTGTCAGGGCAGGAAGTCCGAGTAGGGAGCAGACTGAGGAATTGGAGGATGACAAGGTGACTGACCCAAGCTGGGTTGAGAAGCCGAGTGAACACAGTGCTTCTGAGGCGGAGGCGAGTGCTGCACCAGAACAGGTTGGAAGAGGCAGTGGTGTGGCCAGAGGGAGAAGCAGGGCCAGAGCTGGTGCATCAGCAGCAACTGTTTTAATGTAGTGAAGCTCCCGTGGCGAGGCCTAGATGTTCGCAAGTCTGGAGGTTCTTTAAAGAAGTTGAGGATGACCGATGGACTGTGGTGTGCAACCTGTGTCACACCAGGATCAGCAGGGGTGCCACAACTACTAGCCTAACCACCACCAGCATGCGCAGGCATATGAGTGCTAAACACCCCACTCAGAACCAAGGCCGTTCAACTCCTGCGGGTCCCACCACTGCTCCTTCCCCTGTGTCACTCGCTGCCTCTGTTAGTCAACCCCCTGCCTCCATGATCCTCCACAGCGTCCACCAACGTGTCCCTGCGCAGCGTCAGCTGTCTTTACAGCAGACGCTGGAGCGCAAGAGGAAATACAGTTCCACCCACCCACATGCTCAAGCCCTCAACGTCCACATCTCCAAATTGCTGAGCCTGGAGATGCTGCCCTATAAGCTGGTAGAGACCGAGGCCTTTCGCAACCTCATGGCGGTGGCTGCCCCTCAGTATTCGGTCCCCAGCCGCCACTATTTTTCCTGATGTGCCATCCCAGCCCTACACCAGCACGTGTCACAGAACATCATCCGTGCCCTGACCAACGCTGTTTCTTAGAAGGTCCACCTAACCACGGACACGTGGACAAGTGCTGCCAGGCAGGGACACTATATATCACTGACAGCACATTGGGTTAACTTGGTGGAGGCTGGGACCGAGTCTGACCCTGGGGCCGCTCATGTACTGCCCACACCGAGGATTGCGGGACCTACCTCGGTCACGGTCTCTCAGACGTACTATGCCTCCTCCTCCAACCCCTCCTCCACCTCCTCCTCTGAATTACCATCCGTGGGCAAGGCGCCTTCAGTCGGTAGCTCTAGGCGCAACAGCAGTGCCGTGGCTAAGCGCCGGCAGGTGGTGCTCAAACTGCTGAGCTTAGGTGCCAAAAGGCACACCGCCCAAGAACTATTACAGGGCATCACGGTGCAGACCGATCTGTGGCTGGCACCGCTGAACCTCAAGCCAGGAATGGTTGTGTGTGACAACAGGCGTAACCTGGTGGCGGCTCTGCAACTCGGCAGACTCACACATGTGCCATGCCGGGCCCACGTGTTCAATCTCATAGTTCAGCGGTTCCTCAAGACATACCCCAATCTGTCTGATTTGCTCACCAACTTCCACCAGAACTGGTAGTCAGGTCAGTCAGCTTGCTCAAGTCTACAATGAGGAGTGGACGTGGATGTCTGATATCTGCCAGGTGTTGACAAACTTTGAGGAGTCAACACAGATGGTCAGCGGCGATGACGCCATTATCAGCCTCACCATCCCGCTGCTTTGCCTGTTGAAAAATTCACTGCTTAGCATGAAGTCGGAAGCTTTGCACTTGGAAGATACGTCGCTTGATAGTCAGAGCACCCTCCGGTCTTTTTCTCAGCATGTATCGGAGGAGGGGGATGAGGATGAGGAGGAAGAGGAGGAGAATGTCGGCGAGACAGAAAAGGGTACCAGTGCTCAGTCCTTATTAACTGTTGAGCGTGTATGGGCTGAAGAGGAGGACTTGGAGGAGGAGGAGGAGGAAATGGAGAGTCAGGCCAGTGAGGAGAGGGAATTCTTGCGCGTTGGGACTCTGGCGCACACGGCAGACTTCATGTTAGGCTGCCTATCCCGTGACCCTCGCGTTAGAAGAATTTTTTCAAACACCGATTACTGGGTGTTCACTCTCCTGGACCCACGGTACAAGCAGAACCTTTCCTCTCTCATCCCTGTAGAAGAAAGGTGTATGAGAGTGAATCAATATCAACAGGCCCTGGTGCACAAGCTGAAACAATCCTACCCATCTGACACCGCTAGCGGCAGAGGGCGTGCTTCTGTGGGCCAAGTAGCGGGGGAGAGTAGGCGAGCAGGCAACTTGTCCAGCACTGGCAGGGGAACGCTCTCCAAGGCCTTTGCCAGTTTTATGTCACCCCAGCAAGACACTGTCAGTCACTCTGTTGTCACCGCCGCCATACAGGGCCACAAACAATGTTTATGTGGTTCGCCTGCTCCCGCAGTGTCACTAGCTCATTTAGCATTTTAGTGCTCGCTCATCTCTAGTGGTGACATACTTGGACTGCACCCTGCCACCGAACATCCAAGATCCCCTGGACTACTGGGCAGCCAAACTTGATTTGTGGCCACGACTGGCCCAGTTTGCCTTGGACAGGCTTTTCTGCCCAGGCAGTAGTGTGGCAACATGTTGCCAACCACCTGATGCCACACACCTGCTACCTCTGATGCCATATTCTCCTACTGCCACCCACCATCTTGTGCTGCTACTGCCACTGCTGTTGCCCCCCTCCTGGGCCACTGTGTCGACTCCTCATGCTGTTGCCACGCTCCCAACTCTGTGACTGGGCCATTATGTTGACTTCTCATGCTGTTGCCACACTTACCACTCTGTGACTAGGTCACTATGTTGACTCCTTATGCTATTGCCACCCTCCCTACTTTGTGACTAGGCTACTATGTTGACTCCTCATGCTGTTGAACCCTCACCATTCTGTGACAGGACCACTAGTGTCCTTGTTTGGCTTTGTTGAGATCATCATTTATTTTACCCTTCTTCTGATCTGTCAGAAAAAACGAAAAATGGAAAACACAATAAATCCTGTCTTTGGAGCATCCAAAAGGACTCCATCACACGGTCAGTATTTTGCATCAGGATTTCATCATGATTTGGAAGCCAAAAGCAGGAGTAGGTCCAATACACAGAAGACATGCAAATATTTCCATCACATACTATCTTTGTTTTGGACCCACTCCTGTTTTACCTTACCAATACTTAAATACTCAAATACTGATACAAAAAACTGACCAAATACTGATTGAATGATACAGGCTATTAATGTCCTACATGCAGGACTTCTTTTACATCTGAATAAAACTGATTTCAGATGCAAATGGCCACAACTTGTGCAAATTAAGCATGAAGCCTCTATCACACAGTCAGTATTTTGCATCAGGATCTGATCATGATTTGGAAGCCAAAAGCAGGAGTGGGTCCAAAACACAGAAAACATGCAAATATTCCCATCACGTGTCATCTCTGTTTTGGGCCCACTCCTATTTTTTTTGGCCTTACCAATACTTATCAATTACTGACCAAATACTGACTGTGTCAAGGCGGGTGCTCAAAAGATAGGATCCGTTTTTTGGGGTTGTTCAAAAGGACCCTAGTTGTATCAGCGTGTAACAGAACAGGTTCTCTAGCAATCTATGTGGCATCAGGAGACAGTGTAAAAGTAAACGGCTCTTTCACTCTATAGTACAATCTTGGGCCACTGCACGGTTTAGTACATTATACCTGACGCTAACATTTACCTGTAAGGCTTAATTCACACTTCAGGTATTTGGTCAGTTGTTTACCTGTAACCGACCAAATAAGGCAACTGAGTCTAAGGCTACCTGCACACAACAGTGAGAAAAAACTTCCGTTAAAAACGAACATTTTAAACGGACATTTTTTAAGAGATCTCTGGATCCATGTGAGGTACAAGGCTGGTTCTAGCTTTGTTGAAAAGAGACAGTCATGTAATATATGATGTCTAATGTCTTACATCAATCATAGCGTAAACTCTCTTAAAGGGCTTAAATTATTCATTTCCATAATTCTTACTTCCATAACCCTTAGCAATCAGTTGTTATCAGCAACAGAAGATGCATCTGGTTATACGTTTCCCTTAAATGTTTTTCTTTTTTATACGTGAACCTACCAGGACTGTCTGAGTGTGTGCTGCCTTTAAAACATTATAGAGGAACTGCCACAGCTTAAAAGCTCATAGAGGGGGTTCTAAATAGGAGATTTGGACAAGGATTGTCGTTGGAAGACAACCCCTTAATGACTACAATGAGCTGGTCTACCATTCCTTGTTGAAATAGTCAACAATTCTGAATAAAGTCAAATTTGAATAAAGGTAACATTTTCTGCTATGCACGGTCAGAAACCATCACACTATTTTATAGTCACATAGAATAGAAAGCAGAGGATTACTGATATTAGTACACTACCAGGGGAAAAAATTGCCCCCTTGTTTGTAAATGAGGTGGTATACATAATGGTTTGTTTAAAAAAGTTCAGATAGCCTTCATTACTAGAGATGAGCGAGTAGTGAAATATTCGAAAGTTCGAAATTCGATTCGAATAGACCGCGAAATTCGACTATTCGACCGAATATCGAATCCCATTAAAGTCTATGGGAAAAAAATGCTCGCCACTTGGAAATCTCAATTCGACCACTTGGAGGTCACCAAGTCCACCCTGAAACCTCAGAAAAGGATGCCAACACTGCTGGAATGCAACTGGGACAGCAGGGGAAGCATGTCTGGGTGCATATAACGCACCCAAGTCGCACTATTACGCCACTATCACAGCCTCTCAACAATACACTCCAAAGACAATATAAACTCTCTGTAAAGTGAGACCATAACAAGGAAACTTCTTTCCTCTACATTGCCATGGACCCCAAGCCAAACTAGACAAAAAGAAGATAAAATTCTGCACCCCTTAAAATCACGTTGCCTATGACAACCACAGATGGCATAGGCAAAGGGGAAAGCAAATAGACCCCACCCCTAATTGTCATTGTGTGTGTGTGTGAGATGTGGTCAGACATGTCTTCTTTTAAAATGTAAAAACAACTCAAACACATGCAGAAGCCTTAAAATGCCCAAATGTTGGCGCTTGAGATGTCAGTGACCCGACCTGGCCCCAGTGTCATTCTAGCAGGTAAAGCAGTGGGGATGTTGGGGATGCGTAGGACGCAAAAGGCAGGAAGAGGCCGTGGGCTGGCCAGAGGCTCATGGGTTTTGTGGGGCCCAAGAGGTGAGACGTGTTAAAAATTGTGTGGAGGCTAAAGAGGTGAGACCTCTTAAAAATTATGTGGAGGCCAAGAGCTGAGACTCTTAAAAATTATGTGGAGGCCCAAAGAGGTGAGACCTCTAAAAATTAGTGGAGGCCCAAGAGGTAGACGTCTTTAAAATTGTGTGGAGGCAAGAGGTGAGACTTTAAAAATTATGTGGAGGCCCAAGAGGTGAGACCCTTAAAATTGTGTGGAGCAAGAGGTGACCTGTTAAAAATTTTGTGGAGGCCCAAGAGGTGAACGTAGGCCCAAGAGGTGAGACCTCTAAAAATTTTGTGGAGGCCCAAGAGGTGAGACTTGATAAAATTATGTGGAGGCCCAAGAGGTGAGACCTGTTAAAAATTTTGTGGAGGCCCAGAGGTGAGACCTTTTTATAAGAGGTGAATTATTGTGGAGGCCCCAAGAGGTGAGACCCAAAAATTATGTGGAGGCCCAAGAGGTGAGACCTGTAAAAATTTGTGGAGGCCAAGAGGTGAGACCTTCTTAAAAATTATGTGGAGGCCCAAGAGGTGAGACCTTTAAAAATTATGTGGAGGCTAAGAGAAGACCTCTTAAACATTTTGTGGAGGCCAAGAGGTGGACCTTAAATTTTTGGAGGGAGGCCCAAGATTATGTGGAGGCCCAAGAGGTGAGACCTCAAAAAATTATGTGTGAGGCCAAGGACATGAGGACTTCTTAAAAAATTGTGTGGAGGCTAAAGAGGTGAGACTGTTAAAAATTTGTGGAGGCCCAAGAGGTGAGACCTCTTAAAAATTTGTGGAGGCCCAAGAGGTGAGACCTCTTAAAAATTTGGTGGAGGCCCAAAGAGGTGAGACCTTTAAACATTTTGTGGAGGCCCAAGAGGTGAGACCTCTTAAA
>ONZH01007662.1:0-53684 GCA_900303285.1 Rhinella marina | reverse complement strand
CAGTTCAAAACATTCGTCACATCCGTATATACTGTCCTGGTGACACTTCTGTACGTCACTTAATTCTACCGGACTTAATTTTTTTTTTTTAACATACACCTATATACAAAAAATGTTGAACCCCAGGCTAAGGTCGAGGGCGTTGGCGTGGGCATGGGCATTTCAATTACTGCAGGGGGCAGAGGCCGTTGGTCCTGGCAGGGTGAGACAGTATCTGCTGATGAGGGAGCTGTGGAACGCCGCAGAGTACACTCCCTAGCTTCATGTCTCAACTTACAGGGACACGTGGTAGAGGACTGTTGAAACCACAACAGTGCGAACAGCTGATCTCGTGGATTGCGGACAATGCTTCAAGTAATTTGTCCACCAGTCAGTCTTCCACGCAGTCCACCCACGTTACCCAAGGGAGCACTCCTATGGCTCCTCCACCTCAACCTCCTTCCCCCCAGGTCTGCCCCCTCCCAGGAAAATTTGGAATGTGATCCCTCATACTCTCAGGAACTGTTTTCTGGACCCTTCCCAGAGTCACAAACCACTTCTCAGGTTGCTGCTGACCTCGTTCCCGATGCACAAGTTTTCCAACTGTCGCAGTCTGTGGGTGATGATTAATGACAATGTTGAGTTAGTGGAAGAAAGTTTGTAAAGAGGTGTCGGACGATGAGGAGACACGGTTGTCAGACAGTGGTGAAGTTGTTGTTAGGGGAGGAATTCCGAGGGGGAGCAGACTGAGGAATCGGAGGATGATAGGTGACTGACCCAAGCTGGGTTGATATGCCGAGTGAAGACAGTGCTTCTGAGGCGGAGGCGAGTGCTGCACCAGAACAGGTTGTAAGAGGCAGTGGTGTGGCCAGAGGGGTGAAGCAGGGCCAGAGCTGGTTGCATCAGCAGCAACTGTTCCACGTAGTGAACTCCCGTGGCGAGGCCTAGATGTTCGCAAGTCTGGAGGTTCTTTAAAGAAAGTGAGGATGACCGACGGACTGTGGTGTGCAACCTGTGCCACACCAGGATCAGCAGGGGTGCCACCACTACTAGCCTAACCACCACCAGCATGCGCAGGCATATGAGTGCTAAACACCCCACTCAATGGAACCAAGGCCGTTCACCACCTCCTGCGGGTCACACCACTGCTCCTTCCCCTGTGTCACTCGCTGCCTCTGCTAGTCAACCCCCCGCGTCACTCACTGCCTCTGCTAGTCAACCCCTGCCCAGGACCCCGGCACGAGCGCCTCCCGCCGGAAAACCACACCTTCGCCTCCACGATCCTCCACAGCGTCCACCAACGTGTCCCAGCGCAGCGTTCAGCTGTCTTTACAGCAGACGCTGGAGCGCAAGAGGAAATACAGTTCCACCCACCCACATGCCCAAGCCCTCAACGTCCACATCTCCAAATTGCTTAGCCTGGAGATGCTGCCCTATAGGCTGGTAGAGACCGAGGCCTTTCGAAATCTCATGGCGGTGGCTGCCCCTCGGTATTCCGTCCCCAGCCGCCACTATTTTTCCCGATGTGCCGTCCCAGCCCTACACCAGCACGTGTCACAGAACATCATCCGTGCCCTGACCAACGCTGTTTCTGAGAAGGTCCACCTAACCACGGACACGTGGACAAGTGCTGCCGGGCAGGGACACTACATCTCACTGACGGCACATTGGGTTAACTTGGTGGAGGCTGGGACCGAGAATGACCCTGGGGCCGCTCATGTACTGCCCACACCGAGGATTGCGGGGCCTACCTCGGTCACGGTCTCTTAGACGTACTATGCCTCCTCCTCCCTCCTCCGACCCCCTCCTCCTCCACCGAATTACCATCCGTGGGCACGGCGCCTTCAGTCGGTAGCTCTAGGCGCAGCAGCAGTGCCGTGGGTAAGCGCCAGCAGGCGGTGCTCAAACTGCTGAGCTTAGGTGACAAAAGGCACACCGCCCAAGAGCTGTTACAGGGCATCACGGCGCAGACCGATGTGTGGCTGGCACCGCTGAACCTCAAGCCAGGCATGGTTGTGTGTGACAACGGGCGTAACCTGGTGGCGGCTCTGCAACTCGGCAGACTGACACATGTGCCATGCCTGGCCCACGTGTTCAATCTTATAGTTCAGCGGTTCCTCAAGACATACCCCAATCTGTCTGATTTGCTCACCAAGGTGCGCCGCATCTGTGCGCATTTCCGTAAGTCGACCACAGATGCTGCCACTCTCAGGGCAGTGCAGCGCCGAATACAACTGCCCGCTCACCGACTGTTGTGCGACGTGCCCACGAGATGGAATTCCACATTAAACATGTTAACCAGAGTTCACCAGCAGCGCAGAGCGATTGTATACTGCCAGATGTCATCTTCCACCAGAAATCGTAGTCAGGTCTCTCAGATTCCTCAAGTCTACAATGAGGAGTGGACGTGGATGTCTGATATCTGCCAGGTGTTGAGCAACTTTGAGGAGTCAACACAGATGGTCAGTGGCGATGCCGCCATTATCAGCCTCACCATCCCGCTGCTTTGCCTGTTGAAAAAAATCACTGCTCAGCATCAAGTCGGATGCTTTGCGCTTGTCACAAGAGACGGTGGAGGAAGATACGTCGCTTGATAGCCAGAGCACCCTCCGGTCTGTTTCTCAGCGCGTATCGGAGGAGGGGGATGAGGATGAGGAGGAAGAGGAGGAGAATGTCGGCGAGATAGTAGAGGGTACCAGTGCTCAGTCCTTAACTCTTGAGCGTGTATGGGCTGAAGAGGAGGACTTGGAGGAGGAGGAGAGGAGGGAGGAAATGGAGAGTCAGGTCAGTGAGGAGAGGGAATTCTTGTGTGTTGGGACTCTGGCGCACATGGCAGACTTCATGTTAGGCTGCCTATCCCGTGACCCTCGCGTTAGAAGAATTTTTTCAAACACCGATTACTGGGTGTTCACTCTCCTGGACCCACGGTACAAGCAGAACCTTTCAACTCTCATCCCTGCAGAGGAAAGGAGTATGAGAGTGAATAGGTATCAACAGGCCCTGGTGCACAAGCTGAAACAATTCTTCCCATCTGACGCCGCTAGCGGCAGAGGGCAT
This sequence comes from Rhinella marina, assembly GCA_900303285.1. Taxonomy (NCBI): domain Eukaryota; kingdom Metazoa; phylum Chordata; class Amphibia; order Anura; family Bufonidae; genus Rhinella; species Rhinella marina. The sequence goes on along the minus strand of ONZH01007662.1, from coordinate 50,648 downwards.
GGTTCTGTGGGCCAAGTAGGGGGGAGAGGAGGCGAGCAGGCAGCTTGTCCAGCACTGGCAGGGGAACGCTCTCCAAGGCCTTTGCCAGTTTTATGTCACCCCAGCAAGACACTGTCACCTGTCCCCAGTCTAGGCAGAGTAGGGGGGAGCTGTACAGAAAGATGGTGAGGGAGTACCTAGCTGACCATACCAACGTCCGGACCGATCACTCTGCTCCATACAACTACTGGGTTTCAAAGCTGGACACGTGGCCTGAACTGGCGCTGTACGCCTTGGAGGTGCTGGCCTGCCCTGCCGCTAGCGTTCTGTCAGAGCGGGTATTTCAGTGCAGCTGGTGGCGTCATCACCGATAAGCGTACACGCCTGTCAACTGACAGCGCTGACAGGCTGACGCTTATTAAAATGAACAAAGCCTGGATTTCACCGGAATTCAAATCTCCTCCGGGGGAAAGCAGCTAAAGATTTAAATAACTTATGTATCTGATTCCTCCTCTCTACTCCTCCTCCTACTCCTCCTCCATATCGTCTTTGCCTAATGCTGACCCAAAAAATGCCATTTTTTAGAGGCACTCTTTTAGCACAATTTTTCAGGAGGGCCCCCTACAGGCCCTCTCTTCAAACAATTTTTCAGGAGGGCCCCCCTACAGGCCCTCTATTCCAACAATTTTTCCAGAGGTCCACCTACAGGCCCTCTATTCCAACAATTTTTCCAGAGGTCCACCTACAGGCCCTCTATTCGAACAATTTTTCCAGAGGTCCACCTACAGGCCCTCTATTCAAACAATTTTTCCGGAGGTCCACCTACAGGCCCTCTCTCCAATTCCAGTTCCAAGTTTTATTTGCGCATACTGCATACATTTTTATTTTTGGGATAGGTGTGAAAAATAATATTACTTGCGAATCTATATTGCCCAACATTGGATACGGTAGCAAGTAGAAGACCAAACACATGCTGCTCACAGGGTTCCGCAAATTCCTGGTCCACCCGCAAATTCCTTGTCCACAATGTCAAGGAGGACGAGGTTCTTTGGATGAGCAACAAGTCCTTCTGTACTGAAATCGCCGACAAAGTCTCCATCTAAGAACACACAGACCATTGTGGAGAGAGCGGCACAGCTCGCCATCAAAGTGAGGAACCCCAACGCCAGACTGCGCAGAGAAGATAACGAATAAATATCTCTGTGGTTATTTTTGCTAAATAAAAGTCAAATAAACCCCCCAAAAATTCATCTGTTAATGTGCCTGATCCACCCAAGTTGAATCTGTCCCATCATGAGAAAGTCCCCCCCAAGGAGTCCCCTCTGTAACTTGCTTCCCATACAACTACCTCACCCCCCGACACCTGTGTCTCGCCATTGTCCACCACCTCCTCAGACAACACTGGTAAATCCACACTGTCAGCACACTGAGACTGCAAAAGGTCTTGCGAATTGGGGCAGAGAATGTTCTGGGCTAGCACATCAGAGAAGGGGTGACTATGGGGTTCCAGGGAGTACGTGACCACATGAAATCTCCATCTAAAAAGTCATGCCACACTTGATCAATCTCATAATTTACGACTGTACCGGTTGATGCTAAATTTTTAAGTTGGGGTCCTGCGTTGTCATTCTAAATACATCCGGCTGTTGTCACCACCACACACGCTAGCCCCAGGGGGCACTCCTCTGGCTCTTCCAGCGAAACCTCCTTCCCCCAGCCTGCCCCCCCACCTACAGGCCCTCTCTCCAATTCCAGTTCCAAGTTTTATTTGCGCATACTGCATGCATTTTTATTTTTGGGATAGGTGTGAAAAATAATATTACTTGCGAATCTATATTGCCCAACATTGGATACGGTAGCAAGTAGAAGACCAAACACATGCTGCTCACAGGGTTCCGCAAATTCCTGGTCCACCCGCAAATTCCTTGTCCACAATGTCATGGAGGACGAGGTTCTGTGGATGAGCAACAAGTCCTTCTGTACTGAAATCGCTGACAAAGTCTCCATCTAAGAAGCTACAGACCATTGTGGAGAGAGCGGCACAGCTCGCCATCAAAGTGAGGAACCCCAACGCCAGACTGCGCAGAGAAGATAACGAATAAATATCTCTGTGGTTATTTTTGCTAAATAAAAGTTAAATAAACCCCCCAAAAAATTCATCTGTTAATGTGCCTGATCCACCCAAGTTGAATCTGTCCCATCATGAGAAAGTCCCCCCCAAGGAGTCCCCTCTGTAACTTGCTTCCCATACAACTACCTCACCCCCCGACACCTGTGTCTCGCCATTGTCCACCACCTCCTCAGACAACACTGGTAAATCCACACTGTCAGCACACGGAAACAGCAAAAGGTCTTGCGAATTGGGGCAGAGAATGTTCTGGGCTAGCACATCAGAGAAGGGGTGACTATGGGGTTCCAGGGAGTACGTGACCACATGCAATCTCCATCTAAAAAGTCATGCCACATTTGATCAGTCTCATAATTTACGACTGTACCCGTTGATGCTAAATTTTTAAGTTGGGGTCCTGCGTCGTCATTCTAAATACATCCGGCTGTTGTCACCAACACACACGCTAGCCCAGGGGGCACTCCTCTGGCTCTTCCACCGAAACCTCCTTGCCCCACCCTGCCCCCCCACCTACAGGCCTACTCTCCAAACAATTTACGTCTTTTTCCTATCTTTCTCTCTCTCCAAACTATTTTTCCGGATAGCTGCCATATACGGTATTAAACTGAGAAGAATACAGAGAACACATGCTACACTTGATCAAGTTCATAATTTACGACTGTACCGCTTGATGCAACAGTTTTCAAAAATCCATTCTGGCTGTTGTCACCACCACACACGCTAGCCCAGGGGGCACTCCTCTGGCTCTTCCGGCGAAACCTCCTTGCCCAACCCTGCCCCCCCCACCTACAGGCCCACTCTACAAACAATTTATCCGGATAGGGGACATATCCGAAGTTGTACTCATGTTTGTTTTTGTTCTTCTTTTATCTGCCTCCTGACTTGTGATAGGCAGAGCATGGACACGTCCCCTTAGCTGCAGTGGGAAAGACACTCCCCTGGCCAGAGCAAGCTCTTTTTCCGTTTTCCGTGTTCGAAAAATCCATTAAATATAGGGTCCCAAGATAGGGGACGTATACGGTATTAAACTGAGAAGAATTGATACCATACGGGTTAAAGCAACAGTTTTCCCAAATCCATCTGGCTGTTGTCACCACCACACACGCTAGCCCAGGGGGCACTCCTCTGGCTCTTCCAGCGAAAACCTCCTTCCCCCCACCTACATGCCCTCTCTCCAAACAATTTTCCCGGGTAGGGGGACGTATTAGATATTGTACTGATTCTGAATTGCCTCCTGCAATAGACAGGAATTGAACCCAGATCAACTGCTTGGGAAGCAGCTATGCTCACCACTATACCACCAGCAGGCACAGCAACTGATAAGAACAGATACTAAACTTGATTTTAGCTGCAGTGCCAGCATGAGCAGTGGTGTCACCTGCAGGCGGTGATGGACCTTCGTTGCACCTAGTTGGGTGCTTCCCTAACATGTGATGGGTATTTGCCTCGCCTTTCTTGGTCTGGGTGAGCACAATTGCCATGAGGGTAACTACCAGGCTGTTGTCTGAGGATTTGGGGTAATGGTGGGATTAAGCAGCCTCAGAGGCATCCATGCATGCTGCCCCTGCTGTTTCCTGTCCATTTCCGTGGTGTTTCCATCATTTTCTGAGGTTTCCAGGTTTTCAGGCAAACTTCCCTGTGAAGAGCTTTGGTCCCCCGCAAAAATGCTCGAGTCTCCCATTGACTTCAATGGGGTTCGTTACTCGAAACGAGCACCCGAGTATCGGGAAAAATTTGTCTCGAATAACGAGCACCCGAGCATTTTAGTACTCGCTCATCTCTAATAGTGATGTGTGAACTCCTGTACATTATATATAGTGATGTGTGACCCCCCTGTACATTATATATGGTGATGTGTGACCCCCTGTACATTATATATGGTGATGTGTGACCCCCTGTACATTATATATAGTGATGTGTGACCCCCTGTACTTTATATATAGTGACTTGTGACCCCCATGTACGTTATATATAGCTATTTGACTACACTCATTTTCCCTTTTTTCCCAGATGAAGGGTAGTCATATATTCATAGATGATTGATGGGCTGTCAGCTGGGAGCAGGTCGCATGATGATAGACAGGAGGCTCCTCTGTATGTCAGAAGATCGATTTGTGCAGTCCGTGCACCTAAACAGAAATCTATGACAGCTCAGAGCTGCCATAGATTTCTGGCTTCATTTGAGTCAGAAAACTGGTGAAAATGAACATAAATTTGTTGGGGTGACTGGTCAAGCCCTGTCTCTGCTATTGTCACCCCCTTTAAAAAAAAAAGCGCAGTTAAAAATGTGCAAACACATAGAGGGAGATTTAGTAAAACTGCTGTAAAGGAAAACTGGCTTAGTTACCGATAGCAACCAATCAGATTCCACCTCTCATTTTCCAAAGGAGCTTTGAAAAATGAAAGGTGGAATCTGATTGGTTGCTATGGGCAACCAAGCCAGTTTTCCTTTACACCAGTTTTGATAAATCTGTCCCATAGTTTGCAACTTTTTAACGCCACTTTTTAGAAACAAGGGAATTGATAACTCCCCCCCTCATTCTGTTTTTGGCTTGCATCCAGTGGCACAACTAGAAATGACTGGGCCCCACAGCAAATTTCTGAAAAGGGTAACCCCCCCTCCTTTACTGTTGGGACTGGGGCGTTCTTTCTATTGCTATGTCTGTACAACAGTTATTCACTGATAACTGGGTTATTGATATTATCTAAGGGGCTCTTGTCTCTATGGGAACACAGGTGGGCAGGGAGGTCATGTGACTTTTCCTCTAGACATGCTTGCTGCAGTGCATGCTGGGATTGTTACTTTCACTTTGCAGCTGCTCCTCCCACACAGCCTGTCTGAGGGAGCTCCTCCAGGGAAGTGTGTCATGGTGAACAGGTTAGATAAATGACGTACAGCCAGTACATGTCACCTGAGAAATACTTCATAGTGTTGGCTATTGTCTGGTGGAACTTTGGATTTTTGATACTTAGGGTGGCCAACCCCTTTAAGCAAAGTTATTTATTCATTTAAATCTTACCTCATGAGAAGGGGAGTCATATTCGGTGGTCCTAATCTGTGACAATGCATATAGAAATAGCTGTAAATTGACTTCAGTTGACTTCTAAGCTCAGTATGATCTGATATTTAAATGAATAAATTAACATTTATTTTTAAATTGAATCTGTTCCCATAAAACAATATAACAATTTGCTCATCTATTCCTGCTCTATAAAATGTTGTCATCTTCACATTACAGTTTTTTTTAGTTTTTTAGGGCTTATGCACACAAATGTGTGCTGACCATGCCCATATTGTGGCAAACAGCAGGTCCGCAATATATGGGCACCAGCCATTTGCACCCTGCATCACGTACAGTATGCAGACCCATTCACTTAAATAGGATGTTAATCCGGAAGGTTTGGTGCAGAACGGAGGCATGGAGCTCCACAGAAGTACTACAGATTGCTTCTGTGGGGTTTCTTTCCATGCCTCTGCACCGCAAAAAATAGAACATGTTCTATTTTTTTGTGGTACGGATGGATCACTGACCCATTCAAGTTGAATGGGTCTGGATCTGTCTGCAGAATCTGCACAGATGTTGCCTGTGCATTGGCTGTGTGCATGAGCCCTAATGGTGATAGATTCACTTTAAATAATAGCAAGCCAGCAAGTAACACTGTCATATTATTTGTACATACTAAGAGATTGTCTCCCTCCATAATTCAGTTTATAGGAAGGTGGCTTATAAAAGATCCCACTGAGGCCAGTAATGTGCTACAGTGTCCCTGTATAAAATTTCTCTAAAAAAAAAAAATCTCAATACAATTAGTCCCAGAGTAACTTAACACAGACTTTGGTTTTAAAACATTTATTGCAAGAGCTAAATGTAATTGTAAATAACGTTGAACTGGCAAAGCAGTAACAAGAATAACTGGTTAGATACGTATTCTGTCATAGTCATCAAACACCCCTCACAAACTGACAAATTACTGCAAAAAGCAATGCACCCTTTCCCCTTTTCACGCCTACATTGTGGATAAAATTGTGAGTTGCTATACACAAAATATATTTTTTAAAAAAAAGAAAATTAAAAGAACCATCCAATTAACAAACTCTTCATAGATGTTTAACTGTGGCATAAGATTATTTTTCAGTAAGGACTTTTGCATGCTATTTATTTTCTTAAATTGTCTGTCATGCCTTAACTAAAACTTTGATAAAATGTTCCAGTTTATGTCTACGTGCAACTGAGATTCTATGAACATCAGAATTCACTTTTGGCTAAACAGTGATATGATATTTTTTTTCCTTGCCAGGCAGAGGCCAATGATGTTAACAAACATTTAACAACATAAATTGATATCTAACCTTTTGTGCCAATTGGCCTACTAGGAGAATATCCTCTTATACTATGGAATCACAACACATTTAATATTTTGTGGCTAATGATCTAAGTAAAAACACTTGTGTTATCACAGCACACTAACGACAAAAGGCGCCATGTTAGCAATTAAACTGCTTTCACAACTAGATTAACAACATTAGGAGTATAAAACGTATTTGTAGGGTATTATGTGTCTGATTTCCAATTGGATTTCATCAAAATACTTCCCATTTTTTTAGATTTGACATAATGTGTAAATGTTTAACTTTAAGGATATGTTAATATATTGCCAAGGTACCTCTTTTAGAGAACAATTTAATTGCTAAGTGGCCTTCGTACAACCCTAGCACACTAAAACAGGATCTCTTATATTTTAACACAAGTGTTTTGAGTTATATGTTAGACATAAAACATTGAAACACTAAACACTTGAAGAAAAACAGAAAAGAACAGAAAAATACTGCAGAATGCAACCTTGACACAAAATTATGCTACAGTATATAAGTGATTTTTATAAGTACAGAAAATTGTTAGTAGTAACTTGCTTCTATTTACAGGTATTTGAACACTGAATGACGTACAAGTGTCCACTAACATTATTAATAGCACAATAGGTTTCATCTTTAAAGATTTAGCTGGTTTCTTTTGAAGTATGATGTCAAGTATAACTGTTCCAGCACATATCGACAACAACAAGAGCACAATTTATCTAATTTTATATGCTTCTCAACTACAACAATCCACACTGAATTCTGTCTTTTCCCTATTCCTATAGCTTTACAGCAAGATATCTCCTGCAGTCTGTAGCAGCAGTCCAGGGTAAAAAGAAATCTTTAAAAACAAAAGAAAAAAATGAAAGAAAATATAACAAGTTTTCAATTCCATTCACCAAAATAATCACAAATTTAGAAATATATTTATTCACACATAGTAGAACACCATATAATCTATGGTGCCAACACAAAAGTATGCATATTTTTGTTATATGTCGCATAGTTCTAGAGGTCTACTCAGTACGTGAAGCTCTGAATACACAATTATAGCAAACCTAGTTTGGCTAATGTCACTGGTCCAAAAAAGACATGTTTATAGTTGCTGCTCTTTTGGGCTATCCAGAGCACCTGAGACTTGCTTGTAGGGCTTTAAATTAGCCAAAGGAATGTCACTCATATGATTTCCGCTTGTCAATTGTCCATCAGTACTGCCATATTGGTTCCGATCATTGAACTGGTTTTTGTTGCTGTCTTCTTTCCATGTTTTTGTCAGTGTATGTCCATTTACCAATTTGTCCTTTTTCAGCCAATCTTTTTGAGGTGCAAATGTGGAAAGAGGTGATTTTGGTTGCTGGTAAGGACCCAGACTTGGCGGCATCCAGCAATTATCAGAGTGGCCCAGAACCAGACATTCTTGGGTACACATTTCCGTAGCTTCAGCTAATCCTCTAGGTCCAAGAGGTCCATCTGTATGAAAGACAAAAGTAACACATATGTATAAAAAGGTGATATACCAATATGTAACAAAAAAGTAATAAAATATATTTTTTTTTATTATTTGGGCTAGGTTGAGCATTTTTGATCTTTATTTTCTAAATTGCACAAATAAATCTTAGGTTATGATTCTATTGCCTTATATTGACAAAAAATATCATTTTGCCACATATTTGGTACTATTAACAATCATCTTTCACATGAAAGGGTCAAGCGTCCTGGACTTAGGAAGCACGCAGCATTATTATGATCAATAATGTTATGTGTCTCTGCATGACCTTCTGTAATGAAATCATACTGACAGCTTTATATCAGTATGATTCTGTAGTGGTAAGGTCACACAGAGGCACACAGCATTATCAATCATAATAATGCCTTGCGCTTCCTAACTCCAGAACACATGATCCTTCAATCACATAGAACATGATTCCCACAAGGGACACACTTGTGTGAAAGATCCCTATGACTGTGTGATAGAATAGTGTTTTTTTTGTTATGTAAATTCTATGAACTATTTATCATAAAATGAACATCTTATTTAGTAAATGCTTGCATTTCTCTTTAAATAAAAAAGTTTCAGAGCATATATTCTTATGATTATGTTGTGCCATTCCTCTATTATTCCTTCTGAAAGTTTGTGAATGAATTGCAGTCTGCAATAATGGTGCGACATATTTATACCCACAATGGTATATTTTTAGGTTCATACAAATGTTTGAGCATTTTTTAAATTATAGATTTAGATGCAGACTGAATTTCACAGGAAATTGTGTTTCACAAAATCTAAAACAAATTATTTTTGTTATTAGCAGCGAAACACAGACAAAAATACTTTAGAGTAGATACATTAAAAATCCCTTAAAACATAATTATTAGCAGCAAATTTTCATATGTAAAAAGAGGATGTGCTTTCACATGCCAAAAAATGAATACTGTATTGGAAAGAATGATCAGATATCCCAATACTCATTATGATTAACAGATGTAAACAGCATTTAATAATCACCAATCAATATCTATATATTGACATTTGATTTTAAAAAAAATAAGAACGGTAAAAGGTAGTGTAGTGTTATAAAAGCATAACAAACAAGCTCTAATTATGAGCAAATACAAGCCAACAATAAACAGCCAAACTAGTAAAACAGCTAAACTAGTAAAAGCTATAAAGAAAACAAATGAGAGTTTTTTTGTAAGTAATTCTGAGTTAGCTCAGGACTCTCATTGTTTAACCAGAGCAGAGAGTGACCAAAACGCATAAGATAATAATAATCTTTATTTATATAGCGTCAACACATTCCGAAGACCTTTATAATCATGGGTTCATGTACAAACAGAATCCTAAATAACAGCAGCAAGCAAGTCAGCAATTAAAACATGAGGAATGAGAGCTCTAGAAGGTGACAAGTGCATGTTTTGTACCATGGTCTAGCCATCTTAACACAATAGGGGAGTAGATATAAGGCTGCATGAGCCAGTCACCAGCCAGTCACCAGCCAATATCTGTAGTGCTGAAATGCATAGGGTGTGGTGGATACTGATGGATTAGGTTCAGAAGAATAATTCTAAAGTGTTTGTTTGGGTGTGAAAGGGGGTAAATGGAGGAGAGTTAGCTCAGGGGATGCAATAGGCTAACTTAAAAAACTGTGGATGCTATGAATTAACCTAATTGCTTGGGGCAGAGCATTCCAGAGAACTGGTGCAACTCGATAGAAGTCTTGTAGACAGAAGTGAGAGGTTTGGATTATGGTGGATGTCAGAAATGAGGGAATAGATTTAGGAGGTGCAGCACTTTGGAGAGCTTTGTGGGTAAGAATGAGGACTTTAAATTGAATCCAGTACTGTGTGGGTAACTAGTGCAATGACTAGCACTGGGCAGAGGTATCAGAGTGGCAGTTAGGGCTCATGCACACAACTGTATGTATTTTGAGGTCCGCAAAAACTGGATCCGCAAAAAATACAGATGACGTCCATAGATGATTACATATTTTGTGGAACGCAACATCTGGCCTCTAATAGAACAGTACTATCCTTGTTTGTGATGCGGACAATAATATGACATGTTTTTGAAAAATGGAAATACTGACATACGGAAACTGAATGCACACAGAGTACCTTCCGTTTTTTTGTGGACTCATTGAAATGAATTATTCTGTATACGGTCTGCAAAAAAAAAACGGAATGGACACGGAAAGAAAATGCATTTGTGTGCATAAGCCCTTAGACTGATATATAAGCCTGGCTGATATGTTCAGGATATATTGAAAAGGGGAGAGTCTAGTGAAGGGGAGGCCAGTGCTAAACCCATAACACTTGCATCATCAACAGCCTATTGATCTCAATAGAAACATTGTAAAATATTAATTTTCCATGTGGTGGAACAGCAAAGAAATTAAAAACTAACTGCAAGACTCCTACATAAACTACAGTTTCTGTAGTGTACACCCTGTACAGCAAGGAACACTTTTAGCAATAACAAATTGTATAAGAGAACATCCCTTTGAGATGTCCTCTTACTTTATTTAACATTTCATAGTATGGTTGAGCAACCTGAAATGTTATCTGTGTTTCCGACACCAACCTGTTAATTACAGTTAACATATAAGCTGCATATAAGCAAACATTTGTCTCTCCATGTCAATGAAACAGAAGAACCATTTGTGAATGACAGATATTCAAGCATTCTGAAGTTTGATATAGGACACTAAGTGTACAATTTACAGGGTATATTTTAAGACTGGGTTTCCATATTCAGTTTGTTTGAACCCGTTTTTGTAGCCAAAGTCAGATGTCAAAGACTATAAAAATATTTATTTTTAAAAATGTTATGTCTTCTCTTTTTTGAATGCACATATTTTACCTTCAAAAACTGCAAAAAAAAAACCTGAACAAAACCTGAACTACTGACAGCATACTAAAAGCCTATCATACATTTATAATACATTAATGCATGACAGGCTTGGTCCTGCCTAGATTCTTCTCTAGAGCATTTCAAAAAGAGAAGTAGTGCTACATAAATCAAAAATGAAAAGTTCATTTCCTGAGGTTTAGAGACCAACTTTAATATACAAAAATGCTGAGATTTATCTGTGATTTAAAAATAATATAAAACTCTTGGAATGAATACAAAATATTTTAACCCTAATAAGCAGTTAAAAGGCCTAATGTACTTTTTACTGAGAGTTATTATCTGTATTTTTTGTATTTTTTCCATTTACAGGTCTTCTCCATACTCTTTAGAGAGTTTTTTCTTTAGTACTGATTATTTCACATTTGCTGTCTCTTTTAAAGCTATTTTATTTTAAAACATTATATAATTTTTTGCATATAATGCAGATTAGTGCATTTTATAATCATGCCATCATTAGGTTTATACAATATTTTAAAAGATTTCTGCAATTTCTAGCAATTCAGAAATCAAATGTTTTAGTCATTCAGCATGTTCTACTTTTGTAAATAAATGTAGGTGATTAATCGGCTTTATTTTTATTCACTAGTTAAATTAAAAATAAAGGATTTATTTCTACCTTATATCCCTATACAAAAGCTACAGTAATAATAAGTAGAGTAGTGGAGAAGATCATACCACAACTCAGATACCGTCAACGCAAGGGCAGCATGACTTTGGGTCTACATTACTTGCTGACAGGATAATAAGGATTACAGTGAGAAGCAGTAAATTTAAATATCAAGTACTACTAAAGAGAAAGAGATGTGGAATTAATTGCTAGCTAAGCTGTAAAAGAAGGTTTAGCTAAGTCAAATGGAGTCTAATAAGAAGAAAATTGAAATTACCTGTTGCATAATATATAATAATAATTAAAGTCTTAAAAGGAGACTTTTAAAAGATTTCTTTGGTGAAAAAATTGTAAGAATTTTAACAGTGCACTAGGTTAATAGAAGTGTATACTATTATGAGTTTATAGAGTTGTATATAGCATTCTACAGACTTTTGTAAACATATTTAATGATATTTGCTATGCAAATATATGAAGATATTTTGTCCATTATATACAGTATATTGTCCAAGTAGTGTGGCTACTAATATGGCTGAAGCTCTAAGTAATATGAACAGTAATTCTTTGGTGGAGGGATTATACAGAAAGGGGATTTTCCAAATTCTACTGGCACATCTTTAGATGACGTTAAATAATTGTATACAATTTCTTCAGATGTCCTTTGAAATTTCTCAGAATTTTTTTGGGTCATTTATTAAGCTGAAATATGTTTGTTTTAGTTGTACTTCAGGCACAGATTATGGCACAACAGCTACCGTAGATGCGCCACAATCTGCCACTTCCCTCTGATCATGCCAGGTCTAAATAAGTGGCAATGGTGTGGGTGGCGAAGGGGAGTAGAAAAAGGTCTAAATGTCAGACAGCTAGGAAGCTGTCTTACATTTAGATCTGGTAGAGAATACATGAAAGTTATATAGAGGCCGCCACCTCTTCATAACTCCTGGCGGAACCACTGCCAGCTTAGGGATTTATTAAGACCGCATCTAAAATGCTAGTCTTAATAAATGTGCCCCTTTATTTAGCCCGAACATGCTTGTATTGATATTACATACACATGGACGCAGAGAAGCCAATATTATATACTAGCAGTAACTTGTTAGACACTAACAATAGCTTTGTAGTCTACTGTTCTTCATTGATTGACAAACATCAGTTTTCATAGTTATTTTTTAGCCATTGTCCCCCCCAAAAAAAAAAAAAAAATAAAAAAAAATATATATATATATATATATATATATATATATATATATGTACAAACTGATGTACTATGGTATCAGTTTCAACTCTAAAAATACACTAGCCACAGATCTTATAAATCTGATGGTCAGTAAAATATACATAAGCTAAGCAAGTTTTAGGTGGAAAAAAAAAATCTATTTCCTCATTTCCCTAGTTCTCTTCTGACCTTTTGTTGTTATTGCAGGTAAACAATCTCTGAGGTTTGTCTAATGAATATTTGTGCCTCTTCCCCTCCTCTGCAAAGGTAGTGAGTACAAGTGTTGCCCTTAACAAAATGTCTGCCTGCTGGGATACTCAGCAGCATGGTGTATGTACAATCACACTGCTGATACGCACAGGATCTTCCCCTACCTGTTCTTGTGCAATGCTCTCAGGACTCCTCCAATCTGTCAGCTCTGTGTCTGCAGGATAAGGAGGAAAGATCCTGTGTCTCTTCACTGCCTATAGCTACTCAGTAAAGCCTCCAGCCCTCTCTACTGCTGAAGTGGTTAAAGTTTCCTGAAGAATCCAGGGAGAGGGCACAGGGCAGTGCAGGGGGCATGGGCAGCACAGTGACCTCTTGTGTACAGACATATATCTGCTCTCTCAGGCTTGTGCACAAAACATCATCAGAGCAGGGAGAGAAGCTGATATAATAGGTAATGTGACCCTCAGTGGAATCTGAGAAAGGAGCCACTGAAAATAAAGTAAGTTCATTGTTAAGCCATTACATTTGTCTAGGTAAAAACATACAAGGAATAAAAGAATAACTCAGATAACCCCTTTAAGCAGAACTTCCTCTACCTATCTATCAGGATCAGGCAGCAGGCCCTGCATTCACTATGAAATTTTAAAGCAGCAGAACATAACTTGTAGCCTTGAAGCTACATATGGCTTCCAGAACAAATTAATGGGGTTTTGAAGCAGGTAAAATTAATTTTGCCTAAAAAGTCAATACATTTCAGATGGTCATGGCAACAAACAATATGTCAGATCATGATATAATTCAGTTTTTTTTAGCTTGATTGACTGTAGTCTAATATAAACTACCTACTCACTTCAGTTCAACAAATGTAAACTTCACATACTATAGATATTGTTAACATTTACAGCAAGATGTGAGTTTGTTGCAAAATGTGTATTTAAGTTTTAATTATATTCATATATTTGAAGAATTTCTATAGCATTAGATTAAAAGTCTTGTAGTGGATGTATGAAAAATCAATGCAATGGAAACCAATAGAAAAGAAGGCAGATAGAAAATGGGAACACTTAGAACATGAAAATGCTATATGTACATTGCCAAAGGTGACTTCATCCAGTAGGCAAAAACATGTTCTGCTTGTTGTGTGTCTTAAACATATTGGAACACAATAAAATTAGATCATTCTGTTTTTTAGGACAATGATCTCACTCATCACAAACAGCGCACAAGGTCTTGATTTAGAAGAACAACCTAAGCAAAGAATCTTGCCTGGCAAGTCTATGAAATACTTATATATTGGATTTTGTACTTAATATATACCTTACAACCTTACAAAAGTATGCTATACCTATCATCATGCTTTTTTGCAGTGTTAGGATAAACATTGCATTACTTGTGGTTTTTAGCAAAAAAATAAAAAAATCAAGTAGTGACTAGTGATGAGCGAACGTGCTCGTAACGAGCACTGTACCGCTCGGCTCCCCTGCGCTCGAATGGGCGCGGGCAGCCACTTCCGTCCTCCTCACCCGACGGAAGCGGCTGCCTGCGCCCATGCGAGCGCAGGGGAGCCGAGCGGTACAGTGCTCGTTACGAGCACGTTCGCTCATCTCTAGTAGTGACATGTTTAGAATTATTGTACAATTATTGAAAACTGAATAAAAAGTGAAAGACACAATGGAAGAATAAATGAGAGAATGTTTGAAACCATAACAGCAGAAAAGATGATTCCAAAGGGAGGAATATGCATGGAGGCCATAAATAAATCAAACTAGCCACATGCATATCAATCAATAAGATATTATTTTATTAAGTTGTATTCAATAAGAACCTCTGTAACACATAATTGTCACTTATCATTAGACTCAATTGCATGCTCTTCAAAATTTGTAGTAAACTGGAAAAAAATGTTTTATTTGTAGATTTTAGATTTTGTCCCAAGGAATATATTGACAGCATTCTTTTCTATAGAAAAAAAGAAAGGCAGCAAAATGAAAGGAAACCTGCTGCAGTCTGCACGCAAACTGCAATTTATTTATCATCTAGACAAACAAAATATCACAAACACCAAGCCAAAAGTAGAGAATACTAAAACCTTGTTGACAAGAGCACATCAAGAATGATGTTCATACAACTTTACAGAGCTAGAATAATTTTGGAAAAATGAGCAGTTGAATGGCCAAATTTGCAGATTTGATGGTGCTACCCACACAAAATTATGGCTAAAATTGTTTTGAATTCAATTTGCTATAATGCTAATTATTTGCTTTTCTGCATATACAGTATATACGGTATGTTGCTGAGATTTACTATGAAATATTGTTTAAAAATATGGAGCAGCAGCCAAGGGCAAGACACCAAGGGCAATAGAGGGGAGGTGGTATTTGCCAGGAATTTTCAGAGAATTGAATTGTTCCCATTAAGCTACTTTACAATGGAGAGGCTATTCAGTGTCCTCATAATTGCTCTTGTTTTATAAGGAATTCATTTTTCTTCATTTCTATGTGCAAGCTTGGGAGCAATTTCCAAGATGGAAAAATGCTAACATTACACAACTGCAAATGACGATCAATACAAGTAAATTAGATATTGAAGCTTCACAATGAAAATGGCTTTAATAACACAGGATGGGCAAACTAAATAGTCATTAGTGCAGAAAAAGGATGTGTTTTACAACAGAGTAGTTCTATAGATACAACAGGAGAATACCAGTTGTTTCTATGTGAATATTTGATGAAACTGGACTGGGATCCTATGGTATTTCTACACAGGAAACATCTAAATTGTGTGTCAGTGGAGTTTAATTATGTGACTGATTCTTCTGTAGGCAATGGACTAAGAAACTATAAGGTCATCTTCCTAATCACTTAATTTTGTAGAAAACGGGCATTTGAACCTTTCATCTACAATTTTTCTAAGTTCTTATTAAGACCTTTAGGATGCATCCACATTTGTGTAGCAGAAATGCTCTTGTCTGGATTTTTCACAGCAGAACACAGTGGAATCAAAGTGCGTGAAATTTTAACAAATGTTATGTAGACACTGTAGAATATTTACATTTGAAAAAAGATGTGGCACATTTTAAATCCATAGCATGTAGAGATGAGCGAGCATACTCGTCCAAGCTTGGTGCTCGTTCGAGTATTACGGTACTCGTAAGTGCTCGCTGCTCAGACGAGTATCTCACCATGCTCGAGGAAATGGCAACTTCCCCATTGTGCATTTTTGGCTCCTAAATACTCAATCACAAGCCAGGAGACTCTGCGGTACACCCAGCATCACGTGGGGCCCTTACATGTCAAAAGCAGTGGTTGGCTGGCCTGATCAGGTGACCCTGGAATATACTAGTGACTGGCCACGGTGCTCGGCTCAGATGCTGTCTGGATGTCGTTAGGGATAGAGCTGCTGCGTTTCAGGGAGAGTGTTAGGGCCTGCATTTAGTTCTTTGTTAGGCTGGAGTGATCTCCCAAGAACCCAACAGCCCTTCTAATGGCTACAAGAAATTTTTATTTTGTCTCCTGGCTTGGCTGGCTGGCTGGCTGGCACTAGTAGTGCAGCTATAGCCATATATAACCCCTTTTTTTATTATTGTTATATCTCAGTGATACAAATGGGGAACCATTCTGTGTGTCACAGTTCAGTACACTCACTACAATCCATATTTTCTGTCCAGGTGACACTTTCTGTACGTCACTTAATCCAACAAGGTCTTTTGCTCTCAAGTATATAGCTTGATCCCAAAAAATCTCTGTGCGACATTTGTCTGGGTCGCAGTCAAAATAGCCACCGTCAGCAGGGTGTGAGTTAGCTCTACGATAATTTCTGCACGTCACGTTCCAAAAAAACAAAACTAAAAAAATATATATAAAAAAAATATATTAAAAAATTAGTTTTTTAGTTGTTTTAGCTCAGTGATAGAAATCCATTTCACACAGCAGTGTGGAACCATTCTGTGTGTCACAGTTCAGTACACTCACTACAATCCGTATTTTCTGTCCAGGTGACACTTTCTGTACGTCACTTAATCCAACCGGGTCTTTTGCTCTCACGTATATAGCTTGATCACAGAAATCTCTGTGCGACATTTGTCTGGGTCGCAGTCAAAATAGCCACAGTCAGCAGGGTGTGAGTTAGCTCAACGATAGTTTCTGCACGTCACGTTCCAAAAAAAAAATAAAAAAAATATATATAAAAAAAAATATATAAAAAAATTAGTTTTTTAGTTGTTTTAGCTCAGTGATAGAAATCCATTTCACACAGCAGTGTGGAACCATTCTGTGTGTCACAGTTCAGTACACTCACTCCAATCCGTATTTTCTGTCCAGGTGACACTTTCTGTACGTCACTTAATTAAACCGGACTGAACAAGTTTGTGGGTTTCAGTACAGCAGGCCCATTTTTTTTATTTTTTTATATAATACACTTATATACAGAAAATGTTGAACCCCAGGGCTAAGGGTCGAGGCCGAGGGCGTGGGCGTGGGCATTCAATTACTGCAGGGGGCAGAGGCCATGGTCCTCGGCAGGGTGAGACAGCACCTGCTGTAGAGGGAGCAGGGGAACGCCGCAGAGCTACACTCCCTAGCTTCATGTCTCAACTTACAGGGACACGTGGAAGAGGACTGTTGAAACCACAACAGTGCGAACAGCTGATCTCGTGGATTGCGGACAATGCTTCAAGTAATTTGTCCACCAGTCAGTCTTCCACGCAGTCCACCCACGTTACCCAAGGAAGCACTCCTCTGGCTCCTCCACCTCAACCTCCTTCCCCCCAGTCTGCCCCCTCCGAAGAAAATTTGGAATGCAATCCGGCATACTCTGAGGAACTGTTTTCTGGACCCTTCCCAGAGTCACAAACCACTTCTCAGGTTGCTGCTGACCTCGTTCCCGATGCCCAAGTTTTCAAACTGTCGCAGTCTGTGGGTGATGATGATGATAATGACAATGTTGACTTAGTGGAAGAAGTTTGTAAAGGGGTGTCGGATGATGAGGAGACACGGTTGTCAGACAGTGGTGAAGTTGTTGTCAGGGCGGGAAGTCCGAGGGGGGAGCAGACTGAGGAATCGGAGGATGACGAGGTGACTGACCCAAGCTGGGTTGATAAGCCGAGTGAAGACAGTGCTTCTGAGGCGGAGGCGAGTGCTGCACCAGAACAGGTTGTAAGAGGCAGTGGTGTGGCCAGAGGGAGAAGCAGGGCCAGAGCTGGTGCATCAGCAGCAACTGTTTCACGTAGTGAAGCTCCCGTGGCGAGGCCTAGATGTTCACAAGTCTGGAGGTTCTTTAAAGAAAGTGAGGATGACCAACGGACTGTGGTGTGCAACCTGTGACACACCAGGATCAGCAGGGGTGCCACCACTACTAGCCTAACCACCACCAGCATGCGCAGGCATATGAGTGCTAAACACCCCACTCAATGGAACCAAGGCCGTTTACCACCTCCTGCGGGTCACACCACTGCTCCTTCCCCTGTGTCACTCGCTGCCTCTGCTAGTCAACCCCCTGCCCAGGACCCCGGCATGAGCGCCTCCCGCCGGAAAACCACACCTTCGCCTCCACGATCCTCCACAGTGTCCACCAATGTGTCCCAGCGCAGCGTTCAGCTGTCTGTACAGCAGACGCTGGAGCGCAAGAGGAAATACAGTTCCACCCACCCACATGCCCAAGCCCTCAACGTCCACATCTCCAAATTGCTGAGCCTAGAGATGCTGCCCTATAGGCTGGTAGAGACCGAGGCCTTTCGCAATCTCATGGCGGTGGCTGCCCCTCGGTATTCGGTCCCCAGCCGCCACTATTTTTCCCGATGTGCCGTCCCAGCCCTAAACCAGCACATGTCACAGAACATCATCCGTGCCCTGACCAACGCTGTTTCTGAGAAGGTCCACCTAACCACGGACACGTGGACAAGTGCTGCCTGGCAGGGACACTATATCTCACTGACGGCACATTGGGTTAACTTGGTGGAGACTGGGACCGAGACTGACCCTGGGGCTGCTCATGTACTGCCCACACCGAGGATTGCGGGGCCCACCTCGGTCACGGTCTCTCAGACGTACTATGCCTCCTCCTCCGACCCCTCCTCCACCTCCTCCTCCGAATAACCATCTGTGGGCACGGCGCCTTCAGTCGGTAGCTCTAGGCGCAGCAGCAGTGCCGTGGGTAAGCGCCAGCAGGCGGAGCTCAAACTGCTGAGCTTAGGTGACAAAAGGCACAAAGCCCAAGAGCTGTTACAGGGCATCACGGTGCAGACTGATGTGTGGCTGGCGCCGCTGAACCTTAAGCCAGGCATGGTTGTATGTGACAACGGGCGTAACCTGGTGGCGGCTCTGCAACTCGGCAGACTGACACATGTGCCATGCCTGGCCCACGTGTTCAATCTAATAGTTCAGCGGTTCCTCAAGACATACCTCAATCTGTCTGATTTGCTCACCAAGGTGCGCCGCATCTGTGCGTATTTCCGCAAGTCGACCGCAGATGCTGCCACTCTCAGGGCAGCGCAGCGCCACCTACAACTGCCCGCTCACCGACTGTTGTGTGACATGCCCACGAGATGGAATTCGACATTAAACATATTATCCAGAGTTTACCAGCAGCGCAGAGCGATTGTAGACTGCCAGATGTCAACTTCCACCAGAACTGGTAGTCAGGTCACTCATATTCCTCAAGTCTACAATGAGGAGTGGACGTGGATGGCTGATATCTGCCAGGTGTTGAGCAACTTTGAGGAGTCAACACAGATGGTCAGCGGCGATGCCGCCATTATCAGCCTCACCATCCCGCTGCTTTTCCTGTTGAAAAACTCACTGCTCAGCATGAAGTCGGATGCTTTGTGCTTGTCACCAGAGACGGTGGAGGAAGATATGTCGCTTGATAGCCAGAGCACCCTCCGGTCTGTTTCTCAGCGCGTATCGGAGGAGGAGGATGAGGAAGAAGAGGAGGAGAATGTCGGCGAGACAGAAGAGGGTACCAGTGCTCAGTCCTTAACTCTTGAGCATGTATGGGCTGAAGAGGAGGAGGAGGAGGAGGAAATGGAGAGTCAGGCCAGTGAGGAAAGGGAATTCTTTAGTGTTGGGACTCTGGCGCACATGACAGACTTCATGTTAGGCTACCTATCCCGTGACCCTCGTGTTAGAAGCATTTTTTAAAACACCGATTACTGGGTGTTCACTCTCCTGGACCCACGGTACAAGCAGAACCTTTCCACTCTTATCCCTGCAGACAATCCTTCCCATCTGACGCCGCTAGCGGCAGAGGGCATGGTTCTGTGGGCCAAGTAGCGGGGGAGAGGAGCCGAGCAGGCAGCTTGTCCAGCACTGGCAGGGGAACGCTCTCCAAGGCCTTTTCCAGTTTTATGTCACCCCAGCAAGACACTGTCCCTAGTCTAGGCAGAGTAGGGGGGAGCTGTACAGAAAGATGGTGAGGGAGTACCTAGCTGACCGTACCAACGTCCATAGCGATCACTCTGCTCCATACAACTACTGGGTTTCAAAGCTGGACACGTGGCCTGAACTAGCGCTGTACGCCTTGAAGGTGCTGGCCTGCCCTGCCGCTAGCGTGCTGTCGGAGAGGGTATTCAGTGCAGCTGGTGGCGTCATCACCGATAAGCATACACGCCTGTCAACTGACAGCGCTGACAGGCTGACGCTCATTAAAATGAACGAAGCCTGGATTTCACAGGAGGGCCCCCTATAGGCCCTCTCTTCAAACAATTTTTCCGGAGGTCCACCTACAGGCCCTCTCTCCAAGAAATTTTTGCGGAGGTCCACCTACAGGACCTCTCTCCAAACAATTTACGTCTTTTTCCTATCTTTCTCTCTCTCCAAACTATTTTTCCGGATAGTTGCCATATATGGTATTAAACACCTGTGTCTCGCCATTGTCCACCACCTCCTCAGACAACACTGGTAAATCCCTACTGTCAGAAAACGGAGACTGCAAAAGGTCTTGCGAATTGGGGCAGAGAATGTTCTGGGCTAGCACATCAGAGAAGGGGTGACTATGGGGTTCCAGGGAGTACGTGACCACATGCAATCTCCATCTGAAAAGTCATACTGAGGCTCACCACCATGCTTTACACTGCAATCTTTTTACTGAGGCTCACCACCATGCTTTACACTGCAATCTTATTGAAAGACAGACAATCAGGGGTTCACTGCCAGGTTGTCAGGCAGCATTTTTAAGTGGGTCACCATTACCGTGTCCCTGAAAATTGCCTTGGGGTCATCGCCAGACTATTTTTATGAAAGGCCATGGGGTTCTATACAAACAGTGCTGACGGAAGCCCATCAGCCTTTCTAAACACAATTGAATCTGTCCCATCATGAGAAAGTCCCCCCAAGGTGTCCCCACTATAACTTGCTTCCCATACAACTACCTCACCCCCCAACACCTGTGTCTCGCCATTGTCCACCACCTCCTCAGACAACACTGGTAAATCCCCACTATCAGCACACAGAGACTGCAAAAGGTCTTGCGAATTGGGGCAGAGAATGTTCTGGGGTAGCACATCAGAGAAGGGGTGACTATGGGGTTCCAGGGAGTACGTGACCACATGCAATCTCCATCCAAAAAGTCATACTGAGGCTCACCACCATGCTTTACACTGCAATCTTATTACTGAGGCTCACCACCATGCTTTACACTGCAATCTTATTGAAAGACAGACAATCAGGGGTTCACCGCCAGGTTGTCAGGCAGCATTTTTAAGTGGTTCACCATTACCGTGTCCCTGAAAATTGCCTTGGGGTCATCGCCAGACTATTTTTATGAAAGGCCATGGAGTTCTATACACACAGTGCTGACGGAAGCCCATCAGCCTTTCTAAACACAATTGAATCTGTCCCATCATGAGAAAGTCCCCCCAAGGAGTCCCCACTGTAACTTGCTTCCCATACAACTACCTCACCCCCCCAACACCTGTGTCTCGCCATTGTCCACCACCTCCTCAGACAACACTGGTAAATCCCTACTGTCAGCACACGGAGACTGCAAAAGGTTTTGCGAATTGGGGCAGAGAATGTTCTGGGGTAGCACATCAGAGAAGGGGTGACTATGGGGTTCCAGGGAGTACGTGACCACATGCAATCTCCATCTAAAAAGTCATACTGAGGCTCACCACCATGCTTTACACTGCAATCTTATTGAAAGACAGACAATCAGGGGTTCACCGCCAGGTTGTCAGGCAGCATTTTTAAGTGGGTCACCATTACCGTGTCCCTGAAAATTGGCGGTGATGGACCTTCGTTGCACCTAGTTGGGTGCTTCCCTAACATGTGATGGGCATGTGCCTCGCCTTTCTTTTTCTGGGTGAGCACAATTGCCATGAGGGTAACCACCAGGCTGTTGCCTGAGAATTTGGGGTAATGGTGGGATTAGGCAGCCTCAGAGGCATCCATGCATGCTGCCCCTGCTGTTTCCGGTCCATTTCCGTGGTGTTTCCATCATTTTCTGAGGTTTCCAGGTTTTCACCCAGCCTTCCCTAGGCAGAGCCTTGGTCCCCTTCAAAAAATGCTTGAGTCTCCCATTGACTTCAATGGGGTTCGTTATTCGAAACGAGCACCCGAGCATCGGGAAAAGTTAGACTCGAATAACGAGCACCCGAGCATTTTAGTGCTCGCTCATCTCTAATTGCATGCCAATTCTTTCTACAGATTTTAACTGGAAATTCCACACTTGCAATGCATGGGTTGAAATCTGCAGAAATTTCATGCATAAAGCATACAGATTTCTCTGTCAATTGACAACAGAATTGTTGTAAATGCTAAAATAGATTTTTTAGTTGCACTCATTGACAAAAAAACAAACAAAAAAAGACACACCTAGGTAGAAATGTCAGATTGCTTCAAAACTCGCCATGCAGTTACTTCCCAGGCACATATCTAAATGGTTGCATATGTGGTTTGATTAGACACTTGATCTTGCAAGAGGGAGTAAAAGTGCTTTCCCCACTGTTCTATAAAAAGTCTCTGATGTTACTTTTGGGTAGTGTACTTCTTAATGAGACATCATTAACTGCTAGACGTGCCTCAATGACACTCAGATATTTTGCCCACTTGACAGACATTGATAAGGGTGTATCATTGGACTGAAAGAAGCAGGATGGTTATTTTTTTCAAATTGCCCACCATCTAGGTTTTATTGGCCTTACTATTAGGATGTGTTAAGAGCAGTGGTTATGTCTGGGCACTCACCCAGGGTGAACAGGCTCCGGGTGGCCCAGTTAGCCCACAGTAGACAGGATATTTTAATACATTGAAAAGCAAAAGCAGCTTCAGTTTTGTTATATGTGTACCATCCAAGCACATTATGTGTCCGGCCATTGACAACCAGTCACCATTGCCTATGTCTGCAGTGCTATTGTGAATGGGAAACCTGGACTTCTATGGGCTGGAACCATATTATTTTTAGCAACAATTCCAGATTCTATTAGGATCCAATGATGGTCGGGTTCCAGTATGGAGGTCACATGGGGTATGCATCAGTCCAGCCTTTCTTGAGGAGGAACACACTTCCCCAACTGCTGGTGTGAGGATCTGGGAAGCCATCAAATACAACAATTATTCACTAGTGTTGAGCGAGCATGCTCGGCTGAACTCGCTGTTCGTCCGAGCATGCCTATGTTCGGGTCCGCTCGGTGTTCGGCCGAACACCGAGTGTACTCAAGCGCAATGCTCAAGTCTCTCCCCCGCACTGTAATGTTGTATGCTAATGCGTATGCATCTGTATGATAATGCATACGCATTTGTATGCTAATGCGTACGCATTGTGCGCTAATGCATACAAATTCAGTTAATTAGCATACTTTTACGAGTGAAAGGAGTAAAAGAGGAGAAGTCGTGATTCTGACCTTTTTCTATTAACCAGACACCCTCCCCTCTTCCGAGCGCGGGGTGTCTGGTTTACTCCCATTGACTAACATTCTGCTTGGGTGCTCGGTCGAGCACTCGAGTAACCCCTAGTGCTCGGCCAGAGCACCCGAGCATACCAGCACAGAGGTGCTCGCTCAACACTATTATTCACCTCCAGTAATAATATGATGGACATTAACAGCACAGCAATATGTGCAGAACATCCCGTGGCCATGTGTGTTGCCTCTCATGGCAAGAATTCCAAATAGTATTTTTTCAGGAAGTTATGGCTTGCCAATGCTCAGCAAGGGTTTTTCCAGGAATGTCTCAATGAGCTTGTAACACTTATGTTGCCTGCCCATTCATCAGATTTATTGCCCTGTTGGGCTAAAGGTGACCCAACAGGGTACTATAGCTTAACTTTTCACTCCAATATTGCAATCACTTACATCATCATTAGTTTCACACATACATTAACTTTCATTCTATACCAACAACTACTTGTTGGTGCAATATTTTATTTTCTGTCAATGAATGTATAATACTTCATGACACTGCTGTCTCTCTAGGTTTCAGAATAAAACACATACATTTTAATGAAAGTAGGAATCATCAAACTCTTACACGTCAGTGGTTCTAAGACTACAACTTCCAGAATGCTTCATTCACTTCTATGGGAGGCATAGCAACAGCAAAACAAGTGTACTTGCTGGGAAATCTAGTTTCACAACAGCTGGAGTGCCAAAGTTTGTTTATCTGAACTAGTACATACAATCTAGGGTAATGTCACCTTCTCCCTGCAGTAGGATAGTGTTTGGTACACTGCCTAAATACTCCTGAATGAGGCCAAGTCTGCAGCCTGCCTATGTCCTATAACTGCATCTGTGACTAACAAGTCTCAGAAAATGAGAACAAATATAATTAAAATCACAAAAAAGGCATTGCTTACTGGTTTCTACAGACATGTTTATCTGGACTAGTACATACATTCTAGGGTAATGTCACCTTCGCCCTGCAGTAGGATAGAGTTTGGTACACTGCCTAAATACTCCTGAATGGGCCAAGTCTGCAGCCTGCCTATGTCCTATAACTGCATCTGTGACTAACAAGTCTCAGAAAATTAGAACAAATATAATTAAAATCACAAAAAGGCAATGCTTACTGGTTTCTACAGACATGTTTGATTGGATTCTAGTCAGGGGTCTGGCTGGGCCACCCAAGGAGATTCATAGAGTTACCAATAAGCCACTCCTGTGTTGTCTTCGCTTGTGTCTTGTTGGAAGTTTAAGCTTCCCAGTCTGAGTTCCAGAGCATTTTGTTTCAGGTTTTCATTAAGAATATCTTTTTACTTTGTTCCAGTTAAATTTCCTTCAATCCTGACCAGTCTCCTTGCCCCATCTGCTGAAAAACACCTCCACAGCATGCTGCTACCACCATGCATCACTTTAGGGATGGTATTGGGAAGGTGATTAGTCAGTGCCTGGTTTCCTCCAGATATGAGTCTAAAAATTGAGGCCATAAAGTTAATTCTTAGTTTAATTAGACCAGAGAATCTTGTTTGTTCCGGTCTGAGAGGCTTTCATGTGTGTTTTACTGAGTATAATCTTTCTGTCTTAAAGCCCAGACTGGTGCAGTGTTGCAGTGATGATTTACGTTCTAGACGTTTCTCCCATCTGTACACTGGATCTGTATGGCTCATTGGCAGCGTCCATTGGGTTATTGGTCACCTCTCTTACCAAGGCCATTCTTCCCTAATGATTTAGTTTAATGAGGCAGCCAGTTTGCCACAATTTTTAAAGTATGCTTGGGCTCATTGCTTATTTGAAAGAAGCAATTATGCCCAAGCTTCAACTTCCTGCATGATATATTGAGATGTTGCTTCAATTTCTCCAATTTCTCTAACTTTCCCGTCTATTTTGTGAAGTGCACCAGTCCCTCCTGCAGCAAAGAATCCCAACAATACTGCAATTTTCTTACTTCATGGTTCTGGTGGTTTTCTTTGGCTTGCAAGCTTACCTCTTTTTCCTTCATACATATCAATGGTCATTTTGGATTATTCTTCTTTTTCTTTTTCATTATTCTTTTATAAGACTAGAGGCCATTTCTCCACAAAACAAGATTTTTGTCCCAAGTGGAGCTACAAACTGTAACTTGGTAGTTCAGTAGTAGCTTCTTTCTTGCTGAGCAGCCTTTCATTTCATGTCACTGTAGGACTCATTTTAATGTTGATAAACATACTTTTGCACTTGTTTCCTCTAGCATCTTCACAAAGTCATTTGCTGTTTTTCTTGAATCAATTTGTATTTTTTGCATCAAAGTACATTCATCTATAGGGGACAAAACATATCTTCTTCTTGAACATTATGATGGTTGTGTGATTACATGGTCTTTAGATTTGCATTTTATTTGCATATCATTAGAACAGATGTATGTGCTCAATAATTCTTTTTGAAGCATTGGCTGATATCTTTTGGATTTTCACTCATGTAAGGCTAAGAGACAAGTTGGCCACAGCTACACCTTTAACAAGCACACATTATAATAATAAGCCTGAAGCTCCTAAAGACATGACATTGTTTCCTGGAATTTTCCAAGCTATAAAGGCAAAGCCAACTTGAAGTGTGTAAATATATATTGAAAATTTTTGGGCAGAGCTGAACATTAGCGTGCCAGCAAGGAAGCCTACAATCTTAACTTAGGCTAGTTTCACATTCACGCTAGACATCTCTAGCAGCCTGCCAAAGATGTCTGGATCTGGCACTGCTTGATGCTACCTGACACCCGCTGGCTTCATTCACTATAATAGGGACCATAGAGAGCTGGCCACAACCCAGCAAACATGGCAAGAATGAAG
The DNA here is from genome assembly GCA_900303285.1 of Rhinella marina. Lineage (NCBI taxonomy): Eukaryota > Metazoa > Chordata > Amphibia > Anura > Bufonidae > Rhinella > Rhinella marina. The sequence continues at coordinate 24,051 of ONZH01007662.1, read as the reverse complement.
GTCATGGGTAGGTTACCACAAAGGGAACACCATAGAAACAAAACATTATAAAACTGTGGTGCAATTGGTGTTTTGTTTTCCAGTGTCACCTCATTTAGAATTTTTTCCAGCTTCCCACTAAATCATATGTAACATTAAGTGGTACAACTAGAAAGTGCAATTTATCCAGCAAAAAACAATCCCTCATACAGAATGGAAAAAGTTATGGCTCTGGGAAGGCAGGGAATGAAAAATGAAAAACACTTTGCACTGTGTATTTAGGATTCTGATAATTGCATTTTTTTAATTCTCTTCAATTCATTGCATAATTGTGGTTGCTGCAGGCATGTTCTGCAGTTTGGTGTCTATTGGAGGACTCTACAAAAGAATCTCTTTAATGAGGAATGACAAATTCTATAGTGAATTATAAATATGAAATTCTGTCAAAAACTACTTAAATCACTGATCTTCATGCAGTTTAGTGTTCTGCTCTGGGATATAACTTATCAAAATAATAGAGTAGTCAAGAACATCATACCCATTTAGTGTCAAATATAAAACTCTTACCAACTGTTTTGTGCTAACAATCTGTCCAGTGTGGTGGCAAGTTGCCAACAAAGTCAAGCTCGAGGAAAGAACTACTACAAAAATGAAGTTCTAAGAAAATTAAAACCCATATTTAAGGAGATTATCACCCTTGGAATGAACATATTAATTTATTAAACGGCAACTTCACAGTCAGTGAGCCCAGTAGAATAGGAAAACTGAAAAGTGACATTTATACCTTACATGATGAATCCAGCATATACTGAGACTTAAATATCTTTTGTGGGCTGTTTATTTTCTTTTTTACTGAAAGTACTTCCTTTTAGTTTAGTTTATTTTTTGTGAAAATGTAATATTAAAGTACAAGCTTTTTGATTGCTTAACACATGTCCATTGTTGGTTTCATAATTCAATGTGCAATTGCTTGTGGAGTATTGTCTGAGTCTAAAAATTGAAGGTACTGAGATCTTGCTGTTTCACACTGATCAAGTGACATATTTGATTAAGTGAGCTAGGAAGCACTCATCTATACAAGTGTCTGCCTCAGCATGTCCTGCAGAGAAGCACAGCACCTATGCAAAGTATATGCACATATTGCATATTTAACAGGTTACATCTGGGACATATTTTTCCTGCCTTATAATTTCAAAACTACTTTTTTCTAATATAATAGTCCCCATATGATTATGAATTTTCTTATAAATTCTTAAAAACTTAAAAAAAATGTTTTAACCATAACAGTTTTAACCATAATAGTCATTAAAATAATTTTATGTTGTTAATAGGGATGGGGTATCTTATTAATATAATAATTTCTGAACAAGTAAATGTTATACATTCAGCATGGGTCTGTTGATATAATAAGGTCATTTTGACTTTTTGTCAAAGTGACTCCTCATGTTTTACCACTCCCTTCTAAAATGGGCAAGCAAAAAAATATCACACATTCATTTTCAAATGAGTAAAGTTGTATCCTATTATACATGATGTAGACATGGACTACATGATCAAATTTATATGAATATGCCTTCTATTTAAATGTTGCACTTGACAAATTATTAGGATTGCATCCTTTAGACTGGGGCTACATAGCAACATGTGTCATGCAAAAAAAAAAAAAAACAGTATTGCTAGTAAAAAAAAGTGGGACTTCTCTGCAACATAACAATTTTAGTGATTTAGCTATAAAAACGGCGTAGAGTTATCAAACTGGTGTAAAGTAAAACTGGCTTAGTTGACCATAGCAACCAATCATATTCCTCCTTTTATTTTGAACAGCTCCTTAGGAAAATGAAAGAAGGAATATGGTTGCTATGGGAAACTAAGTAAGTTCTACTTTATACCAGTTTAAAAAATGACCGCCATAGTCATTTGCGCAAGTCATTTGTGAATTACGTTGAGGTCAATCGGATGAAGTTCACATGCGACTTGCGACCTGTGACATAAAATCCATCAGGTCAGATTTTTTATTTTTTTTTTTACTGTTGCATTGCAGTATGCATTGCATTGTTGGGCCCCAGCTTTAAAGTCAATCTTAGACATATCTCCTATTGGAGCTGCCTTAGTCAACTGTTGGCAATGTCCCAATCAATGAAATCTCTTCTAAACTAAAAGTCACACAATCTCAATAGACATAGACCTATGAGTTAAGGAAAACCCATCTGCCTTTTGCTGCAGCACTTGCTATCTTTCAGCATCTGGCAGTCTGATAAGCAATGCTTAGCATGGGGAATACTAGTATTGAGCAAATCAAAGCCAAGTGAAATGACTTTGATCGGAATTTCAGGAAAGATTTGATTAATTGCAAAGCTGGATTTCCTCACGTTTCGTCGTGATTAATCAATTTTTGGGTAAAAGAAAAACAAAAATACATTTTTACCTTACCCATTTGCTCGTGGAGAGGCCATCATGGCCATATTGACTGAAGATACGCATGATAAGCCTTCTTCAGTAGAGGCCAATGTTTCTGTATAATTTACCATATTCTTGGTATGAAAGGATAATTACTAGTGGAAGCCATGGGACAGGTGTAGTTCTAGTGGTTGTGTTAGTACTCTCTGACTTAGGCCTCTTTCACACGAACGTTGTTTTTGTGGGCTCCGAAAAATGCGGACCCATTCATTTCTATGAGCCCGCAAAAAATGCGGACAGCACACCGTGTGCTGTCCGCATCCGTTGCTCCGTTCCGTAGCCCACAAAAAAAAATAGAGCATGTCCTATTCTTGTCCGTATTACAGACAAGAATAGTGCTGTTCTATTAGGGGCCCGCTGTTCCGTTCTGCAAAATACGGAATGCACACGGATGCCATCCGTTGTTGTTCCGGATCCGCAATTTGTGGACCGCAAAACACAACATTCGTGTGAAAGAGGCCTTAGGGCTTGTTCACATCACCGTTAGGGATTCCGTTCTAACTTTCTATTATAACATCGTTATAACGGAAAATAACGGAATCCCTAGGACGGAAATCAAAACGGACACCTTTAAGAGGCATTCTGTTTTGATCCGTCATAAGAGGAAGCCTATGGGAAAGCATAACTGATCCGTCTGGTTGCCATTATGCTGGACGGAAAACAACCAGACGGATCCGTTATGCTTTCCCATAGGCTTCTATTATGACGGATCAAAACGGAATGCCTCTTAAAGGTGTCCGTTTTGATTTCCGTCCGAGGTATTCCGTTATTTTCCGTTAATAACGGAAAGTTAGAACGGAATCCCTAACGGTGATGTGAACAAGCCCTAATTGGTATAACAAATAATAGATGCATCTTATTTACAAGAATCATGGATATGGATGTATGCATATAATTTGTATATTGTGAATTTTGAACCTCATGTTTTTGTGATAAAAAATACTATAGACTGCAACTTCTTTTCATTTCTAAATGATTTATACATATGATTTATGCATAAGAATTTTATACAGAATATTCATGTGATACCTACCTGCTGGGGATTTCCATCTGCTATGTACATACATCTATACAAGACATTTTTATGTACATACATATTTTCCTATCATTTATATTCTCCTATAACCATTATTTTGATTTATTTACTATATTCAGGTCCTGTGTGACCCTTTGACATGTATATTTATTCTTTACACAGGTTGTGGATAAGGTCCTGGGAAGGACTGAAACCATTTTCTCATGACATCACCGTAAGGTGTCTTCAATCAAGATGGCCACAACAGCCTCTCCACAAGCAAATGCATAAGTTGAGTATGTTTTTTTTTTTTTTTTAAACTGATTAACCCTGAAAGGCATTAGATGCTGAGATCAGCGATGAATAAGGCATTTGAGGGGTTCAATGATAGGGGGTGTTTCAATTGTCACCCCCTGTCATTGTGCCTACTACATACAAAGGAATGGACTTTGTGATGAAGTAAGTGATTTGTCATGAATCAAATTTCTTTGTGAAATTTGGCGAAGCAGTCAAATTAAAATTTTTATAACTTCACTTATCACTATTACCAAATACCAAAAATACAAAAAAATGGGCTAGTTTATATCTCTCAACAGATCCCATTAAGTATAATGGGATTTATCTTGTTTCTGGCATGAATACTTAAATTTTGTCAGACACTATTGCACACAGGGGTGTTGAGACTTGAGTTATAAACGGTGGGATAAAATTAAAATTATATCAGAGTTGATTAAAAACTGGTAAAAGGTGATGAAAAAAATAAATAAAAAATAAATAAGTTTTTGCTGAAGAGGTTATATGCTGTATATAGGCATTGCTCAGCCACGTGGACCAGAGTGACTGCTCTGAGCTCCCAGTAGCAACTATTTGGTAATACATACAGTATTCCACCCTTGCAGATATACTTAGGAGGCAGTGATCAACCACAATAGCCATGTTATCATCTTGAAGTTTCATTCTCTGACATACCAAACATGACAGCAAGAAGAATACATACACAAAGTACAAATCATATAGGACCCCCCAACCTGCAAAGTGATCAAATGTCACACAGTGTTTGATAACTTTGGTACACCTTTAAGCCTAACACTTCTGTTTTGATATGTCCCACTACTTTCTACACTATCCTTTTACTGAAGAAATATAACAATTTGGCAGACTTTTTAAAATGTTGTAGTTTGATAAATCTGGCTTATGTTATCTTAAAAGGCTAACCATGTCCACTTGAGTTAGTAACGTAAAAATGCAAAATGTGTGCTCCTTTTGCTAAAACTGGCAATGCCCTGTTTTGTGACTTTTTGAATCTGTTCTCCCAGCCCCCCATGCCATCCCCCCTCCCACCCTTAATATTCTCTCCTACATAAAGAAAGTTTATATTTCTAAAATTCATCAAATATACCTATAAATAACACGTGATTGAAACACTGCATCATTCTCTGTCCCACACATTAATAAGGATACATATATATTTACTTCTATAATAGATCCGTGAACATTTTTAATTGATATTTCTTAAACTTTAAAACCATATATAATATTGAATTCTCCTTGATTATCCACATTTGCATGCACCAGGACTTTCTGTGCCTTCCTAAAAATAAAATCATCTTGCCATTTTTTGTGAAGATGATATATGTTTGGACTTGGTCATGTTCCAGATTGTGAATTTTATCAGGAGAAGAACCAGAGAAAGGTTTTCTCTCATTTTACTCCAAAGGGCAACAGCATTCAGCTGTAATGAGGTAATTTTTTTCCAGTCGTGCACATTTGCCGTTCTGTCAGACTTAGTTGTTTAAAGCTGGCACTATCCTTTTTCCAAAGCAAGGTAGACTCAATCACAAAACTATCAAAGGCATTTCCCAACAACATCCTTCTAACACAGGAGCAATCTTCTAAACATTAAAAATGTCTAGGCAGTCGGGACTTTTTAAGATGAAACCTGCATGCTGATGAGTTTGGTATATATGCCGTCTTGGCAAATGTCCTCTGTTTATACATTTAATTTATTTCTACAGCACCCATTAACACAGGGCAAACGTTCTGATTTTAGCTGCATCCACAAGGTTATCCAGAGGGAATCCTACTGTATATCTTAATCAGGCTCACATTTTTGTATGTCAGTCTCCTACAGTTTGATCCATTACTTGGCTTTACAAAAGGCAAGTGTTCATTTGTCGACGTTCTATAAAACATCACTGTGGTGTTATTGTACAGAACATCTACCCTTACAATAGCAGTCTGAACAATGACTTCACTAAAAGATCCAGCAATACAATACAGTAGTCACACAATCAGAAACCCTGAATTATAAATCTAAGGATCAGAATAATAAAATAATTCACTAATTCTTAAGGTTTTTATACTGTATTATAATTATGTATCTCTTGTACAAAAATGTTAAAATATATTTTGAAATATTAGCATAGGTAAAAAAATAAATTGCAGTGGTCCATCAAGTTACAATGGTCTTATGTTTCAAAATTTTCATCATACAATGGTCATTCCTAGGAATTTTTAAGTTGAAACCACCAGCATATAATACTGCACACAGTCTGAACTATGGTGTATGGAATTGGCTGGAAAATTCAACTTGTCAGCATGAGCATTTGATTGGTAAAACACTATTATTATTGAAGTGCATGTGATAAGTGGTAGGGGGACTACCAGATCACACCCTTAGGGCCCATTCACACGACCGTGTGAACGGGTCCGCACCTATTCTGCAAATTTGCGGAATAAGGGCGGGCCCATTCACCTCTATGGGTGGCACGTTATCTTGCTGAGCCGCAGCTCCGTGCCACGGCTCAGAAAGAAGATAGAACATGTCCTATACTTGTCCTTACGCACGGACAAGTATAGGCATTTTCAATGGGGCCGCCCGGATTTTTGTGGGTCTGCAGTAATGCGGACCCGCAAAGATATGGCCGTCTGAACGGGGCCTTATATTAAGCTCTAATCCAAACAGGTAGGTTGGTACAGTGAGTCCACACACTCTGTTTGTAACATATGCCATGTTCCTTGAATCATCACCTTATCCACTTTTCATTTTCTACTAGACAATTTTTTACCTGTAACAAGTTGAAAATGTTTTTTTTTTCTTTTAGAATGTTGTAACCTAAAGGTGAAGCAAGCTTTGGATCCTAGATCTGTCTCCATACAGCATTAAAATGTATGGCCTCCGATGAAGCAAAATGAGTTATTCATGAAGTGTCGCAATAACTGGGCTGTTTGGTTGACCCCTTGCCTGAGCAATAGATACCTTTTGGTTTCACTCGCTTGCTAGGTTCTGCAAAGAGCTATACTTTGTCTATCTGTATATCAATCAACCTCTACCTGTTTCCTGGATACTGACTCTCTGCCACCTGAACATGAGTTGTGCAGCATGTCAGGATGGCGCTGCTGTGATGGGGACCCGATGGCTTAGATGGCAGCAGGATACCTTCCTTAGGCATTTGGCTGCTATCTACTGAAGCCTGGGAGATCCAGCACCCTGGATCTCACAGGCAGTAAGCTGGAAGTGTATTACTGTGTGTAATCCACTTCCAGCCCATGCATTACAATATAGAAGTATTGTAATGCATTATAAAGGGGATCAGACCCCCAAAAGTGAAAAAAAAAATAAAAAAAGTTACAAAATAAAGTTTAAAAAAATAATAAAAGTTTCAAGTAAAAAAAAGTGCCATTTTCCCACCAAAAAAGTTAAAAAATTGTTAGAAAAAGGAAAAAAGAAGAAAAGTATACATATTAGGTATTGCCGCATCTGTATCGACCAACTCTATAAAAATATGACATGATCCACCCTGCCAGGTGAACGCAGAAAAAAAAAAAAAACAGTCCCAAAACATCAATTTTTTGGTCACTTTCCCCCACAAAAAGTATAATACCACGCGATCAAAAAGGCGTATTTACCCCAAAATGGTACCATTCAAATCGTCATCTTGCCCTGCAAAAAATGATACCCTACCTAAGACAATTCCCCAAAAAATAAAAAAAATATGGCTCTCAGAATATGGCAACACAAAAAAAGATTTTATTTTGTTCAAAAATGCATCTAATGTGTAAAACTTACCAAAAATAAAAATGTTAGACATATTGGGTATTGCCATGTCCTTAACAACCTGCTCTATAAAAATATTACATGAGATGGCCTTCCAGGGTGAATTCTCTAAAAAATATTTTAAAAAACAGCCATTTTTTTCCTCTTGCCTCACAAAAAGTGTATTCCCATGTAATCAGAAAAGAGTATGTAAACCAAAATGGTACCAATCAAACTGTCATCTTATCCTGCAAAAAATGAGACCCTACCTAAGACAATCACCTAAAAAATAAAAGAATATGGCTCTCTGAAAAAGGCAGCACTAAAACAAGATTTAATTCTATTCAAAAATGCATCTAATGTGTAAAACTTACCAAAAATAAAAATGTTAGACATATTGGGTATCGCGTGTCCGTAACAACCTGCTCTATAAAAATATCACATTATATTCCCCATCAGGTGAACGCTATAAAAAAAAATGAAAAAAAAACTATGACAAAAAAGCCATTTATTGGTCAGCTACTTTCACAAAAAGTGTAATAGCAGGTGATCAAAAAGACCTATTTACCCCAAAATGGTACCAATCAAACTGTCATCTCATTCCGCAGAAACAGATACCCTACCTAAGACCATCGCCAAAAAAAACAAAAAAAATATGGCTCTCTAAAATGGCAGCACAAAAACAAGATTTAATTTTGTTCACAAATTAATTTACTGTGTAAGACTTAACAAAAATAAAAATGTTAAACATATTGGGTATTGCCATGTCTGTAACAACCTGCTCTATCAAAATATCACATTATTTGGGTGAATGCTGTAAAAATTGTTTTTTAAAAAACTATGCCAAAACAGCTATTTTTTTCACATTGACTCACAAAAAGTGTAATACCAAGAGATCAAAAAGTCTTATGTACCCCAAAATGGTAGCAATGAAAATGTCACCTCATCCAGCAAAAAATGAGCCCCCACATAAGACTATAACTCAAAAAAATAAAAATCAATGGCTCCAGCAAACCAATCCATCAAAATCTGTTCTGCAAAATCCATATGGCACTCCTTCTGTCCTGCCATGTGCCCCCACAGCAGTTTACTACCACATATGGGATGCTGCCTTATTCAGGAGAAAATGGGGAAAAACTTATGGGGTGCTTTTCTCCTGTTACCCCTTGTGAAAATGAAAAATTTGAGGCTAAAGCAACATTTTTTTTGGAAGAAATGAAACTTTTCATTTTCATAGCCAAGTGTTTCCAAATTCCATAAAACGCTTAGGGGGTCAAAGTGGTCAGTACCCCCCTTAATATATTATTTGAAGGGTGTAGTTTCCAAAATGGGGTAACTTTTTGAGGGTTTCCACTGTAGGGGTATGTCAGGGTCTCTCAATTACAAAATGGTGCCTAAAAACCATTGTAGCAAAATCTGCCTCCAAAATCTATATGGCGCTCCTTTCCTTCTGACCACTGCCACAAACCCATAGAGACGTTTACCACCACATATGGGGTATTTCTGTAAACTGCAGAATCAGAGTAATGTATATTGAGGTTTAGTTTGCTGTTAACCCTTGCTGTGTTGCAAGAAAAAAATTATTAACATGAATAATCTACCAAAAAAGTGAAATTTTGAAATTTCACCTCCATTTTCCTTTAATTCTTGTGGAACACTTCAAGGGTTAACAAAGTTTTTAACATCAGTTTTTTTTTTATAATTTTAGGGGTGAAGTTTCTAAAATGGGGTCATTAATGGGTGGTTTCCATTATGTAAGCCCCTCAAAATCACTTTATATCTGAATTGGTGCTTAAAAAATGGTTTTGTAAATTTTGTTGAAAATTTGAAAAATGGCTTCTAAACTTCTAAGCTTTCTCACGCCCTAAAAAAGTAAAATTAGATTTATAAAATGTTGCTAACATAAAGTAGACATATGAGGAATGTAAAATAATAACTATTTTTGGAGGTATTATTATGTATTTTGAAAGTAGAGAAATTGAAATTTGAAAATTTGAAAATTTTTCCAAATTTTTGCTAAATTAAGTATTTTTTATAAATAAAAATAAAATATTTTACCACAAATTTACTACTGTCATGAAGCACAATATGTGACAAGGAAACAGTCTCAGAATGCCCTGGATAAGTAAAAGCGCTCCAAAGTTATTACCACATAAAGTGACACATGTCAGATTAGCAAAAAATGGCCTGGTCAGGAAGGTGAAAACAGGCCCGGGGTTGAAGGGGTTAATAAAAATAATCTATTCAAGGTTAAAGTAAGAAATGCAATGCAAATAACACCACCAGAGTTACAAAGGTTTGTGTTTCTATATATGTTTGTCTATATATTTGTCTATATTTGTCTGTATTATATTGACTATTACTTATGTGCTCTAATAATATTTAATAAAAATCACTGGTCTTTATTATTAGAAAGCTAACTTTATTCCTTTCATATAACTTCTCTCTTTGCTATGAACAAATGCAAGAATTGTTCGGATGACCTTTTCCCTAGCAATGTGAATACAGTTCACTTGTAGTTCTTTATTTTCCTCTGTGATATTCATCATTGTTCATCAAACCATAAATCTTGTACCAAGTTGATTTTTAGATGTTGGTGCTTTAGAAGCAATCCCATATAATATACAATTTTTCTACTTTAAACATTTTAAATAGCTATGAACAGGGGTCATCAAAATAGATTTCTTATTTGCTCAGCATCATCTCTTTTTTTCTGGAGGGTGAAATGGCAAAACAATTTTTTGTCTTACATAGCCTGTGATGCATTGATCCTCATTTACAATTATTGTTTTTATGAATTGTGCTACATTTACAATATTTTAATGTGGTGTGGTAATGTGTATGGTAAAGTGGTGGAAGGCGTGTATATCTCACCCAGATTCCTTAGCTAGGTGAGATAGATGAAATCCAGAAAGCTGCACTTATTTCAGCAAAAGCATAATTTGCAGGAGCTATTTTGTTTAGATTTCATGAGCTGGTTTTTATTTGGACTGCAAGGTAGGATTGGCAGAGGGACCTCCCAGTCCACACCCTTCCACTACAGGTATTCCCCATAGTCTGAGTGATCTGAGGTGAATGGTGCTGGGATCATTAGTAGGGAATAAAATAAATATCAAACTGTCAGTCTAAGGGCTCATGCACACGACCATATGTATTTTGCAGTCCGCAAAAAACGGATCTGCAAAAAATACAGATGATATCGGTGTGCATTCCTTATTTTGTGGAACGGAACAGCTGGCCCCTAATAGAACAGTATTATCCCTGTTCGTGATGCAGACAATAATAGGACATGTTCTATTTTTTTGCGGAACTGAAATAAGGACATACAGAAACAGAATGCACACGGAGTACCTTCCGTTTTTTTGCGGACCCATTGAAATGAATGGTTCTGCATATGGTCCGTAAAAAAAACGGAACGGACATGGAAAGAAAATACGTTCGTGTGCATGAGCCCTAAAGGAGTGGAGCCTGGAGAACTGAAGTGAAGCCTGATCTCCTCTGATGTGAACAGGATGGTGTAGGTGAAAGAGGAATCAACTGCTGTATTAGTTAGACGCTAGGTGAGCAGGTTTTGTTTTATGTTGTGTTATGCTGGTGCTGTAACTTCACCTCACCAAGTGACACTATAACTTGGATGCTAATATTATGCTAAAGTGACCAAATAAAGCCCAACTGGGACTTTTAAACCCGCTGTCTCCATAAAAATCTGTCATTGCCAATCCCACTACAAGTATCGATCCTAACAGTGCATAATTATGTCATTTTATAAAAAGGTTTACAACTTATATTACATTGCAATGTTTGAGCCATCCCAGGAACAAATTAAAGGGTCTGTCCACGTTATTTCATTATACTAATCTGTTGACAAAGACCAAACTGTGATGCACAGTATCTCCAAAACAGTGGGTCTTGTGGGTTTTTCCTGATAAGCAGTGTCATTAGTCATTCAAAGACTCATTGGCATTCAAGTCTCATGGTTGCATGTTAGGTCCAAAGGTTAATACCATTTGATGCAGGCTATGGTGGAAAAGTGTCAGAAAAAGGGTGCATCACAGCCAGATGCATATGGGGCTGTGCAGCCGCAGAACTTTAAGAGTTCCCATGCTGACCCCAGTCTCCTACCGAAAGCCCTTACAATGAACATATATACATCAGAAGTGGACTATAGAATAACTAGAGGGCAAGGAGCATTTGTGTTGCTTAACCAAAGGAAAAGATGGCATTAGGGGTTGCAACATGGTAAGAGCTATATAGGGAGTGTGAACTTATGAACAACATTTTACTGGGAAAACTTGGACCCTGGCATTCATGTGGATGCTATTTTGATATTATGATACCTACCTAAACATTGTTCCAGACAAAGTACCTCAGTGGTACCTGTCCATTTGGGCTCTATGGTCCCAAGCTCTCTTCACCAGACTTATTGTCTCCACATGTAAACTTACTGCATTGATAGGATCATGTGAACTGCTGCCGTCAATGACTGGCCTTAGGGAAGATGTGTCCCCAAATGGCATGTGACTCAGAAGTGACATGCCATTTGGGAACATGTCACTGTTGAGGTCAGTCATTGGCTGCATTGGTACACGTGACCCTTTTCGTGCAGAAAGTTCATATGCAGGGATCAGAAGCCCAGTGAAGACAGCTTGCATGTGACCATGGCTGAGAAAAAAAAACAGGATAGGGATTAGAAGATGAACACAGCTGAGGCAGTGCAGAGGACCCTAGTGGCATTGTACATGTAAGTATAAATATTTTGTTTCAAGGGACAGACTGCAGTATCTTGCTAAAAAATCTTAATTATCAGAAAACCACTTTTTAGTGTCAGTTGTCTCTTTCAGCAGGATGTAATGGCTATAGTGCAAAATTGTTTAGAAATGTTTAAGGACAAAAAGTTCAAGGTGTTTACTTGGCCTCCAAATTCCCCAGATGTCCAACTGATTGAGCCTCTGTGTGATATGCTTCAAAAACAAGTCTGATTCATTGTGTCCCCACCTTGCAACTTACAGAACACTTTCTAAGGGCACTAAAAGGGGTAGTTTTTTTTGTACTGACATACGTTATGAGGGAACATTTTGTGTACTGGCACATAAGGGGGCATTTTTTGTACTTAGCGCACATTGTAAGGGAGTATTTTTTGTACTAGCACAAATTATAAGGGAACATTTTTGTACTTTCATACAGTCTAAGGTGGCTACTATGGGGACATTTCTTCTACATGGGGCATTTTTAAAAAGTCACAAAAAAGTTCTTCATGCCAGACAAACCCCCGGAGTAATATTGGCATAGGCCTACACTACATTGCACCTGTGCCAAAAATACCATATATTTGGTGCAACCTCGCAAAACAAAGACAGACTTAAAGGGGTTGTCTCACTTAAGCAAATGGCATTTATCAATCATTTTACCTTCACGTTATACACGCTCATATCAAGGGGTTATGACCATTCTGCAATTCTTCATTGAAGGCCATGTCTGCACATGTAGAAAAAGGCACTGGCCTCTCTGGTGGGAGGTAAATACACCAGTCGGCACTTTGCTCCTTTCTCACGTGCAGCGTGCATCGGAGCGGTCTCCACACATGTAATAACAATAAAATCCCCAGCAGTCGTGACTTCAATTTGCAATCTGCGTCTATTTATTGGATCATATCATACAGGATATACCAGGACGCTTTTTGGCGAGTAGCCTTTATCAACATGAAGGCTACTCGCCGAAACGCGTCCTGGTATATCCTGTATGATATGATCCAATAAATAGACGCAGATTGCAAATTGAAGTCACGACTGCTGGGGATTTTATTGTTATCTCTGGTGGGAGGGACCGTCGGAGTGCACATAGGCTTAGCTTTTTGTTTTATAGGGTGCAAGCACAACCACCTCTGCTGGATTGCAGGGTGATCATAACCCCTGAATACAAGCAATGTATATAATTATAGAAAAATTAAATACAAATCAAGCCAGGAAAGGGGGCAATATGGACAATCACAATACATAAGTAAGGCCTTGTTCACATGTCAGTTATTTGATCAGATATTTCCATCAGTTATTGTGAGCCAAAACCAGGAGCGGGTCAAAAACACAGAACAGGTGCAGGTCCTTTCATTATACCTTATCTCTGTGTAGCCTCCACCCCTGGTTTTGGCTCACAAAAACTGATGGAAATAACTGATCAAATAACTGATGTGTGAACAAGGCCTAAGTGTCTTGTGTTAACTTTCTCTACATGATAAATCTCATTTGCTAAAGAAAAACATCCCGTTTTAAAACTGACATCAAAACTACTCCAAATGATACATTTCCCCCTATACGTTATCTGAAGTGTATTTTGCTCAGCACTTGCAGGATAAAATTTCTTTATTTCATCTCAGGACTTAAGAAGGTTAAGAAATAATGCCAACCAGATTCATTTTCTTTTGAAATCTGCATCATGTGAACAGGCGTGGCGTGCCCTGATAAGTTCACCTACAGGTATGCTGGGAATAGTGTTCTTAGGATGACAGCTATCCGCAGCAAGTATAGTATTGTGATAAGTCGGTTTACAATATAATTTAGTAGTAGTTTTTTTAGTTGTATCTTTATCTATCAAGGTTAGATCAAGAAAGGTAATCATGTTGGAGTGAGTAGCATGAGTAAACTGTCATTAGTCTTTATTATTTTTTATTGGTGTCCGTTCACATTATGTTACTGAAAAACATTTTCGTATTCCATGCATTTTTGTGTTTTCTTGCATATTCTGTACAGGTACAGTCAAATGTTCCATGCCAGATTTTCCAAAGTGTTGTTCTCCATGCATGCCTTGTTTTTCTGCATTTAAATTCATGTATTATGCCATGACTAAGGCCCCTTTCACACTAGCGTGACGGATTTGGTCCGGATACGTTCAGGGTGCGTTCAAAATTCGCACCATTTTGCAAGCAAGTTCACTCAGTTTTGTCTGCGATTGCGTTCAGTTGTTCAGTTTTTTCCGCATGGGTGCAATGCGTTTTTATGCGTTTTTCACGCGCATGATAAAAAACTGAAGGTTTACAAACAACATCTCTTAGCAACCATCAGTGAAAAACGTACTGCATCCGCACTTGCTTCAGGGTGCAATGCGTTTTTCACTGAAGCCTCATTCACTTCTATAGAGTCAGGGCTTCGTGAAAAACGCAGAATATAGAACATGCTGTGTTTTCACGCAACGCAGAACTGATGTGTGAAAAAAAATGCTCATGTGCACAGACCCATTGAAATAAATGGGTCAGGATTCAGTGTGAGTGCTATGCGTTCACGTCACGCATTGCACCCGCGTGGAAATCTCGCTCGTGTGAAAGGGGCCTAAGGGTCTGCCTGAAACCAGTAGGTGCTATGTTTTTAATTTGTTTATGTCCTGAGATTAAATAAAGGCATGTTATGCTTATCCTGCAAGTGCTGAGCAGACTACACTTCACACAACGTGTTTATCTCGGGATCCTGGGACCTAGCCCTGTGTTCAGAATTTGCTTTATTCTCAAGGGGAAGATCACAAATTGTTCCACTAAAAATCAATAAAATATATATATATATATATATATATATATATATATATATATATATATACACTCACCGGCCACTTTATTAGGTACACCTGTCCAACTGCTTGTTAACACTTAATTTCTAATCAGCCAATCACATGGCGGCAACTCAGTGCATTTAGGCATGTAGACATGGTCAAGACAATCTCCTGCAGTTCAAACCGAGCATCAGTATGGGGAAGAAATGTGATTTGAGTGCCTTTGAACGTGGCATGGTTGTTGGTGCCAGAAGGGCTGGTCTGAGTATTTCAGAAACTGCTGATCTACTGGGATTTTCACGCACAACCATCTCTAGGGTTTACAGAGAATGGTCCGAAAAAGAAAAAAGATCCAGTGAGCGGCAGTTCTGTGGGCGGAAATGCCTTGTTGATGCCAGAGGTCAGAGGAGAATGGGCAGACTGGTTCGAGCTGATAGAAAGGCAACAGTGACTCAAATTGCCACCCGTTACAACCAAGGTAGGCAGAAGAGCATCTCTGAACGCACAGTACGTCGAACTTTGAGGCAGATGGGCTACAGCAGCAGAAGACCACACCGGGTGCCACTCCTTTCAGCTAAGAACAGGAAACTGAGGCTACAATTTGCACAAGCTCATCGAAATTGGACAGTAGAAGATTGGAAAAACGTTGCCTGGTCTGATGAGTCTCGATTTCTGCTGCGACATTCGGATGGTAGGGTCAGAATTTGGCGTCAACAACATGAAAGCATGGATCCATCCTGCCTTGTATCAACGGTTCAAGCTGGTGGTGGTGGTGTCATGGTGTGGGGAATATTTTCTTGGCACTCTTTGGGCCCCTTGGTACCAATTGAGCATCGTTGCAACGCCACAGCCTACCTGAGTATTGTTGCTGACCATGTCCATCCCTTTATGACCACAATGTACCCAACATCTGATGGCTACTTTCAGCAGGATAATGCGCCATGTCATAAAGCTGGAATCATCTCAGACTGGTTTCTTGAACATGACAATGAGTTCACTGTACTCAAATGGCCTCCACAGTCACCAGATCTCAATCCAATAGAGCATCTTTGGGATGTGGTGGAACGGGAGATTCGCATCATGGATGTGCAGCCGACAAATCTGCGGCAACTGTGTGATGCCATCATGTCAATATGGACCAAAATCTCTGAGGAATGCTTCCAGCACCTTGTTGAATCTATGCCACGAAGAATTGAGGCAGTTCTGAAGGCAAAAGGGGGTCCAACCCGTTACTAGCATGGTGTACCTAATAAAGTGGCCGGTGAGTGTATATATATATATATATATATTTGCACTGATAAAATTAACAGCTATAGATTTTCCACTGTTGATAAAACTGGCTTGTTTATTGGGGAGATCAGCAAATCTTTGCTGCAGTTGAAGGAACAATATAGTAGTGACAAGGGACTACTGAAAAATATGTTAGATACTAAAATCTTCAATAACAAAAGCTAGATTTGCAGTAAAGGAGCAAAATCAAAATGTCTGTTTCTTTTTTACTATTATTTCTGTGTATATATGAATATTTTAGAGCAAATTTGTTTGTAACAACATTGTTAATAAAAACAAACTTTTTTAGAAATAGCATATGCAATATATACATTATTAGCTGAGCTATGCCTATTCATTGTGTGAAAAGCTGCTTGGGAATAGATGTGAGTGATTTAAAGAGAATGTCTCATCAGAAAATAAGCTGTCTAAATCACATTGTAATGTTTAACGTATTTTTAAATCATTTTTGATTATGTTATTTTTAATTGTGCATGTCAATATCTATAAAATAACAAAAAACATAAATTCCTGCAGTTTTCGCACTGGCCACTAAGCTTAATAATATATGTATTTTCTTAGTCTGTACAGATCACATTAATGTAGTTACCTGCTTATCTGACATTCTAATCCTGCATATAATGGTATCAGCTCTGTGTATAGATAAGACATGATCCACCATTCAAAATCAGTGATTTTCAAAACGTATTTATTCCTTCCTTATACAATAACCTCTGCACAGGTCACAGAGCATGCCTAGAAAACGCTCTAATAAATGGCAATAGTGTCTCCTCCAGACCATTGAGTATATGGCCTATGTGGCTGCTGTAAAGCAAGTTTCCTAATGCTTTTTAAATTCTGTTAAGAGCAACTCAGAAAAAAAATATGAAATCTGAAAAAAAGGATATGTGTTGGTATCTGGTTTTAACTGGCAGATAAAATGTTTGGTGCCACATTTTGTTTAAGGGATTCAATTAGTGTTGAGCGAGCATGCTCGCCCGAGCACTATATTCGCTCGAGCATCGGTATGCTCGGCACATCGCTGTGTTTGGCCGAACACCGCGTGTGCTCGAGTGCGATGCTCGAGTCTCCTCCCCGCACGTTTATACATGTGCAGGAGAGTACTGGCATTCACTGTAATGCCGTAGCCATGTTAATTTGTACGCTAATGCTACGCATTGTACGATAATGCGTGTAAATTTGTATGCTAATGCTATGCATTGTACGCTAATGCGTACAAATTTGTATGCTAATGCTACGCATTGTTCGCTAATGCATACAAATTTGTATGCTAATGCTACGCATTGTACGCTAATGCGGTTTATTTAGCATTCTGCCTTAACCTTCCTCTTGTGTTAGCTTTCTGTTACTCTTTCTTATGTTAACGGGTCGGTTTTGACCCGTGTCTTAAATCACCCCTAGGATACCCTAAAAACTGTTATTTATGATCCAATTTGTTTCTTACCTCTTAGTTACCTTGTTAGGGTTTCTCATCCATGGAAGGATTGATTTTAATATTTTTGTTGTGGCCCCCTGGGCCTTTCATTTGAGAGCATACCCTTCATTTTCAATATAAAAATATTGACAATGGCATAAACAGATCAAAACATGTCTTTATGTCACTTACTCTTGTCATTGGTGATTTGGCTATACATGCCTGGACATGTCCCTAACTCAAGTTGTTGGAGGTAGAGCTGGCTGTGGGCTGTTGGTTTATATTGTGTTTATGAGTTCAGTTTTGGGACTTATTATTGTTTATTTACTCTTATATTGGACCTGGGTCGAAATTGACCCCAACAACACAAATGTTATAATTTTAATAAGAGCATTTTACAATTTAGTAAAATAGTTTTATTTTATTGTATTTTGTTTAAAAATAAGTTCCTGAAAAAGTCAAAAAGTCTTGATTAGAGATGAGCGAGCATACTCGTCCGAGCTTGGTACTCGTTCGAGTATTAGGGTACTCGTAAGTACTCGCAGCTCGGACGAGTATCTCGCCATACTCGAGGAAATGGCAACTTCCGCATCGTGCTTTTCTGGCGCCTAAAAACACAGCCAATCACAAGCCAGGAGACTCTACAGTACACCCAGCATCACGTGGGGCCCTTACATGTCGATAGCAGGGGTTGGCTGGCCTGATCAGGTGACCCTGGAATATACTACCGACTGGCCGCGGCGCTTGGCTCAGATGCCGTCTGGATGTCGTTAGGGATAGAGCTGCTGCCTTTCAGGGACAGTGTTAGGGCCTGAATTTAGTTCTCTGTTAGGCAGGGATCACCCACAAAGAACCCAACAGCCCTTCTAAGGGCTAGAAGACATTTTATTTATTTTTTTTTGTCACTTGGCTGGCTGGCACTAGTAGTGCAGCTATCGCCATATCTAACCCTGTTTTTTTTTTTTTTTTCTATCTCAGTGATACAAATCCATTGCACACAGCACTGTGAAACCATTCTGTGTGTCACAGTTCAGCACTGACTCACTCCAATCCATATATACTGTCCAGGTGATACTTTCTGTACATCACACAATACAACCAAGTCATTTGCTACCAATATCACCAATATCATCTACCGCTTGATCCAGAAAATTCTCTGTGTGATATTTCTCTGGGTCACAGACTAAATAGCCACCGTTAACAGGTTGTCAGTCAGATCTACCATATTTCCTGCACGTCACGTTCCCAAAAAAACAAAATATAAAAAAAAAATTATTAGTTCAGTTGTTTTAGCTCAGTGATACAAATCCATTTTACTCAGCTACGTGTAACCTTTCTGAGTGTCACAGATCAGCACATTCGCTCCCATCCATATATACTGTCCAGGTGACACTTTCTGTACGTCACACAATACAACCAAGTCATTTGCTGCCAATATCATCTACCGCTTGATCCAGAAAACTCTCTGTGCGACATTTCTCTGGGTCGCAGACTAAATAGCCACCGTTAACAGGGTGTCAGTCAGTTCTACCATATTTCCTGCACGTCACGTTCCCAAAAAACAAAATATAAAAAAAAAAATATATTAGTTCAGTTGTTTTAGCTCAGTGATACAAATCCATTTTACTCAGCTTTGTGTAACCTTTCTGTGTGTCACAGTTCAGCACATTCGCTCCCATCCGTATATACTGTCCAGGTGACACTTTCTGTACGTCACACAATACAACCAAGTCATTTGCTACCAATATCATCTACCGCTTGATCCAGAAAATTCTCTGTGTGACATTTCTCTGGGTCGCAGACTAAATAGCCACCGTTAAGAGGGTGTCAGTCAGTTCTACCATATTTTCTGCACGTCATGTTCCCAAAAAAAACAAAATATAAAAAAAAAATAATTATTAGTTCAGTTGTTTTAGCTCAGTGATACAAATCCATTTTACTCAGCTACGTGTAACCTTTCTGTGTGTCACAGTTCAGCACATTCGCTCCCATCTGTATATACTGTCCAGGTGACACTTTCTGTACGTCACACAATACAACCAAGTCATTTGCTACCAATATCATCTACCGCTTGATCCAGAAAACTCTCTGTGCAACATTTCTCTGGGTCGCAGACTAAATAGCCACCGTTAACAGGGTGTCAGTCAGTTCTACCATATTTCCTGCACGTCACGTTCCCAAAAAAACAAAATTGTAAAAAAAATATAAAAAAAACAAATATAAAAAAAAAAAAATATTTTTTCAGTTGTTTTAGCTCAGTGATACAAATCCATTTTACTCAGCTTTGTGTAACCTTTCTGTGTGTCACAGTTCAGCACATTCGCTCCCATCCGTATATACTGTCCAGGTGACACTTTCTGTACGTCACACAATACAACCAAGTCATTTGCTACCAATATCATCTACCGCTTGATCCAGAAAATTCTCTGTGTGACATTTGTCTGGGTCGCAGACTAAATAGCCACCGTTAACAGGGTGTCAGTCAGTTATACCATATTTCCTGCACGTCGCGTTCCCAAAAAAACAAAATATAAAAAAAAAAAAATTATTAGTTCAGTTGTTTTAGCTCAGTGATACAAATCCATTTTACTCACCTATGTGTAACCTTTCTGTGTGTCACAGTTCAGCACATTCGCTCCCATCTGTATATACTGTCCTGGTGACACTTTCTGTACGTCACTTAATTCTACCGGACTTAATTTTTTTTTTTTTTTAACATACACCTATATACAAAAAATGTTGAACCCCAGGGCTAAGGGTCGAGGGCGAGGGCGTGGGCGTGGGCATGGGCATTCAATTACTGCAGGGGGCAGAGGCCGTGGTCCTGGGCAGGGTGAGACAGTATCTGCTGATGAGGGAGCTGTGGAACGCCGCAGAGTTACACTCCCTAGCTTTATGTCTCAACTTACAGGGACACGTGGTAGAGGACTGTTGAAACCACAACAGTGCGAACAGCTGATCTCGTGGATTGCGGACAATGCTTCAAGTAATTTGTCCACCAGTCAGTCTTCCACGCAGTCCACCCACGTTACCCAAGGGAGCACTCCTATGGCTCCTCCACCTCAACCTCCTTCCCCCCAGTCTGCCCCCTCCCAGGAAAATTTGGAATGTGATCCCTCATACTCTCAGGAACTGTTTTCTGGACCCTTCGCAGAGTCACAAACCACTTCTCAGGTTGCTGCTGACCATGTTCCCGATGCCCAAGTTTTCCAACTGTCGCAGTCTGTGGGTGATGATAATGACAATGTTGAGTTAGTGGAAGAAGTTTGTAAAGAGGTGTCGGACGATGAGGAGAAACGGTTGTCAGACAGTGGTGAAGTTGTTGTTAGGGGAGGAATTCTGAGATAGGAGCAGACTGAGGAATCGGAGGATGATGAGGTGACTGACCCAAGCTGGGTTGATATGCCGAGTCAAAACAGTGCTTCTGAGGCGGAGGCGAGTGCTGCACCAGAACAGGTTGTAAGAGGCAGTGGTGTGGCCAGAGGGAGAAGCAGGGCCAGAGCTGGTGCATCAGCAGCAACTGTTCCACGTAGTGAAGCTCCCGTAGCGAGGCCTAGATGTTCGCAAGTCTGGAGGTTCTTTAAAGAAAGTGAGGATGATCGACGGACTGTGGTGTGCAACCTGTGCCACACCAGGATCAGCAGGGGTGCCACCACTACTAGCCTAACCACCACCAGCATGCGCAGGCATATGAGTGCTAAACACCCCACTCAATGGAACCAAGGCCGTTCACCACCTCCTGCGGGTCACACCACTGCTCCTTCCCCTGTGTCACTCGCTGCCTCTGCTAGTCAACCCCCCACGTCACTCGCTGCCTCTGCTAGTCAACCCCCTGCCCAGGACCCCGGCACGAGCGCCTCCCGCCGGAAAACCACACCTTCGCCTCCACGATCCTCCACAGCGTCCACCAACGTGTCCCAGCGCAGCGTTCTGCTGTCTTTACAGCAGACGCTGGAGCGCAAGAGGAAATACAGTTCCACCCACCCACATGCCCAAGCCCTCAACGTCCACATCTCCAAATTGCTTAGCCTGGAGATGCTGCCCTATAGGCTGGTAGAGACCGAGGTCTTTCGAAATCTCATGGCGGTGGCTGCCCCTCGGTATTCCGTCCCCAGCCGCCACTATTTTTCCCGATGTGCCGTCCCAGCCCTACACCAGCACGTGTCACAGAACATCATCCGTGCCCTGACCAACGCTGTTTCTGAGAAGGTCCACCTAACCACGGACACGTGGACAAGTGCTGCCGGGCAGGGACACTACATCTCACTGACGGCACATTGGGTTAACTTGGTGGAGGCTGGGACCGAGAATGACCCTAGGGCCGCTCATGTACTGCCCACACCGAGGATTGCGGGGCCTACCTCGGTCACGGTCTCTCAGACGTACTATCCCTCCTCCTCCTCCTCCAACCCCTCCTCCTCCACCGAATTACAATCCGTGGGCACGGCGCCTTCAGTCGGTAGCTCTAGGCGCAGCAGCAGTGCCGTGGGTAAGCGCCAGCAGGCGGTGCTCAAACTGCTGAGTTTAGGTGACAAAAGGCACACCGCCCAAGAGCTGTTACAGGGCATCACGGCGCAGACCGATGTGTGGCTGGCACCGCTGAACCTCAAGCCAGGCATGGTTGTGTGTGACAACGGGCGTAACCTGGTGGCGGCTCTGCAACTCGGCAGACTGACACATGTGCCATGCCTGGCCCACGTGTTCAATCTTATAGTTCAGCGGTTCCTCAAGACATACCCCAATCTGTCTGATTTGCTCACCAAGGTGCGCCGCATCTGTGCACATTTCCGCAAGTCTAGCACAGATGCTGCCACTCTAAGGGCAGCGCAGCGCCGCCTACAACTGCCCGCTCACCGACTGTTGTGCGACGTGCCCACGAGATGGAATTCCACATTAAACATGTTATCCAGAGTTTACCAGCAGCGCAGAGCGATTGTAGACTGCCAGATGTCATCTTCCACCAAAACTGGTAGTCAGGTCTCTCAGATTCCTCAAGTCTACAATGAGGAGTGGACGTGGATGTCTGATATCTGCCAGGTGTTGAGCAACTTTGAGGAGTCAACACTGATGGTCAGCGGCGATGCCGCCATTATCAGCCTCACCATCCCGCTGCTTTGCCTGTTGAAAAAATCACTGCTCAGCATCAAGTCGGATGCTTTGCGCTTGTCACAAGAGACGGTGGAGGAAGATACGACGCTTGCTAGCCAGAGCACCCTCCGGTCTGTTTCTCAGCGCGTATCGGAGGAGGGGGATGAGGATGAGGAGGAAGAGGAGGAGAATGTCGGCGAGATAGTAGAGGGTACCAGTGCTCAGTCCATAACTCTTGAGCGTGTATGGGCTGGAGAGGAGGACTTGGAGGAGGAGGAGGAGGAGGAGGAAATGGAGAGTCAGGTCAGTGAGGAGAGGGAATTCTTGCGTGTTGGGACTCTGGCGCACATGGTAGACTTCATGTTAGGCTGCCTATCCCGTGACCCTCGCGTTAGAAGAATTTTTTCAAACACCGATTACTGGGTGTTCACTCTCCTGGACCCACGGTACAAGCAGAACCTTTCAACTCTCATCCCTGCAGAGGAAAGGAGTATGAGAGTGAATAGGTATCAACAGGCCCTGGTGCACAAGCTGAAACAATCCTTCCCATCTGACGCCGCTAGCGGCAGAGGGCATGGTTCTGTGGGCCAAGTAGCAGGGGAGAGGAGGCGAGCAGGCAGCTTGTCCAGCACTGGCAGGGGAACGCTCTCCAAGGCCTTTGCCAGTTTTATGTCACCCCAGCAAGACACTGTCACCTGTCCCCAGTCTAGGCAGAGTAGGGGGGAGCTGTACAGAAAGATGGTGAGGGAGTACCTAGCTGACCATAGCAACGTCCGGACCGATAACTCTGCTCCATACAACTACTGGGTTTCAAAGCTGGACACGTGGCCTGAACTGGCGCTGTACGCCTTGGAGGTGCTGGCCTGCCCTGCCGCTAGCGTTCTGTCAGAGCGGGTATTCAGTGCAGCTGGTGGCGTCATCACCGATAAGCGTACACGCCTGTCAACTGACAGCGCTGACAGGCTGAAGCTTATTAAAATGAACAAAGCCTGGATTTTACCGGAATTCAAATCTCCTCCGAGGGAAAGCAGCTAAAGATTTAAATAACTTATGTATCCGATTCCTCCTCTCTACTCCTCCTCCTACTCCTCCTCCTCCTCCAT
Organism: Rhinella marina; assembly: GCA_900303285.1. Taxonomy (NCBI): domain Eukaryota; kingdom Metazoa; phylum Chordata; class Amphibia; order Anura; family Bufonidae; genus Rhinella; species Rhinella marina. The sequence goes on along the minus strand of ONZH01007662.1, from coordinate 136 downwards.
ATCGTCTTTGCCTAATGCTGACCCAAAAAATGCCATTTTTTAGAGGTCCAACTGGCACTCTTTTAGCACAATTTTTAAGGAGGGCCCCCTACAGGCCCTCTCTTCAAACAATTTTTCAGGAGGGCCCCCTACAGGC